>VZRH01006022.1:169246-197066 GCA_013397555.1 Urocynchramus pylzowi
TGCAAAAAAAAAAAAAAAAAAAAGCTTTCCAAGCATTCCCAAGGTTTCTGTGTCAGCTTGGATATACAAGTGGCTTTTCACCTTGTTCAGACTGAAGTGTTACCATGGACTGTGAATGTGGGATGGGTTTCCTAGGCCTCAGAGTGATCGTGGCTCATGGAGAGATCAGCAGCTGTCAAGAATAAAAAAAAAAAAAAAATCAAAATCAGCAAGAAACCCCTGATATCTGCTGAGAGAAATGGAAAGATGGGAAGAGCAGGACAAAGAAAAGGTGGACAAGAGGGGAAATGCCAGTTTCTGGTAAAGTGGAGGAAGAAGGAATCCTCCAGGTCAAATTTGGTTAAAAAATAGATGATGGACGTGGGAGCAAAGTGGTAAAAAACCCCGTGATGGTTTAGGCTAATTGGGGTTTAATTATCACAGTGCAAATGAGACTGGCTGATGTCACCAAGCACAGGTGATGCTGCCTTTGAAGAACCCAGATTGGTGGGCACCAGGCAGGGCTTCTGCTCCAAAAAAAGCTGTGTCCTTGATGGACAGCTCCCCGTGCAGGGATGATGCCCAAAAATAGAGAAATGGAGTCAGAACACATCTAGGAGGAAAATGGGAATAATGCTGGGGGTACCTCGTGAGATTGGCTAAATATGAAACTGTTCAGCTCCACTCAGCCTCTGTCAAAATAGGAAAGGGAGAGAAATAGAGACAGAAAAGAGGAGCAGGTTAAAAATATCAGGGGTTCATTGCTGAGAGGTGGTGAGTAAGAGCTGCAGACAAAATGATCAGCAGAGAAATCACTCAAGAAGCTGTAATTTGTTCTGACTCATGATCCAGCCCAATGGAATTGAAAGCACTGAAATTAAAACTGGTCAAAGCAGCCACTTCTCTACAGATGGCTGATGATTAAACCCAGCAACTCACTGCCACAAGACAGCACGGGGTTCTAATAATAAAAGAACAAACCCCAGGAGCAGTGAAGAAGCAGTTTTGTGCTTTGATAAATCAAATAATTCCAGATTATGTTTTGGAAAAGTTTAACAACACCTCCAGCACGGCTTGGAGTCTCTGGGTTGGGCTTTTCATCCTTGAGGTTGTCCAGCCTCAGATCTGGTCTCTGCCCCCTGTGACCCCAAAGTGATGGCACCTGATCACAAAATCACAGATTAAATCGAGGTGAGCTTGCAAATAAAGGTATTTTTCTTCCCTCCACATTCAAAACATGAATGTTCATTGACTACCAGGGGTAATATAGACTATTACTGGATGTTACAGTCAAAATTAAAAATCCACCTCCCAGATGAGCAGCTGCTGTCCTGTGCTCAGCTTCAGAGAGGTCTAGTCTCAGCTTCTGTTAAAATCTTGTGGCCATCCCAAAAAAGGGCCTCAAAATTCCTCCAGCCACTGCAAAAATCAGCAATCAGAAAATCAACAAAACCAAAGCAGCCAATCCTTTATATGAATATATTTTTTTTTAAATAATTTTTCTACTTGGCTAGATTTGGGCAGGAAAATGCAACAATTGACAATCACATTAATATAATAATATGTTGCCCATATAATTTTGGAAAAAAAAATCAATTTACTCATTGTTATTGGAGTAGGCCCTTACAGTCCCAACCACCATGACAGCCTTGCTCTCTTGGAGGTTTTTTCCAACTATTCTTTGGAGTCTGACCAATTTCTAAAACTTTATCTCAGGCTTTTCAAGAAAAAAATGGAGAATGGGAGGGATGCTCCATAACTGTGGAAAAAACCTATTTTTAAGATGGTTTTTTGCTTTTGCAGGGCTGTCTGCAGGGCAGTGACCACCACCACGGGCTTGCAGAGGAGATGGGGAGTGGATCCCTTCCTTCCCCCTCCTGCTCTCCATCCCTCAGGATGCTTCAGCCAACACAGTGGACAACATCCTCTCTGCTCCCCAGGGATGTCCCCTGGAGATCCCAGAGAAATCCACTTGTAGAGGTGGGAAAACCAGTGCCAGACATGGAGGACAAATCCAGGGGAGGACCTGCCTGGGCTCCATCCATGCTGGGTGTCAGTGTGCCTTCAGCACCTCAGAGCAGCTCTCCAAAGGTGGCCAGGTGTGGACATCCAGGGAATGACCAGGGAATGACAGGTTCCTCCATGTCCTGAGGCCCAGATCCCCACAGGTGTCCCTACAAGTGTCCCAGATCCCCACAGGTGTCCCAGATCCCCACAGGTGTCCCTACAGGTGTCCCAGATCCCCACAGGTGTCCCAGATTCCCACAGGTGTCCCAAAAGGTGTCCCATATTCCCACAGGTGTCCCAGATTCCCACAGGTGTCCCTACAGGTGTCCCAGATCCCCACAGGTGTCCCTACAGCTCCCAAGGCTTTTCTCCCTCAGGAGATAAATACCTGTGGTGAGAGTGCAAACATTGGGTCAACCATAATTGACTGGAGTAGTTGATTACTTCCCTTAATTGCTGTCACAAATTAAGCCCAATTAAGGCTTCTCCTTGGGAATGATCTCATGGGGACCACTCTCACACAGAGCAATGGGTCCCTTTCTGTCCTGGAATGAGAATTTTCCTCCCCTTGTCACAATGTTAATGCTGTATTTTGCTGGCTGTGGTTATCATAGAATCCCAGGGTGGTTTGGGTTGGGTTGGAATGGGTTGGGATGGATCAGGTGGAGCCTTAAAGATCATCCAGTGCCACCCCTGCCATGGCAGGGACACCTCCCACTGTCCCAGGCTGCTCCAAGCCCCGTCCAACCTGGCCTTGGGCACTTCCAGGGATCCAGGGGCAGCCACAGCTGCTCTGGGAATTCCATTCCAGCCTCTCACCACCCTCAGAGGGAAGAATTCCTGCCCAATATCCCATCTCAATCTCCACTCTTTCAGCTTGAAGCCATTCCCCTTGTCCCATCGCTGCATTACATCTCCTATGCTTTTGCAAGGAGGATAAATGTGTAAATCGGTTTATTTACTGAAATAAATTATTGGCTGGTTTTTGGGGGGTTTTTTTTTTGGTTGGTTTTTTTTTTGTTTGTTTTTTTGGGGGTTTTTTTGTGGGTTTTTTTGGTTATTTTTTTTTTCCCTCTTGCAGCAGTGAGTTCCACTGATGAACAACGTGTGGAGCACTGAAGTGTAGGAACATCTCACACGTAGGGTCGGGAACAGCACCGAAACCTTTTGGTGGTTCCCAAGCTGCCAACCACAAACTTGTCCTTCTCACCTGGGCTGCTCCTCACCTGGCAAGAGCTGCCAAATGTGAGCAGCCGCTGCCATCTAGTGACCACGGAACAGCTCCCAGCTCCCGAAAATTCCTTTTCTGGCTCCAGGGCACATCCTGAGGGACGTGAGAAAGAAGATTGTTGGAATGCAAAACGCAGGGAACTCTCAGAACTTTGGGCCTGTAAGCCAAAGCTTAGAATTAAACCCAGGATTTGATCTGAGACCTTGGAAAAGGCTCCCAAACTGAAGTGCTAGAAGGGAGAATGTGGATTTGTAGTTTAAATCAGAGACATGTTAAGCTGAGAGAGGAAAGTTTAGAGTTTTAGAGTATAAAATATAGAAAAAAATAAAAGTAGTTACAGAGGTAAACAAGGAGTTTAGAATGCAGTGCTGTGGGTTTGTGATTGGCTAAGAAAGCTTACACTGCAGCTTGGGTCCATAAGACAAAATATTTAAGGATTGGGTCAAAACCATAAATATTCTTCTTGTTGGCAGTGTTTTATTGGTCAATAGATCCTTGAAAGGTCTTGTAACTAAAGGTCTTGTGACCTTCTGCACCATGCTGCGAAGATGTGAGCCGAGCTCACCCTTCCTGCCTATGTAGAAAATAAGAAAATAAACTGCATCATCAAAAAACTCAGAGGTCCCGTCTCTAACTCATTCAAAATTCCTTCCAAAATCCCCATGAGAGATGAGCACCTGGCCTCAGGTGAAGAACTTCCATTGGTTTGACATTTCTTGAGCAGGTGGGAAGAGAACATGAACTTCACCAAAGCGTCCCTAGAATTTTTAGGGTTGGAGAAGCCCAAGCAGTAACCCAGCACCACTGTGCTCACCACTAACCACAGATTTGAACATTTCCAGGGGTGGGGACTCCACCACTGCCCTGGGCAGCCCCTTCCAATGCTAGACCATCCTTTCCAGGGAGAATTTTCCCTGATATCAAATCCAAACCTCCCCTGGCCCAGCCTGAGGCCGTTCCCTCTCCTCCTGTCCCTGTTCCCTGGAGCAGAGCCCGACCCCCCTGGCTGTCCCTTCCTGTCAGGAGCTGTGCAGAGCCACAAGGTCCCCCCTGAGCCTCCTTTTCTCCAGGCTGAGCCCCTTTTCAGCTCCCTCAGGAGTTCTCCAGCCCCTTTCCCAGCTCCATTCCCTTCCCTGGACACCCTCCAGCCCCTCAATGTCCTTCTGGTCACGACAGGCCCAAACTGACCCTGAGATTTGAGGTGTGGCCACACCAGGGCTGAGTACAGGGGGAAAATAAGACCTGAATGGCTCCTGACTCTGCTCACTGCAACCACCTGCCCATATTCCCAGGAGAAGCTGTCCTGGCCACGGAGAGGGTGATCTGGAGGATGGGATTTATCCATCTCGATCCATTTCAGCTGCTCTGGTCCTCCCTGTGGCTCCAGCTAGAGCTGAACCACACAGCTGCAAGAGTTTCAGTTATCAGAGCATTAATTAATTGATTAAATTGATTAAATTAAGTGATTAAAGTGATTAAATTAAAGATTGCCATCTGGGAGGAACCCACTGCTCAAAGGAGGGTAATTTCAGGGCTTTGCTTCCCAGCTATTCATCCTCATCTTCCCATGAGCTGAGTTACTTCAGGATGGCCCCAAGCCACCTCTCAGATCCCAGATTGTGGCCTTGCTCTCAGTGGATTAGAAAATGAAACTGGGATTAGAATTGGGATTGGAATTAGAATTAGTCCCATGTTGGAGCCCTGGCTGCTGAGAATTCCAGACTTTCTGTGCTGGCAGGCACTGACCCCCAGGAGAACACTGCATCTGACCTGAGGCCGTGGAGAAGGCTTCCAAAATGGAATGACAGAACTGGGATTGTGGGTGTGGAGTTTGAATAGAAGTGTGGAAGTTCACAGGGTGGGAAACTGAGAGTTTAAGGGTTTAGAATTTAGCAATATATATAAAGCAAGATGGAGGTTTTGGGGCGGAGGCTGCTCCTTCTTCTTCACCTCCTCCTTCTCGCTGGGTTTGGGTGGTGCCATTCATGGTGGGGGTTGAAGGGAGCCGATGTCACTGGGCTCCACCACCCTCTGAGAAGCCCAAACTGAGCTGACAGAAAGTTGTACCATCACCTAATCCCGCATGGACGTGGAAAAGAGGCGGATTTCCAGCTCTCCCGGGACAATGTTTTATCTTCCACCCGCACACAGCTTAGAAAAACACAACGCAGGGCTGAGTGTGGGGCCACACGACTTTGGGGCATCCTCTGGAGAGCTCCCTGCTCAAAAAGACCCTAAAATCTGTGGTTGTGCACGGGCTGTGCTGGGAAAGGTCTCGTTTGCCAGGAGATGGCACTGGTTCTCCATGGAGCCGCCGGTGGAGCAGGTGCATCCCCATCCATCCCAGCTGCTTCTGCTCCTCAGCTTGCCCTAAAGCCCTTCCCCAACTCGCTCCTTCCCAGGGATCCCGCAGATTTTGGGTTTTTCAGGAGCACCAGGGCAGCTTTAGCCACACCCAGAATGTCCTGGAATTCACAGCTCTTCCTACACGACGAGTGCAGACCAGGCAGAGTGGATTCCTCACCTGTAAATGTATGGAAAAACCACTCTTTTTTTCTTTTTTTGTGTTGTTTTGTTTGCTTGTTTAGGGGTTTTGTTTGTTTGTTGTTTTGGGGTTTGTTTGTTTGTTGTTTTGGTTTGATGCTTTTGTTTGTTTTGGTAATTTTGTGGGGTTTTGTGTTTTGTTGTTGTTTGGTTTTTTGGTTGGTTGGTTGGTTTTTGGGTTTTTTTTTTGTTTCCTGCAGCGTTTCACTCCCTCGACTCAAAGCCTTGTTTCCTAAGGAGAAAAAGCACCTGAAATAAATGTCTTGAGCTTGGCAAGGATTACTTTATTTAATTGCTATTTATCTCTCCACTGGAGATGTTCATCTGCCCACTCCAGCTCCCAGAAGCCCAGGGAAATCACGGGAGAAGTGGGAAACGGAGGGGTTTTATTCTGACACAGACCAACAATTGTGATTTTAAGGTGATTTGGAGCTCCCTGTGCTCCGGGTCAGGTTTGTGGCCAACAGATGGGGCCACCTCCCCACCCTCCACCTGCAGATCCCTGGAGCAGCTGCTCCCAGTGCCCACAGCAAGGCGGCTCCGGATCCCCGGGATGAAGTTTCCACGGGATGGGCTGAGGAAAAGCTTTCGGGAGGAAGGTCAGTGGAAAAGGTCTTGGAAAAGACCAGCAGGCAGGCAGGAGCAAGTCTCCAACAAATCCTGTTCCTCTACTTCTTTCCCGTGATAAAACCTGCCAGTTCTGCCAATAAAACCTGGAAAAACTCCCCGAGGGCAGTGCTGGGTCCTCAGAGGAGCAGCAGGGTTTTGCCAGCCGGGAGAACAGCAGAGATTTTTCCCAACCTTTTCCACACCCACCAGGACCATCATCTCTGCTCCTGAACTTTCCACTTGTAGGGATGCAGGGTTTCTCTCTGCCTTGGGAAAATCCAGTTATTCATAATTTAGTGAGCCATGGCACTTTGAGGAGGTCAGATACACACCAGGGAATCACAGGATTCCCAGACTGGGGAGCAGGGACCAGCAAAGAATCCATCAAAAAGGCAGGAAAAACACTTTTTTTTTTTCCCCCACTGCATCTGGAAAAGCAGAGAAACTCTTGCTGCAGAAGCAAATAAGAGCCCCTCTTTTATTCCATTTTCAACACTTTTAATCCCTTGTGCGTTAAGACCTCAAATTGTAAAAAGCAAAATAAAAGCATTCAATTTCTTATAGCAGGAATTTTCTGGCTGATTAATATTATAAATAATAATAAGTATTAATAAATAAATAAAATATAAATAATAATTAATAAAATTAATTTATAATAAATAAATGATAATAAATTTTATTCAACTGCCAAGTGGAAGAGAGCAGCGCTGGGACTTGCTTTGGCCTGCCAGGTTCCATCCTGTGTGTGGGTTTAATTGCCTGAACCACTGAGTTCTTACTCACGACCTGTGGGAAGGAAAGAAAGCCCCCAAACCAAAGTGAAAAACCCCAAACATCAAAGGAAAGCCCAGCAAGGTGCAGTTTGAGCCCAGGACAAGGCTGAGTCACCCAGCCACAATCCAGCAGCACAGGTAAGTGCTAGTCCTGGGGTTTTACAAGGCTCCTGCCAATCACACTTGGATTCAGGGAATATCCTGAGCCGGGAGGGATCCGTGAGGATCATCAGGTCCAAATCCTGGCCCTGCCCAGGACAACCCCAAAATCACACTGTGGTTTAATAAGGGACCACAAGGGAGAAAATGCCCTAACTTTGCACCTGAGGGAAGGCTGTGTTACCCCAGTCCCCACGTCCCTCACCTCCTCCCAAGGCCAACTGGCTCACCCAAAACCTTCTTCCCAAATTTTAGGCTCCTCCTATTGCTTCAGGCCAAGACCAGAAGCACTGACCTCCAGAAGCAAGGCCACCTTCAGCACCTAAATCTTCACTCACCATAAAAGCTGCTACTGGAGATTTATCCCAGCATTTTCCAGCTTGGCCTGCCAGTCCCAGGCTTTGCTGCAACTTGCAGGAGCCCTTAAACCTTCAGTGTGGCTTTGCTTCAAGACAGGACCTGAAGGAAGGATGGACGAGGTCCAGCCTGTGCTGAAAGTGCCAGCAAGCCTTGGCCGCCTCACGCATACTTTGGAGGATTTAAAGTGAGTGGTTAAATTGGATGGGAATTGCTTTTATCTGCCCAGCAGCCCAGGCCAGCAGGAACACGCTCTTGGAAGCTGCACACGCCTTTCTGGCTTCTGAACGTGCCCCAGAGGAGGAACCCAGGGCACAGGGGATCCTCCCTGCCCAAAACATGAGTGCTGCAGCCTTTCCTCCCCGTGGGACCTCACGGAGCTGGGGACAGCCAGGGCAGCCCCTCCTGCCACCACCCTGGTGCTTGGAGGCCCTGCCTAGCCCTGGACTAACTGGGCTGGGCTGGGGCTGAAATCAGGGTCAACTGCAGAGAGATGGAATAATGGAAAAATAAAAAAAAAAAAAAATATCCTGAGTGGGAAGGGACACGTGGGGATCGTTGATCCAGCTCCTGGTCCTGCACAGCAATCCCACCCTGGGCATCCCTGGCAGTGTTGTGCAAACTCTCCTGGAGCTCTGGCAGCCTCAGGGCTGTGCCCATTCCCATTCCCTGGGGAGCCTGGGCAATGCCCAGCACCCTCTGGGGGAAGAACCTTCCCCTGATTTCCAGCCTAAACCTCCCCTGGTACAGCTCCAGCCCTTCCCTGAGTCCTGCCACAGTCACAGGGAGAAGAGAGCCATGCCTGCTCTCCCCTTCCCCTCAGGGGGAAGCTGTGGCAGAACAATTCAGGTCGGTGGGGACCTCAGGAGGGGTCTGGCTGTGTTGGGGTGGATGTGAGACACTCGTCTGGCACGGAGGTGGGATGCAGAAAGAATGTGGGAATGGGGGAAAGAGAAGGCCTGGGCTGCTAAGAAGGTTAAGAAGGGGATTAAGAGCTGCAAGGTGATCGTGATGATTTTTGTGTTTTCCACCCTCACTGCTTTTGCCTGGCTCAGGCTCACACCAAGAAGCAGCTCTGTGCTGAAGAAGCACAAGGTCTCCCAGCAGCTCACCCAAAACGAATCTCAGTACATGCTCTGGGTGTCCTGTGCCTTGGCCATGCCTCACCCACACCGATCACAAGACTGAGAGGTGGCCCTGCAGCAGCTGAGTGGTCCAGGGCCCTCTCTGCAGGCCCTTTGTGTCCTTTCCATCACTCCTTTCCTACTGAAGCCAGCACTTCCCATGTGTGAGGCACCTCAGTGTGGCAAGGCTGCACCTCCTGCACCCACAGAACCCCCTGAAAACGTCCTGTGCTCCCAAAAGCCTGGGACCCCAGGGCACTTGGGTGAGGAACCATCTCAGGAGGGCTGTGACTGCTCGTAAATCAGGGCATGGTGGCAGGGGATGCCTCAGTGCTCAGCCCCTGACCTGTGGCCTGCTCTGTGTGAGTGCTGACAATGATTCACAGGCCAGGAGAGCTCAGCATGCCCACACACACTCCCAGGGGCCAAAATGCCCTTGCAAATTGCAGCTACACCCTGCACTCCACACCCTGGGAATAGGGCAGGGGATGGATTCTGCTTCTCAATCCAGTGCCAGCAGGTGAGAGGAGAGCAGATTGCTTCCCTCGTGCTCCTCATGGAGGTTTAGGAACAACCAAAACAAGAGAGAGGAGGGAAGGGTGATGTCTCAGGTTTTAGCTTTTATATTTTCAGACTCTGTGCTGCTTTAGTGTGAGGGTCTGGGCTTCACATCAGGGGATGGTGAGCTCTCTGCACAGAGCAGGGAGACAAAACAATTCCTGCTCCAGCTGGGCACCAAGGACAAATGATCCAAATCTCAGCCCCAAGAGCACAATGTGGAATGAAGAGAGAAAAACAAGCAGGGTGGGAGTGCCTGGGCTAAAGCTGGAATGGGACAATGAACTCCAAGGTGCAAATGGAGCAGAACTGATCCCAGGGAGAGCCCCCGGGAGCGGCCGTGCATTTTGGGGCCATTTTGGGTCATCTTGGGTGCAGCCCTGGCTGGGCTCTGGTGCTGCCCAAGGTGGATCCATGGAGGAGATCCTTCTAAAAAATCCCTGCTTTATTCCTTAACTCTGTCCAGTCTCTGTTCTGGGTCAGCCTTCTCAAGGCATCAAGGGCAGGTGGGCGATGGGGACTTGGCTGCAGGAGGAACCAGGAGTGAACCCTGCCCATCAATCAGGGCATCAAACCTGCATCAATTTTAGAACATCTCACTGCATTCAGAGCTCAGGTGTGCCAGGCTGGTCCCAACACTGCCCGTGCTTGTCCAAAACCAGAGGTCTGGGCCAGGATCCTGTGGCACTGAATAAACCAAGCTGGAGATGGACAAAGCCCATCCAGGCCCCTCCGTGGTGTCCCCACTCCAAACAGGGTGGCTGCCCCAAACTGGCTCCTGGGAAATTACACTTTGCCTAAAAACACTTTGGAAAATAAGAGATCCCATCCAAAAAAAGATGTGTTGATACACATTTACATGCAAACATACTCTGTCCCTTGCTCCAGGTGTGCCCAAGGTTCAGGCAACCATAAAAAGCTTGGAAATACATTCCCAAGCCAACCACCCAACCTGGGACTCTTGCCCATGGCCCAGTGATGTGATGTGACTACTTTGGAGGGACATAAAGAAACCTGAGTGCCCAGCAGCTCCAATGCACACAGCAGAGCATCTTCCTGCTATTGGCCTCAGAAAATGATTCCAAAAAGCCAGAAGATGAAGGACAGTAAAAGTAACGGGGAGATAAACTGGAAATTAGGGATCAGGTGTCTCCTAAACCTCCCTGGCAGCTGGGGAAGGAAAGATGCAAATACAGAACCACACTTGGTCTGGTTTGTGGCTCCTTCCAAGGTCAAATTCTCATTCCATGTCAAAGCTGAGGGCATCAGGCAAAGATGTGCAAGTTATCCAGCCACTTATGGGCCTCTGGGAGCCAGAAACTCCCAGAACAAGGCTTTGCTGGAATCCAGCAAATCCAGGGAAGTTTTCCTTACATTTGAGTCATTCCATGTGGCTTGAGAAGGCCCAGACATGAGTGGGAGAAAAGCAGGCCAAGATCATTCCAGGGATTTTTGGATGGTTGGTGATGGGATCAGGTCCTCACAGACCATAACAAAACCTTAGATCCCCTCTCACATGGAGCCCCCAAATCTCAAATCAGCCACCTCAATGTTGGTGTTTAATGTTGCCTGAGACACTGTGGGGCATGTAGGACATCCACGTGAGCCTGACCTGCAGGGCACCAAACCTTTTGGATGTCTGCATCCAGGTGGGGCAGGTGGGGATCCCCACAGGGCATTTTAGATGGCAGGAAGTCCCTGTGGTCAAACCCCATCAAGGTGCAGACACCAAGATTTAGATGTTTCAATGTGCATCCAAATCCCACTTCTTCAGAGCCTGGAGGTTAATCCAAAGGCTTCCTGTGGCCAGCAGAGCTTTAAGGGAAGTGGTGAACGAGAAGAAAGCAGCCAAACTGGTGAATTTCTGGTCACTGGGACCTGGGGGTGCTTTTCCACCCTCTGCATCCTTTTCTTGGGCATGAACTCTGGCACCAAGAGTCTCCTAAATAGTCACGAGTTGCCCTGGGCTGCTGCCAGATTTTCCTTTGGCCACAGAGCTGAGAGCCCCAGAGCTCAGGTTTTATTGGGAAGTGATAAAATAAAACCATTTGCTGCAGGAACATTCAGAAGGGGAATCCCCGAGGATCAATGTCAAGAGTTTTACCCAAGCTGTTTTTGCAGGGATCACGTGGCCAAGAGCAAAGGCTTCATAAAGGACTGGAAATTTAAGCCCTGAAAGTTTTTATTTAGCTGAAAATCAGTGTGGCAAACATTTAGACCTGCTGGAGAGAGCAACCTGGCTGGGGACAGACCTTCTGGTTGCTTTTGTTGGTTTGCAATGATCTGTGTTGGGCATTTTTTGGGGGATCATCAGCCTCTCTCTTCCCTGGCACAGGAAGAGTGTTTCAGTTTCTTTTTTAGGACAAAGTGCAAAAGGAGACAAAAAAAAAAAAAAAAAAAAAAAAAATCTTTAAAACAGTGAGATGGGGAAACTGGAGACTGGCTACAGGAGGAAGCAGAGTGATCTGCAGGGAGGAATGATATAGAAATGACTGATGGATGGCTGAAATGTGTTATTTTCTGTAGCTTGTAGATGCCATCTGCAGAAAATGAATTGAAACTGAATTTCATAGGTTATGGCCCTTGGGAAAGGGAAAAGTGGCCTCAAAAAGATGTAGCTGGTCAGACTAGAGAAAGTTCCTGTGATTTTCATCTGCTGCCTCACCCCTGGAAGTGTCCAAGGCCAGGGTGGAGCAACCTGGGATAGTGGAAGGTGTCCCTGCCCATGGCAGGGAGTTGGAACTGGATGATCTACAAGACTTCTTGCAACCCAGACCATCCTGGGATTTTGCACCAGGCATGAAAGTGCCTTTAAGCTTCTCTCAGACAGGATTTTCCTGGATTCCCAGTAATAAAAAAATCAGCCTGGTAGCAAAGGCTTGAAATCAAAGCAATCAGAGCACAGCTTTCTTCCAGAGGGATGAGATCCCAAAGGCTGGAGGGTTTGTTGGAATTGGGTGAGAGGAGCTGGGCTAAAATAGAGGGGACAAACAGGCAGGTGGGAACTGTGTTTATTTTAAATAATAATTAAAATTCATTTATTTTAATAAAATAAAATAAATGAATTTTATTTTCTGTGCAGGGGAGGTTTTCTGTGTGATTCTTTGCATTTCTTGAGAAAGAGGAGATATTTTGTCTTTGCTCCTTTGAGTAAAATACTCTTTGTTATTCTACCATTTGCCTTGGTGAATTTTAGCTCCTGAGGGAATTTTCTGGGTGTCCTGAGGTTCCTGGGGTTGGAAGCCAAGCTGGTGATTTCCAAGTGACCCCTCCACCCCCGAGCCCTGTCCCTGCTGCTGCCAGCCAGGCCTGCAGACAGGTCACAGTAATGTTTAACTCCAGCCTGTGTCACTGCATTCAGAGCCTGTTTTCCCTCCCCTCTGGACAAGTTTATTCCCGGTGGATACAGTGACCCCATCACCTCTCGGTGTCCCCTACACCAAACAAGGCTGGCTGTCCCTCCAGTGCCCTTCACAGGGCATCTTCTGAGAGCTCTTTTCATCTCAGCTCTTCAGCTCTGACCCTCTCCAGGGGGCCACATCCTCCCTTGGAGCAGCAGAAAGGATTTTTGTTTGGAAGAACAGGTGGATTCCTGTGCTGGGATGATGGTGGGGTCCTGAGACAGGTCAGACTCAGGACTATGGGGTGAGAGGGCTCTGATTTATTGTCCCTGAGCAGAAGAAAAGCCATCTCTGGTGTCCTTTGATGTCAGATTTGCTTCCTTATCTTTCACTTGCAAGGTTGGATATTTGGTCAGGGCAGTGAGATGATGATTGATGACTATGATATGATGACTATGATGATGATGATTTTATGTTTTATTACTATCTATAGTAACATGATGACTATAATGATGATGATTTTATGTTTTATTACTATCTATAGTTGTAGTTATTAGTATGACCATTATGGTTATGTATTTTATTATACATTATTCTCATTTTGGTGTGATTATGATTGATGATTATTGATGATGATGATGATACCAGGTTATTATCACCATCTGCAGTACCTTGCTGTGGGCTCTGTCCCAAAAGCTCCTCCAGGAATTCAGATACCTGTGGCACAAGGGCACATGGAGGAGTTCCTGTCTGGAGCCAGCCAAAAAGATCCCTGCCAGCTCATGCTGGCTTAGCATTTTAGATTTTAGAACCCTCAGCACATTTTTCCCCTGGAGACAGTCGTTCCTACTGCTGATCCTCTTCTCCAGCCTGGTGGCCACCACCTCTGCCCACCATCCTGGGTGACATCACTGCTTAACAACAACAAAATCAGCTTCATGGCAGAAGAATCCAGCCAGGCTGTGGTGCTGCTGGAGCCTCTCCAGGTGGGAAGGGAGTCTGCACTTCAAAGGTTACTCATCCCTCCCTGGAAGGCTGCAAGTACTTCCCAAGTGTCAAGTGTCCTCTGGGGAGGAACAAACACTCCAAGTGTTTGCAGCCCATTCTCCTCTTGCCTCTTTCCTCCTGGGATGATGACAAAAAGTCAAGGCTGTTGTTCCTGGAGTGGGCTTGAAGTGTGTTGACCTTGCTGAGTCACACAGGTCTCAAGGCTGCTGAGGGTAGTCCTGTGTCTGGTCTGTCAGCCCTGAGTGGCTGAGATGTCCCTTTTTTTCCCCTCCTGGGTGTTGTTTCCTGGTGTTGGGGGGCCAGGCTGTGTGTTTTAGGTGATAGGAAAATGGTTATATCCTGTTCAGGGTGATGGGAATGGATCAAGGGAGTTACTGAGTGTTGGAACCCTGAATACTGAGAGTTTTGGGCTTTCTGTGCTGGCAGGCACTGACCCCCAGGAGAACACTGCATCTGACCTGAGGCCATGGAGAAGGCTTCCAAAATGGAATGATAGAACTGGGATTGTGGGTGTGGAGTTTGAATAGAAGTGTGCAATATCACAGGGTGGGAAACTGAGAGTTTAAGGGTTTAGAATTTAGTAATAGATATAAAGCAAGATGGAAGTTTTAGAGTGGTAACTAGTCCTTCTTCTTCACCTTCTTCTTTAAGGGTTTAAGTAGTATTTTGTAATTAGACAAAAAAAAATCCACATTATGAGACACGAGTGATTAGTTATTAAGTTAAAAATAAAAAGGACATAAAGAATAAATAAATAATAATAAATAAATAATAAATATAGAAATAAAGGACTCCAGTGTATTGGGGGTGGTGTTTCCTCCTATCAATTCCCTGTGGGAAGGGACAGATGCTCTGGAAGTGACCAGCTCAAGGGAGTGGAGTTGGATGCTTAATTTTGATTATGTGTGGAATCAAACTCCTTTCAAATTAGGGTGTATCACAGAATCATGGAATATCCTGAGCTGGAAGAGATCCACAAGGATCATCCAGTCCCACTCTTGACCCTGCACAGACCCCCCAACAATCCCACCCTGGACATTCCCAGTCCAAAGGCTCCTGGAGCTCTGGCAGCCTCGGGGCTGTGCCCATTCCCTGGGGAGCCTGGGCAGTGCCAGCACCCTCTGGGGGAGGAACTTTTCCCTCATATCCAGCCTGATCCTCCCCTGGCACAGCTTCATGCCATTCCCTGGGTCCTGTCACTGGCACAGAGAGAAAATCTCAGTGCCTGCCCTTCCACTTGGGGTGAAAATGCACATTTGTCACTCACACAGAGATGTTTAGGTCAGGATGCAATAATGAAGTTTGATATTTGCTGAATACACNACTCCTTTCAAATTAGGGTGTATCACAGAATCATGGAATATCCTGAGCTGGAAGAGATCCACAAGGATCATCCAGTCCCACTCTTGACCCTGCACAGACCCCCCAACAATCCCACCCTGGACATTCCCAGTCCAAAGGTTCCTGGAGCTCTGGCAGCCTCGGGGCTGTGCCCATTCCCTGGGGAGCCTGGGCACCCTCTGGGGGAGGAACTTTTCCCTCATATCCAGCCTGATCCTCCCCTGGCACAGCTTCATGCCATTCCCTGGGTCCTGTCACTGGCACAGAGAGAAAATCTCAGTGCCTGCCCTTCCACTTGGGGTGAAAATGCACATTTGTCACTCACACAGAGATGTTTAGGTCAGGATGCAATAATGAAGTTTGATATTTGCTGAATACACTAAGGGAGAAAATTTGACCCAGAGGCTCCTTCCTTGACACTGACAAACTCTGATTTCTCACGTGGACGAGTCCAGGTGATCAGGTGGATTTCCCAGGGCCACAGCAGATGTGGTGCTTGGGGCATGGTTCAGGAGGACTTGGCAGTGCTGGATGAATGGTTGGACTGGATTCCCAAAATTCCCAGAATGACCAGGTTGGAAGAGACCTCCAAGACCATCGAGTCCAGCCCAGCCCCAGCCCCTCAACCAAACCCTGGCCCCCAGTGCCACATCCAGGCTGTGTCAAACACACCCAGGGATGGTGACTCCACCACCTCCCCGGGCAGAACATTCCAGAACTTTATCACCCTTTCTGTAAAATCTTTTTCCTGATATCCAACCCATATTTCCCTTGGTGCAGGCTGAGGCTGTGTGCTCTGGTTGTGTCAGTGCTGCCTGGAGACAGAGCCCAGCCCCAGCTGAGCACAGGCACCTTTCAGGAGCTGTGCAGAGCCATGAGGGCAGCCCTGAGTCTCCTTTTCTCCAGACTAATGATGATGATCTTGGCTTTCCAACCTCAATGATTCCAAGGTCTCCCAGGAATTGAAATATTGGTGCATTCCCTGTGGGAGACATGCCCAAACAAGAGGCACCTCCAAAATGATACCAGAGAGCAGAACTGGGCCCCCTGACTCCTCCACGACATCTCTGATGGATCTATTCAGACAGCAAAGGGTGCAGGGTGGGATGGGCAAGCTCAGGACTTGAATCAGAGTAAGAGGAGATTCTCCTGTGACCCTGAAACTCTGAATGGGGATGGCTCTCAGTCTGACTTGCTGCTAAAAGAATGTGGAGTGAGTTTTGCGTGTGAGCTCACAACCACTTGTGTGAAATTCCACCTGCTCCAGGGGAAGGTGTCCTGCCCATGGGCAGATGATGTGTAGGATCCCTTCCAACCCAAACCATTCTCTGCTCCTGTGATATCTGATAATCAGCTCATTTAACTGTTGGAAAGTCATGTGGGGTGGAAATAATAATTTCATGTGCAGACAGGAACTCCTCCATGTGCCCCTGTGCCAGAGGTATCTGAATTCCTGGAGGAGCTTATGGGACAGTGCCCACAGCACAGGTACTGCAGATGGTGATAATAACCTGGTATCATCATCATCATCAATAATCATCAATCATAATCACACCAAAATGAGAATAATATATTATAAAATACATAACCATAATAGTCATACTGATAACTACAACTATAGATAGTAATAAAACATAAAATCATCTTCATCATCATAGTCATCATACCTTAATCATCAGTCATCAAGGTAATCTCACTGCCCTGACCAAATATCCAACCTTGCAAGTGAAAGGTAGAAATAATAATGTCATAATTTCATTTAGTGGATCTGTGTGTGTTTCTGCTCTACACACATTTTTGCTTGTGCATGCAATGTGTGTATCTACAGCCACATTTGGATTTATAAGTGGTTTTGCTCATTTTGTAACCACCAGAGCCTCCCAGCCTGGCATTGTCCCTCTCCCTCCTTGTCCCAGTGTGAAATCCTTTCCCTGCTCTGTCTGGGAAGTCAGCCTGTCACATGAACAGCAGGCCAGGGGCATTATCTGCCTGCCTTTCCTCCATGAACAATGTAAGTAGATGATTAACCATTAAAGCAACACACTTTGCTGAGCCATTAACCAGAGAGGAAGGCCTGAGCTTGGCTGAACAATGGGTTCCATACAGAAACCAGCCTGGCCTGTCCATCCTGGAAGTGCCTCTCCAACTCCAGGCAGATTTTGCCTTGGAATGGCTT
Organism: Urocynchramus pylzowi; assembly: GCA_013397555.1. Classification (NCBI taxonomy): domain Eukaryota; kingdom Metazoa; phylum Chordata; class Aves; order Passeriformes; family Fringillidae; genus Urocynchramus; species Urocynchramus pylzowi. The sequence continues at coordinate 186,454 of VZRH01006022.1, forward strand.
GGTTTGGGCTCTCACTCAGCCAACCCCGTGCTCCCCACCTTTCCATCTGCCCTGTGCTGACCTTGGAAGCTGATCTTGCCCAAATCCAGGATTTGGATCAAACCTCAGGAGGTTTAGGAGCTGCCACTCGTTTTCCAGCCTCCCTTTTGCACGGTGCAGGAATGCTGTGTGGGAATTGAGGAGCTCCTAATGATGCCTTGTGAGGGCTGACCCAGAACAGAGGCTGGACAGAGTTAAAGAATAAAGCAGGGATTTATTAAAAGGATCTCCTCCATGGATCCACCTTGGGCAGCACCAGAGCCCAGCCAGGGCTGCACCCAAGATGACCCAAAATGGCCCCAAAATGCACGGCCGCTCCCGGGGGCTCTCCCTGGGATCAGTTCTGCTCCATTTGCACCTTGGAGTTCATTGTCCCATTCCAGCTTTAGCCCAGGCACTCCCATCCTGCTTGTTTTTCTCTCTCCAGCCCACGTTGTTTGTGCTCTTGGGGCTGAGATTTGGATCATTTGTCCTTGGTGCCCAGCTGGAGCAGGAATTGTTTTGTCTCCCTGCTCTGTGCAGAGAGCTCAGCATCCCCTGATGTGAAGCCCAGACCCTCACACTAAAGCAGCACAGAGTCTGAAAATATAAAAGCTAAAACCTGAGGCATCACTAAGTCAGCCAGATTTACTCATCTGGAGGCATTATTCAAACACATGAGACAGAATTAATAATTTCTCTCTAGCTAATAATTACTAATTAAATATTTTTTGTGAATTATGGTGCTCCATCCCATCCTGGCTGTGTCTGTCAGATTCATCCTCAATCAAACCATCACAGAATCACTGAAGGTCTTGGGTTGGAAGGAACCTTAAACACCACCCTATTCCATCACTCCTGTGTTTTAAAATCCACCCAGTTCCATCTGGATGTGTGTTTTAGAGTCCCTCTTTTTGTGTTTTAAAGACCATCCAGTTCCATCATTCCTGTGTTTTAAAGACCACCTAATTCCATCATTCCTGTGTTTTAAAGACCATCCAGTTCCATCATTCCTGTGTTTTAAAGACCATCCAGTTCCATCATTCCTGTGTTTTAAAGACCATCCAGTTCCATCATTCCTGTGTTTTAAAGACCATCCAGTTCCATGACTTTATTTTCAGTCTATTCCTGCTCAGCTGTCCCATACTTATCCCCTGACATTCTCCTTGGTGGGTGCCACTGGAAAATCCAGGAAAAGAATTTCCCAACTCTCTGATTTCAAAAGAGAAAAGGAAAGTTGATGATGTGATAAAACAAAGGAGGGAACTCTTCTGTCTGGATGTCATCAAAATCAGGATCTGACACAAAAACTGGATCCTGTGATGGGAAGATTCCCACATTTTTTGCCCCTGCCCAGGTTAGTGCACATGGATACAGAGTTCTGCAATGTGTACATTTGGCACATGGGATATTCCTGGAGCACCTCAGCCTTCCCAGGAATACTGAAACAAGAAGTCCCCCAAAAGCACAGATCCTTGGAGCTGCATTTGACTCAGATTTCCAAAGTTCTTTAGTGCAGTGAATATGAAAGCAGAACACAAAATATTTATTTTGGGACTGGGAAGGAGAGTGAAAAACAGGTGAAAATCCTGCTTTTGTCACACTTGGAGATCCAGTTTTGGGGTGATTATGTTGGTGTTAGATTAATGGTTAGAGTGGATGATCTTTAAGGTCTCTTCCAGCCTTGATGACTCTTTGATTTCCCAAATTGAAACTTGGAAAAAACATTTATTTGAAACAAATCAGGATGAACTTTCCTACATACCGAGCTTCATCTCTGCTTCCCCACACAAATTCCTTGAAAAATCCCTTGTCAGATTAACCAAATATATGATAAAAATCAGATTTTGGGACAGATCTGGAGTGACCCAGTACCTTTAGGATGAGTATCCTTCCCTGGGGTCTGCACATCCATCCCAGATTTCCATTGGGAATGTTCCCTGCTTCCCATTGCTCTGCTTCCCAGCTATCCCCACCCCCCACATGGGGATGCCACATCCCAAACACCCACCAGACAACAACAGGACCCTGAGCTCACCCAGCCCTGTGGGCACAGAAATTGGGATGCTCCAAGATTCCAGGGCTTCAGGTTGTCTCCCAAACTGGGTTTGGTCAAAGATTTGGACAGAAGAAAACGGATAACAGCAAAAACAGAAAGCCCCAGTGATATTCAGAATTTCCCCAGATGGGAGTTACCTGTTCAGAGCTGGAATTTTTGCTCTGTTGCTTAGCTGGAAATAATTCTGGGAAAGGATTTCACGGATGTAGCAGGCTGGGATGAGGTTTGAAAGAATTTGAGCAGCAACTGGAACTTGTAAAATTATTATTTCTGTATTTTGGCTGTGCAGGGAGGCAAAACCACTGGCAGCAGACAGGTAGAGCAGCAAGAAAAATACTCTACGCTCAGAAACTCCAGAATTACAGAACAGATTGGCTTGGAAGGGACCTTAAAGCTCTTCCAGTTCTACCCAGACACACCTTCCACTGTCCCAGGGTGCTCCAAGCCCCGTCCAGCCTGGCCTTGGACACTTCCAAGGATCCAGGGGCAGCCACAGCTGCTCTGGGAACCTGAGCCAGGGAGGAATTCCTTCCCAATATCCCATCTAAACCTTCTCTCTGTCAGTTTGGATCCATTCCCCCTTTTCTTGTCACTCCAGGCCCTTGTTAAAAGGACTTTTGAACTCGAGTTTTCTTTCAAAAGGCTCATTTTACTCACAGGAGCAGGGATCACTGATAGGAACCTTCTCCTAACTTGGCCAAAACCTGGCAGTGCTCACAAACCAAGCCAGGTGACAACACCCAGCTCCCAGACACGCTGGCTGGGGACCAGACAGATGACAACCTTCAAGACAATGACATTTCAGTTCCAGCAGGAAATCATAAGCCCAGTTTCAAAGAAAGCAAAACACAGTGAAATAAAACACTTTTATTAGCACGAAACGTCCAAAAAAGTGAAATAACACGACCGGCATCACCCGTCCTCTAAAAATAAAAGCAAAGAGAGGGAGTTTTCAGCAGGGCTGGAAAATCCCTGACACACTTTCACTGGGTGGGCTTGATGTTGTGGCTACAAAAATATTTCTGCTCAGCTTGTTTCTGGCTGTTCTGCAGCTGAAGGGTTGCCAGATCTCTTAGCTGGATCCCTTTTCCTTCGGCATTCTCTACCATGGGATTGCTCATCCCAAAAAGGCTTGGAGGGTTGGTGGACTTGGGAAATGATTCCCCTGGTAAATGTCCTGGAAATATCCCAACGTTTTGAGCCATGGCAATTGTCAGCAACTTCAGAGAAATTCCTCAAAAAAACCCCAAAAAACCCGTAATTTTTATCCAGAATTTCAGATTGGGAATAGCAGGTAAATGTCCTGGAAATATCCCAACGTTTTGAGCCACGGCAATTGTCAACAACTTCAGAGAAATTCCTCAAAAAAACCCCAAAAAACCCGTAATTTTTATCCAGAATTTCAGATTGGGAATAGCAGGTAAATGTCCTGGAAATATCCCAACATTTTGAGCCACGGCAATTGTCAACAACTTCAGAGAAATTCCTCAAAAAAACCCCAGAAAACATAATTTTTATCCAGAATTTCAGATTGGGAATAGCAAGTAAATGTCCTGGAAATATCCCAACATTTTGAGCCACGGCAATTGTCAACAACTTCAGAGAAATTCCTCAAAAAAACCCCAGAAAACCCATAATTTTTATCCAGAATTTCAGATTGGGAATAGCAGGACTGAGGAGCAGCAGTTTTCCCATTTTTGTTGAAATAGGAGTGGCTGCTCACAGGATGGAGAAGCACAGGAGGACACGTCCCTGGGGACACCCCTTCCACCCAAGAGCTGCTGGGGAGTGGTTTTGGACAACGTGGGTCTCCCAGAACCCAAAACCAGGCTGGGTTCAGGTAGTTTGGAAACACCAAAGGAGTTTGGTCCTTTTTTTGTTTTGTTTTTCCAAGACTTTCCAGCAAAAAATGAAACCAGAGAACAGGAAATGTCCTTTTAGCTCAGCCTGGGACATCCATGGAGCTCAGTTTTGTTCCCTTCTTGGGGCATTTCACTCCACCCTTTCCAGCCTTTCCTTTGCACACTGGGATTTTTTTTTTTTTAAGCCAGTGTGTAATTTGCAGGCAAAAATGTCATATTTTGACATATCCAAGGAAATCTGTTGATACTTTCATTTTTTCCCCATAGAAATTTTCTCCCACCTTTTGTGCCACCTACACAATTTCAATGTGGATTTTTGGGTATCTTCTCTTCCCTGACAATCTCCATTCTCAGAAAATTTGCTATTAAAAAAAAACAAAACAAAAACCCAACAAACAAAACCAACCAAACCAAAAAATAAAAAAGAAATAAAAAGAGAGAGAAAGCACTGCCCAGACCTGCTCCTCATCCACTATTTTTATGATTTTTTGTTCTTTGCTGTTTTAAAAACTGATCAAACATCCCATGTCCCTTCCCAGTGGAGCCAATGGAGAGAGGATTTTAAAAATTTGAATTATTGTATCAGAGCAGTAATCAATTACAAGAATTAAAAAAAAAATAAACAAACAAACAAACAAAAAAACCCCAACCCCATGGTGGAATGCAGCACTCACAGAGAATGGAGATAGTTGGAAACTGTTAAAAAACTTCAACCACAAATGAATTTGTAGAGATGTAAAAAGGTTTCTGTTACCTCTCTGCAAGGTGACAGCAGTGACCACAGCCAAGGACAGCAGAACTCCAGAAAAATGGTGTCTACTCCCCACTTTCTACTCTTTTTTTCCCTTTTTTTTTTTCCCTTTTTCCTCTGTTTTCCTCCCTTTTTTCCCTCTTTTTTCCCTTTTTTTCCTTTCCCTTTTCTCTCACATTATCTCATCTCTCCTCTCCCCTCTCAGGGACCGTGTGTTAAATGGTTTAATGTATGTTCAAGGTCAAAGAGCCTTGACTGGGGCATCCCCCTGGCCACTGCCATCAGCCCCTGAGGGACAGAGGTGGGTGACCTTAAAGACAGAGGGACAGGTCACCAGGGCACCTGTCACCCTCAGGGTGAGGTAAACAACAGGTCCTGGAGGAGCAGAGCTGATGAGGTCCCCTATAGATCTTCACTGGGATGTTTACCCTCCCTGTAACCCTTGAGTCTCCCTCTTCTCTCCCAATTCCTGCCCCCACAACCTCAATTTCTTCATTTTCCCGTTCCAGTCGCTCTCCCAGAATGTCCCCTCTGAGCCCAGAAGTGTCACAGCTCAGGAATATCTCAGGGTTTCAATATTAATTGTATTCTGTAATAGATTTAATCAGCTCAGAGGAGGTGCTGAGCTCACACAGGGGTTTCTCCCTCCCTGTGCACAAATCCAGGTTTGTCCTGTACACCTGATTTTCATGAGGAAATGACAATTTTCCAATTGTCCTCACAATCCCTTAAATAATGGCTGGTTAATCCATGTGTTTTACAGCACAGGCAGAAGGTGGGAAGAGTCCCTGCTTCCGTGGCACTGCCCCTTCAGAGCTAAAAAATCCCTCCTGCAGCTCTGCCTCACGAAATTCCTTCATTCCTGACATGTCTGGTTGCCATAAAGGCAAAAAGGACCTGATTTTGCACTGGCATTAATTGTATCAAAAAGCATTCTGGTCCAGACTATAAAGTCCATCATTCTCCATGAAATTACCAGTGGAAAGGTGATTTCCATGTGAAGAATTCCTGCCTGGGTGTGCTCAGAGGGGCTATTTTGGTGGTATGGATGTAATGAAGAAAAATCTTTGCAAGAGCAGAGCACAGCTCAGGAAGGATGTGCATGGAAGCAGGAGGCAAAAAAAAAAATCCCTTTTTAGGTACTTTAAAAAGTAATTTGCCAGCTCTTGGAAGGATCAGTGAAAAGAAATGTTCTTTGTTACCAGAATGAAAGGATTGGACCTTATCAGAAGCAAGAAGAGAGAAAAAAAGGGTAATGAAAACACTCCAAGGGCTGGAGCCCCTCTGCTCTGGAGCCAGGCTGGGAGAGCTGGGAATGTTCCCCTGGAGAGGAGAAGGCTCCAGGGAGAGCTCAGAGCCCCTGGCAGGGCCTGAAGGGGCTCCAGGAGAGCTGGAGAGGGACTGGGGACAAGGCATGGAGGGACAGGACACAGGGAATGGCTCCCACTGCCAGAGGGCAGGGATGGATGGGAGATTGGGAATTGGGAATTCCTGGCTGGGAGGGTGGGGAGGGGCTGGGATGGAATTCCAGAGAAGCTGTGGCTGCCCCTGGATCCCTGGCAGTGCCCAAGGCCAGGTTGGACACTGGGGCCTGGAGCAGCCTGGGATGGTGGGAGGTGTCCCTGCCCACCTTGGGCAGCACCAGAGCCCAGCCAGGGCTGCACCCAAGATGACCCAAAATGGCCCCAAAATGCACGGCCGCTCCCGGGGGCTCTCCCTGGGATCAGTTCTGCTCCATTTGCACCTTGGAGTTCATTGTCCCATTCCAGCTTTAGCCCAGGCACTCCCATCCTGCTTGTTTTTCTCTCCTCAGCCCACGTTGTTTGTGCTCTTGGGGCTGAGATTTGGATCATTTGTCCTTGGTGCCCAGCTGGAGCAGGAATTGTTTTGTCTCCCTGCTCTGTGCAGAGAGCTCACCATCCCCTGATGTGAAGCCCAGACCCACACACTAAAGCAGCACAGAATCTGAAAAATATAAAAGCTAAAACCTGAGGCATCAACCCAAGGAAGGGATGGAGGCATAACAGCACCAGTAGCTGGAGCTCAGAGCTGTCCCCAAGGTGACTCCTGATTTAAAAGAAGCAGGAATGTGGCTTCCAGCCCATGTGTGGGCACTTGAAGGGAGGAAACACCCTGGAAGTCCACATGCTGGTGAAAAAAAAGTGACTGGAAATGCAGGAGTGTCGAATTAAGCCCTTTTCTGACTTAGAGATGGGGCAACTGAGAGGCATTTAAAAAGCTTTTATTCCATTTCCAGTCTCATGTGAAGGGTGAGACAATACAGATGTTATAATTCACACCATCACAATCAGGAGCCAACTATTTCCTAATCACAACACATTATAAATGTTTCTTGGCCCATCAGCTTTAGCCACACCATGCTGAAAGTGCCTTAAAGCCAATAATATAAAATTACCCCTCGTGGGTCCTACTACAATGCATCTTTCCTGGTTCTATTTCTCCCAAGTATCCAGTCTGATTTGCAAGGCCATCCTTTGAAGCTTGTTCCCAGTTCCATCTCTCTCTCAGCAATGTCTGTCCTATTCCATGGCATTTCTAAGTCAGCATTTCTCATCTCAAGGTTTGCATACAGATGCACACACTGTGTGAGCCTCCTGCCAGGCATTGAGAATTCTCTACAAATCCATTTCTCCCCCTCTCTTGAACGGAAAAAAAACTTCTTTGGTGGCTTTGTTTATTGTTTGTTGTGTAGAGTGAAGTACACAAGGTGCTATCACCAGCACTGTCACTGTAATAATTAACGTGTATGAATTAAAGGAGGGGGTGCGGGGCGTGATCCCGCAGGAACAAACGCTGTCCCGCGGGCAGGCGGCGATCCCGGCTCTTGTCTGTTATTTCAGCCTCCCTCCGGAGGGCAGAGAAATGCCGGGCCCACTTCTAATTCAGGGAACTGAGGAAGGGAAATGTGAGTGGCTCCCCTCGGAGGCGATCTGCCGGGAGGAAACGCCGCCGAAGGCTTCTCAGCTATCCCGGGAACGGCCTCGGACAGCCGGCCCAGCCCGGTGAGCTCCCGCCTCTCCTGCCGTGCTTGGGTTACCCCAACCTGCAGTCACTGCCAAATATCTGGTGGGGAATCCATGCAGGACTGGCAGTGAGGGATGAGCAGATGAGCTCACGGGTATTTTCCTTCCCTCTCACCCCTCCTGTGAGTCAGTCACCCCGCTGAGCTGGAGGGGAGAGGTTGGGTTCCTGCACAGAGAGCTCCATGGGCAGGATCCCGAGCTCTCCAAAGGGAGCCTTGGATGGGGTCTGGAACCTGGTGTTGCACTGCAGAGAAAAACACCTGGAGCAAAGCTTTAGGGAGGGAAGGGAAGCCCTGGAGAAATGATGAGCTGGGATTCCTACAAAAAACCACAGGATGGGAGTGAGGGCTCCTCTGGGATGGGGAAGCTCAGGCAGGCTCCTGCTCCAGAGCTGAAAAACTTGAAGTCACCCTGCAGGTCCCCCTGGGAAGAGCCTGCTGGGGTGGGCACAGCAGAGCTGGCTGAGATCCTGGCACCTGAGCTGCCATGGGACGGTGTCACCCAGAGGACAGGGACACAGGGAATGGGATGTTGGGACCCTTTGCAGGATGCCAGGCTTGGATCCTCACAGGTCACTCCCACAAAACCCCACACTCCAACTCCTGCTTTGCCTGCAGGAGCACATTCCAGAAACACAACGGTGGGATCGTGGTAATTTTAAAAATTCTCTACAACTCCATTTCCCACAGGGCTGGGGTGAGGGGGAGGACACAGGGTTTGTGCTGGTGCCAGATCAGAGGTGACAACAACTCTGGGGCTCCTTGTCCATCATTTTCCTTGCACCTGGCATCTTTTGATCCCAAAGAAAACAGTTATGACCCTTTGGAATTGCCACTTACACCACCAAACTCCTTGGGTGCTTGGCTGCTTCCCCCTGGCTCTGCTGTGTCCCTTCCATCCCGGACAGAAAAATTCCCACTTCCAGAGCCGTGGCACTGCGCCGATGTGGCACTGCCCTCTGCTGTCGGTGGCTGCGGGGACACCGCCCAAGGCCACTGCTCTGGGTGGAAACACCGAGATTTCTGTCACCCGAGGGATTCCTGAAGGATCCGAAAGCCACAAAGCTGCCCCAGGAAGATGCTGCATCCATGGTCCCCAGGCACGGGAAGCAGCAAAGCCCTGGAGGAGTCAGTGCCTGCTTGGGCTTCCCTTTTTCCCAGGCTGGAAGCAGAAGTGGGGACTATTTTTGGTGCTGCCTCGCTTTGGAAAGAGTCACACACACCCAGGGCATCACCCCGGGTCCGGCACCTCGCTGTGGGCAGAGAAAATGAGTAACAGCAAGGGTCTCACTGCCTTTCCATGACCCACAGCTCTGCCTCGGGGCTGCCTGGAGGAACTGGAGTTTCCTTCCACGTGCTGGGATCACCAGCTTCTCGGGGATGTGCGTGGAAAATGACTCTTAAACTGCTTTTTCCACCAGAGAAACGCTCAGGAAAAGCCTCCCAGTGATAACATTGCTTGTCCTGGCCTCCACCTACAGCCCTGCATTGCCTTTTCCCAAGCTGGAAGAGCTCGGGTGGCAGGATAAGGACACTCAGCATGACCTTGGCACTGGTCCTATCTCCCAAATTCTCCTCCAGGAAAGGCCTCTAGATGGGGCTTTAATGAAATGTTGCTCTGGCCTCTGCCGGGCTGTGATGGCCCATGGGGCTTCTGACCCCCAGCACCCACAGGGGGCTGACTCGGTGCCACTTCCCTGGGAGAAGGAAACTGAGATATTCCCAGACAATGGGGAATCACATGGATTTGGGGAAGCTGGAATGGATGTGACACCCACCCCAAGCAAGTTTCAGCCCCCACCCCGAGGGGTGCTGGTGCAGAGCCACAGTGGGAGCCCCACATCTCACACCCGGGTGGATGTGGGAAGCTTTGAACGGTGCTTTTCCACAAAGCCACTTCTGTTTTGCTAAAAATGTGGTCAGGGACTGGGCTGAGATGTTTTAAACGTTAAAAAATAAAAAAAATCTTCCTCCTCCTCACCCCAAAAATAAGCAGAATCCACACAGTTTGCACAGGGCTGGGAAGGATGGAAATGCTCAAGGGTACGGTCAGAGGGGAGAATAAATTCACTGAGCTCCCAGTTCACTCCTGGAGCCATTCCAGGACAAAAGGCTCATCCTCATCAACTCTCCCCCTGTGTGGCTCCTGAACTGGTCTGTCCACGGATTCTGGGGTCAGAAACACCGATGACCCCATTCTGAGCACCCGAGGGTCTTGCTGCTCATCATGCACCAAATGTCACCTGCTGGGCACAGCTCTTAAACCCCCAGGGCCAGTGGCTTTTGAGATGAGAGGCCGGTGCCAAGTGTCCTCCTGCCTCCGTCCCCACGGGGACACGGGCTGGCTCAGCAGGGTGACACACACACGCTCAGGAGGGGAACCTTCCTGTTCTCGGCTGCTGGAATTACCTCCAGGATGACGGTGACAGTGACATCGACAGACCTGGAAAAGCGCTGCCGGCCAAAAGGGTGACATTTAGGCCATTAACTGCTTCCCCCCCGGGCTGCTCGGTGTCCCTGCGCTGCTCACAGCGGTGTGGGTGTGCACACGAGTGTGCGACGCCTGTGCCTTCCCACATCCAACCTCTGCACGACTGCCCAGATGTGGCACACCTCCCCCTTGCCCCGGCACATCCAGCCCTTCCACGCCTGCTGGACTCTTGCACAGCTGCCCAGATGTGGCGCACCTATCCCCTGCGCAACTTCCCTGCTCCTTGCACGACCACCCATCCCTGGCACACGCCATCCTTGCCCAGCTGCCCACCCCTGCAACACCCGCGCCTTGCACACCTGGCACTGCCGCCCGAGCCGTGCCCAGGTGCCAACGCCTTGCACACCCGCCCCTGGCACACTCATCCCTCTCCCGCCTGCCATCACCTT
>VZRH01006022.1:201903-255503 GCA_013397555.1 Urocynchramus pylzowi
CCGCGCCCTGGCCAGGCCGCGGGGGCTTCGCGGGCGCGCCCGCCGGGCCCTGGCGTGTGTGAGACGGAGCAGCTGCTCCCCAGAACAACCCAAAAAAACAAAACCTGGCCTCGGCTGGCGAGGCAGGAATGCGGCACGCAGGCAAACACAGCTGGAGTGCCCGGAAAGGACGGCTTGGCCATCCCGCCCTGAGCCGAGCGTTCTGCCTCTCCCACACGGCTCTGCGGGGTTTAAGCCGCTGGATTTGGGGTTTTCCTTGGAAAACTGGAAGGGTTTGCCTGGTTTGGGTGGATGGGTTTTTTTCTCCACCCCCTCCCTTGCTTTTTTGGAGCTGGGTGAGTCGTCACTGCTGCGAGTCCTGCCTGGCTTGGCTCCCAAAGTTGGCCTCTCTGGGTCAACTCAAAGCAGTGTTTAACCTCCATTCCTTTGGAAAGGGAACCCCGTGCCCAGAAGCAGCATTTGCTTTGCAGGTGCTCGGAAGTGGCTCTGGATTTGATGGGGTGCCACGAGCGTGGTGACAAAGCCAGGAATATTTGGAAAAATAACTTTGACAGACCTGCATCTTCTTCCCTGAGGAGCAGGATTTGTCCCAGATTGGGTTGGGAAGCGCCTGGAAGCTCCTCCTGCCTGCAGAGGATGGAGCAGCATTAATTTGGACAAGAATTAGTAATTTTTTGCCTTAAGTAGTGGATTGACTATGTTGCTTGACATTTTAGAACCACTGTCTTGTGCCTCAGTTTCCCTCACCTGGGGCTGTTCCTCTCTGAACTCAGGTTAATGATGAGCACTGTTGCAGCCTCTGTGTCCAAATGTTAGAATGGACTTTTTCCCAGAGCTGTAAATGACATTTTGGAGGGGGAAGATGGGTCGTTAGGAGACTATTGAGTGGATACCTGGCAAAGCAGGAGGCTGGTGACTTCCTTTAGCCTGACTGATGATGCAGAACCAGAGACCAGGAATCCACAGGACTCTGGTCTCCTGCTGAAAGGCCTGGTCAATGATTAACTTGATTTCTGGAAGCTGCTGACAACAATAAAAGGGAGTCCAGCCCCACAACCCCAACACAAAAAGGCCCAGAGTGTTTAATAATTAAAGGCCTTGTGCTTTATCAGGGTAATGAGAATGGCCTTAAGGCTTATTTGGTGGCAGGTAATTGAATTAGGCTGTGGGATTGGGAAGGGGGAGCAGGCTAAGTGGAAAGTCTGGAAGACTGCATGGAGAAGCCTCTGTGATGCAGCTGAGTCTGAACCTTTTCTGACCAGAGCAAGTTTTGTCAGTTTTTGCTGCTTTGTTCATTTTTCTGTCAGATTAATTCATTGTGCTGGCAGACTTGGTGTAGTTGCCTCTTGGAGAATCATGGAATGATTTGGGTTAGAAAAGATTTTCTAGTTCCACTTCCTGCCATGGGCAGGGACACCTTCCACTATCCCACTATGCCCTGTCCAGCCTGGCCTTGGACACTTCCAGGGATCCAGGGGCAGGCTGTGTCAGGACCTGCCCACCCTAACAGGGAAGGATTTCCTCCTAATACCTCACCTAAACCTGTTCTCTTTCACTTTAAAACATTCCCACTCATCAGTATCTACCTGTGAAAAAAGTTCTCCCCAGCTCTCTTGTGGATATTCCTGGCCCAGGGATGCTCCATTCCATCCTCTTCATTTAAGGACATGCTGACAGTGTTGTTATTTCTAATAAATGTTGATATGTAAGCATTCTTTAAGTTTTTTTTTTAAGTGGAAAATCTGAGTCAGAAGAAGCTGCTGAGCTTAAGCTGTTGTGGGGGTGGCTGGGCAGCCAGAGGAGGTGCTGGACCAGTGAACATCACTGGTGTTTCCACAGTGTGAGCCATTTGTGGTCCAGAGCTGCACAAGGGCTGGTGGGACACAGAAATCTTGGCTCAGGAGAGCTCAAGACTGGATTTGCCTTCCCTGTCTCCTGTTTCATACCTGTGCCTTGATGCCTCCTAAGAGGGAGTTAGGTGGGAAGGGGATTTTGAAGATGTTAAATCAGAATATCTCCACTGTGGTGACCACCAGGGGTGGGGGGATTTCTGATGCCAGCAGCTCCATGTAGAACCTCTCTGCTCCAGAGAATTTCACATTATTCCATGGAATAATGTGGCCCCTTCAGGGCTTGGATTCTGTGGCCACCTGATTTCTGTAGAAGACAAAGGGGTCAAGTCTTCCCCTGATGATTGAGGAGAGGACTTGATGCAAAGTGTCTTGATCTGCTCCCCCTCAGTTTCTGACCCTGTGGTGCCAGCTGCCTCCTGAGAGACCCCTCTGGGGTGGGATGGCACTGAGTGCATGGTGAAACCTTCTGTTAGACACGAACTTCCCAAGTTCCCAGCTCCCAGGGGCGTGCTGGAGCAATCCAAGAGCTCTCCTGGACCTGGTTTTCCATCCTGAAACCTGCTGAGCCTCTGGCTTCCCTCCACACTGAAGCAGCCCCTTCTGTCAGCTGCCAGAACAGCTCTCTGGTGGCTTGTAGTGTGTTCACATAATTGGTTCCTTGGCCTGAGGAGCCCTTGAGCACAGGACTTGCTGTTTGCACTCTTAAATGGTCTTGGGGGGGCCACTGCTCCTCCTGCAGAACGTGGCTGCAGGTTCTGGACCAACATGAGCCAGGTAGGATTTGCTTTCCTGACTTTTTCCAGAGCTCAGGAACCAGCTCAGGTCAAGTTGAGAGGATCCAGAAATTATTACAATAATTATTATGGAAAGGGTTAACCCTTTAGAAGGTTTTTTTTTTTATGTCAAGATGCAAATTTTTTTCCTCTTCTCCTGTTTGTAACTGTGCTTTTTAAGGTTCCCTCAGATGGTGGCTGTAAGTGCTAATGAGCCTTATCTCTCCAGATACTGTCATAAAACACACTTATGAAGTTTATCAGCTCAGCAAGCTTTACATTTTATTGTAATGTGTGTTTGCACTTCCCCAAGTGGAACAGGGAGTATTTTGATTCCGTGGATAAACACAGCAGTTACAGGATTTGCTGGAGCTGATAGAAAAATCTATCCTGATTTTTTTTTTTTTTTTTTACCCCCCTCTCAGCTCTTACCAGGAACTCTTGTTTCCAATGAATCAAGCAGATCCTGATTGTGCTCTGTAGCCTTCCAGCCTGTTATTATAAACCATTCTCTAAGGTGTGGGGAGCATTTTGTTAGTTCAGTTGCTGAAGGGCTTTGGAGGAAGCGGAAATGACAGGTTAAAAAAAACTAAACTCTTTTTTTGGGGGGAGAAGAATGCAGAAGAAAACCTCTTTTCTCTCCATCCACCACAGAAAATGCAAACTCAGCAGTGTCTGACAGTAATGCTGAGTCTGGGATACAGCATGGAATACCCAATTCCTGTTGATTCCCAACAGGCTGGATGGGAGTTGGCAGGAACTTTATGAGCAGATCCATTTGGCCTAGCTGATTAAAATAGCATTAATTGGTCATGGAGTTTGGGGCAAACTTGCTCTGATTTCTGCATTTGCCACTCACTGGATGGAGGAATTTCCCAGTTGGAGCAAAACTTTCCTTTCTTGGAGTCTTCCAGAGAGTGAAGCAGCAAAACTGGCCATGGAGTGGAGGAGGAGGTGGCTTTTGTGATGGGGAGCATCAGATGATTTCCCCTGGACTGGAGCACTGAAAAAGGCCCACAGGGACATCTGAGCTTAGCTGAAAACCCTCCCTGATGGCTGGCTGAGGCACTCCTGGGAGGACTGGGCAGAAGTTTGACCAGAACCTTGGTGTGCTGTTGAAATTCCCTGAATTTCCGTGGAGCAGCCTCCCAGCACAAAGAGGGTCAAGCCACTGCTGTTTTCAAGGCCAAATCCTTTTGGAGGAGGTCAATTGATGAGCAAAAGAAATAATATCCAAAATTAACAGCTTATTTTGAAGTGCCCAGGGAGGTGTGCTGAGTGTGAGCCCTGGGTGATGCATGGGAGGTGACACAGGTGGCAAAATGAATTGTTCTGACTCGGGGCCTGCAGTTTGGCACTGGCATTTCTGCTTCTGGGTCTTCAGCACCTCTTAACTCTGACCATGGAGAGACCTCAGAGCTCCTTCTGGATCTTAAAGGGGCTCCAGGAAAGCTGGAGAGGGACTTGGACAAGGGGTGGAGAGAGGGGACAAGGAGAAATGGCTTCCCACTGCCAAAGAGCAGGAAAAAAATGGGATATTGGGAAGGAATTCCTCCCTGTGAGGTTGGGGAGCCCTGGCACAGGGTGCTCAGAGAAGCTGGGGCTGCCCCTGGATCCCTGGAAGTGTCCAAGGCCAGGCTGGATGGAGTTGGAGCAACCTGGGATGGTGGGAAGTGTCCCATGGCAGGTTCTTCTCATGACTTGCTGGGATTTTTGTAGCTTTCCCTCACCTGATCCTAAAAGGAACAGCACAGAGGCCTTGCTGTGCCCTGTTCTTCATGTCTTTCCTACAGCTAATTCCCAGTGGGAACCCCTGTTGTCAACCCCTGCTGAGCTGGAACATTGTTTTTTCACTATTTTAATATAATTAATAATAATATAAATTGAAAAATTAAATATAATTAATAATATAGTCATTATAATATAATAATTTAAATTTAATATTATAAACATAAGATGAATACATATATAATAAAAACTAAAATTAGTAATAAATATAATAAATATGATTTAATTATATAATTTCTCATTATCATATCTTCAGATTTATGATTTTTTTTTTAAATGACTTGTGACCTGATGTTTGGTATTGCAACAAAACAAAGCCAGGCAGCCCTGGGGGTGTAACTGCACTTTTTTTAGAGATTGCAGCTGGAGATTTTAGGTGAAGGTGGCTCTCTCCCGAGGACCCTGTGGGGTTTTCCAGCTCTGTTTTGGGATCACTGTCAGCAAACACCTCCCTCTCCAAAGTGTCCAAGGTGTGAAGCTGAATTTTGTGGGAATTGGGTAATTCTCCTTGCCTGTGGCTGAAGCTGGGATTGGGGTGGCTTCAATTTGCCCTGGTGACCGTGCAGTGCCACTCTTGTGATCCGTGGGAGATCCCTGGCAGCTGACTGCTCTTGGGGTGAGATTTTTGGGGTGGATTTACCCTGCTGAGCTCCTCCCTGCCTGCAGGAAGGGTCTCTGTCTTGTTTGCAGGAGCTCTGCCAGATTCCTGCAGGGGGAAGCAATTTTATTTCCCCCAGATTTTGTTTTGGGCTCAGTGTCTGCTGATTTCTCTGGAAAACCAGTCCATTGTGTCTCCCGTGGGTGCAGAGCCTCTGAGGGCTCATCAGACAAGGCTTTGAAAATCACTCAGATGATCAAAGAAAACGTGTTTCCACTCGAGTTGAACATGGAAAGGCTGCTGTATTTTGGTGTTTCTCAGCTTTTTTACATCCTGGATTGGGAAGCTGGGAGCCAGCTCAGTGACTGCACTTGGGATGAGCGTCCACCTTGGACTGGATCCACTGGTGTTGGCTGCAGAGCCTCTCCCAGGGCAATCCATGACTTCAGGGGACCTTTCCCAGCTCAGGAACATGGAGTTCAGCTGCTCTCCAGCGCTGCCCATCTCCTCTGACAAGAAACTCAATCCTGCAGCCCAAATCCCTCTGGGGACAGTTCACCAGAACTGATACTTGATTTAAAAGAACTGACTTGTTTGGCTTAATCTTGACAAAATTCTTTTCTAGCCCTAATCCTCTCCCAGTGTAAGGTGAGCTCTTGAAATACCTGGCAAACCTAGAGCTCAGCTCTCTCTCTGCATCTCTGGGCCTCTCTGCAATCAAAGGTGAGGGGGGTAGGGGCGTTTTCAGCCCCTGCCAAAGATAAATCTCCTGCTGGGAGCAGGCAGGGAGCTCTTTCCCAGTCTGTGGTTAACAAGTTGATCTGGCAGGCCAGAGGTGAAGCAGCCACTTGAGCTGAATTACAGGGTCTGACCAAAGATCCAACACTTCCTCTGGCTCGTTAGCACAGCTGTGCTGCATCCCTGGGGACTCTTTCTATCTTCTGGCTTGTCCCATGTTGACTCTGGAAATCCAGAGGCTTAGCATGAGTTTGGAGAGAGGACTGGAGCTGAAGAGCTGCCCTTGGGAGGGTGTGGGCTGGACTGAGGAAGGCTTTGAGCATTCCCTGTGGTCAGTGTTACGAGCTGAAATGTCCAAACTGGTTTGTGGAGCTGAGGAAAATGTGTTTTTCAGGCAGATTTGCCTCTCTGCAAGGTGCAGGGGGGCGCTGGGCTAAAGAGATGATGCTTGCAGGGCAGTGGGACCAGGCATAATCCTGCACCTGCAGGATCAGCTGAGCTTGCAGAGAGAGCACCAACCATGAGGAAACAAATCTGATGTTGTGGAGATGCCTTAAGAGTACCTGCAGTGCTTGTGGGATGTTGTGTTCCCAGTGCATGGACTGGGTTCAGCAGGGCTGTCCCAGCCACGCAGGGTGGGAGGTGCCAGGGGAGGAGAAGGGCATCCTCCCTCAGCCCTGCATCCCTGGGAAATGGAAAATCTGAGAGCTGGCACTGGGAGGGGGGAGCTGAGCTGACAGCCTGGCCTGGGCTGACTCACAGGGACAAAAACACCTCAGTTTGGGGCTCAGTGACCCCGTGGCACCATGGCTCTGGGGTATTTCTGCCAGGGGCTGGATGTTCCCCCTCACAGACTCATGGTTGGGGTGGGGGGTGACTCCTGTGCTCCCAGAGCCTCCAGAGAGCTCTGGGAGCAGAGTAAACAGCTCCACACAGGCAGGGAGGAGCAGCTGCTGGGACAAGGCCACCGACCTGCCCCTGATGTGTCCAGCAGCAGCACAGCATCCCTGGGAGCAGCTCACCTCAGTCCTGGCTCTCTGGAGGCTCCTTTCAAGTTCTTTTGATTGAAGTGGCTCTGCAGCTGGTGTCTGACCTGTCTGGATGTTCAGATTTACCCCATTGTGGGTGAAGGGAGCAGAGATTGCTCGGGGTCTGCATGGCTTTGGGTGCTTCAGCTGTGGCACAGGACTGTTCTCACAGTGAGCAACTCTGAGCTGAGTCAGAGATTTGGTGCACATCCTTGGATCTTCTTAGAGCCCCAAAAGCCTGTTGGGCTATGGATTTGAAAATGCCTTCAAAATGTGCCTGACAGAGCCTGCTGGGTTGGAGTTTCTCCTCCTGTTGCAGCAATAAAGGGGATCCAAAGACAAATTTATAGGGGATCCAAAGACAAATTTATAGGGGATCCAAAGACAAATTTATAGGAATCCTCCTGCTGACCTGGTGAGGTCTGAAGTGTTTAAAAGCAGGATACACCAAGCTTCAGCCCCTCCAAAACAAGATGAGTGGTGCAGGCTTCACTTTGGGGGTGCAATGTTGCACCTGCTCTCCTTTCCCAGAGCCTGGCTGGGAGATGCGTGGCTGGATTTCCAGGGCAGCTGCTGCCCTTGCTTCAAGCAGCAGCCACACGTTGCTCTTGCTCCTGTCAGCTGCCTGAGCTCCTCTGTTTGTGTGTCTAAAACTTGAAGGCTGGGAGAAGGAAGAAACCTGACCAGTGCAATGGAAACCTTCAATTCCCCGCGGTCCCAGGAGGAGCGGAGCAGCTCCAGGCTGGAGCTAGGAATGAACTCCGTTTGTACGCTGCCTCGCCTCTCCAGGAGGAGCAGCAGCCAGGAAAAATATCAACAGTTCCATTAAAAAGTCTGCTGGTTTGCTAAAGTAGTGGAATAAACATACCTGTAGGTAAAACAGCCCGAACCGCACAGGAAACATTAACGGGAGCGAACACACGCAGCCTCTCCCCGTGGATGTCCCCGAGAAAAAACACTGCATCCATGGCGATGGGGACATCAAACAGCAGCTGGGGGGATTATTCTTAGCTGGGGAAGAAGTGGCTTGCATGAAACAGGGGCTCCATGGTTTCCTAGAAAGGCAAAACCTGGGCTGAGCCTGCCCTGTGCTGCTGCCGGGTCTGGGGAGGGGGGACCTGGAGTAAAAAGCCAGGCAGGATGTGGTTTGGGGTGGTTGGTAGCCCTTTGTTTGGTTTTTATTGCCCTTCTTAGCTTTCTGATTCCTGTTTCTGTGGGAATTGTGTGGGGCTGACCTGCTTTTGCTCTAAGCAGTGGAAAAGCTGGGATGAAAACCAGTGGGAAGTGGGAAACACCCTGGGAGCTTGCAGAAGAGCAGGGTGGGTGTGGTAGCACTATAAATGGGGGATCCAGTCACCCCCAGCCATCAGTGCAGGGTGGGCTCAGCCCCTCCCCATCTGCACAGACCCCACATCCATCCTCTGGCTCCTTTGGCACAGGGGGAATGGAGGGAGAGCTGTGTTTGATATTTCAGTGAGGGGACGTGAGCCTTGAGCACGGCTCGAGTGGGAGGTGCTGCCAGCACTTCTTGGACCCGGGAGCTGCCCATAAAACCCAACTTCCCCTTGGCCATGCCCAGCAAATGTGGTCTGCCCAGAAAATCCACGTGGAAAATGCCTTTGGTTGCAACCAGATGGCACCTGTCAGGCACAAGGAGACATTTCTATTAGTGCTCTTATTGGAGTGTTTTGGATCCCTCCCAGGCCCGAGCTGTCCTCCCTGGGGCAGATTGATGGGATTATTGCATGCTAGAGACAGTCCCTGTGCTCCCAGGCCTCATCTGCACAGCCACTTAGCACAACTAATCTGAACTGACTTTTAAAGTGGATTAGTTCAATTACTCTTAACTAGCCCCGGTGGAAACACTCTCCTTGGGGATTAAAGATCCTTAATTCACTTTAACAGACTTGATTTCAATGCAAAGCAGGCTAAACTGAATTAAGGGCACTTTAGAGCCTTGTTTGGAGGAGGCACTCCAAAACTGATGTGGTTTAACCGCCCCACTTTGCATTCCTGGGCTCGATTGGTTCCAGTTGAGCATTGCTGGAGTGTCCCCTTACGGGTGACTAATACAGGCAGCCTCTCACACAGAGAGCTGCAAGCTTCACCTCAGCTAACGTGTGAACCAGCTCCTCTGAGCACCTCCTGCATCTGCTGAGCCACTGCTTAAAATTGGTGTTTTAGAGGTGTTTACTCTCCTTATTTTTTTTAAATTTTTATTTTCTTTTCTGGATCTCACTTTTTTTTTTTTTTTTCCCCTTTACCTCTTCAACCCAAGCTCTTTGCTTTTTCACTTAAAAATGCAGGGCAGTGAGTCACACATCAGCTTTTCCCTGCTGTCCTGAAGTCTCTGGATGACCTGGGAATAGTTGACCAACAGCACACTCCTCCAGCTTTAGCTGGGGAGTTTGTCTCCAGTTGAGGGTGAGCTGTGGTTGTGAAAGACTTTTTGGCCTCAGTTTTCCTGAAGTTTCTGTGAAAAACAGTCATTCCATGTGGTGCCCTGGATAATTCTTGCTTTAGAGGGATCTGGGTGGGACAGGGCTTTTCCTCTGCATTTGAAGTGTTGGGTGATGTGGGTGTGGAGGAGAAGAGGGGAATCCTGCCAGTGCCAGGGAAGATCCCTGAGAAGAAAAATATCATGACTTTTTTTTTTTTTCCCTTCATGCTGATCCTAAACATTTTGACTCTGAAGGGAAGAAGAGGTAGCACTGACCCTTCTGCAGATGGGGCTCTCCACCCCTTGTCCTCACCCCTACACCCTATTCTCTGATCTGGTGCCATCCTGACCCTTTGCCCTTCCTGTGAGATCCCTGCTTTGGATCCAAACTTTATCCCTGAGGAGCAACTTCCAGCAGATTGTGGAGGGAATGGCTGCTTGGCACAGCTTTGCCACCTTTCCAAGGTGGCAAAGGAAGGGTTAAACCCAGTGACTGCAATGAGTGCCAGCATTGCTCTGGGTAAGGCTTCTCTGGCGTGCCAGAGCAAGGTTTATTTTACTAATAGCCCTGTGTAACTTCACCCTCCCCTCCTGCTCAGGATATTTCAGCTCCTCTCCTCAGTTCAGCATCACTTCAGAAGTGGGGGAGCAGTTTGGGTGGCCACAGCAGCAGCTGGCAACCGTGTAAGGATTTTTTTTTTGGGGGGGGGGGTGGTGAACAAACCCTGAGTTTCTTTAGGTTGGTTTTTCATGGCTCTCCTGAAGAGTCCCTGCAGGCTGTGGAGAAGGGAACAGACACTGCACACAGGCAGGACATGGACGCTGCTGCTGCCCTGATGTGCTGGGGCTGTGAGACCTCTCTGTGCTGCAGCTCAGAAATCCCTCAAAGGCCCCTCTGTGCTGCCCTGCAAAGGCTGTGTCTCACTTACAGCTCTGCCTGAACCCTAAGCTGGTTTAATCTCATTTTCTTGCCACCAAGGAGCTCTTCCTTCCCTCTCCACAGCAGCTGAAGGACATCACCAAGCTGCTCCTGGTGGCCTTCAGGCTTGGCTGGAGCTTGCACAACAGTGACAATCTGGCTGCTGTGCTTCTGCTCCAAGTCTGGTTTCTCTGTGAGGTTTTCTGGAGCGGTGATGGAAATCAATGGCCAGATTTGGGGAGGTGTTTTCTTATTCTTATCATGGAATGGGTTGAGTTGGGTTGGCAGGAACCTTAAAGATCATCTTGTTCCACCCCCTGCCATGGGCAGGGACACTTTCCACTGTTCCAGGGTGCTCCAAGTCCAGCCTGGCCCTGGGCACTTCCAGGGATCCAGGGGCAGCCACAGCTTCTCTGGGCACCTGTGCCAGGGCCTGCCCACCCTCACAGGGAAGAATTTCTATCTAATATCTAATCTAAATCTCTATTCTTGCTCAAAGAGTACCCCCCCAAAATACATTTTTTAATTTAAATTTTTAGTTATATGACACTGTTTTTAATTACCTGGGCCAAGAGCTCTTTCTCCCTAGGTTTTGGTGGCAGTGCCTGGTGAGTTTAGCACCATGAGGGGCTGGTGTTTTCTTCTTTAAGACACTTTAAGCCATTAACTTCATCTTTAGCATCTCTTAAGACTTTTGGGGACAGTTCCTCTGGGAAATACTGAAAGACTACTGAGAACTCATCAATTTTGTGGAAGTGTCCAGCTGAGAAACTCCTGAGAAGACAGAAGGTGTTGCTGAGAACTCTTTCACCTCAGGACATATTTTTATTTGGGAACAATGCTGCTTTTAAACCTCAGAATCTATAAAGAGGTGCATTAATACATCCTTCAAAACCTTCTCCTCTCTTAGGGATACCTGGGGAGACCCCCAACCCCCATCCCTGGAAGTGTTCAGGGGGTTGGACAGGGCTTGGAGCAACCTGGGATAGGGGAAGGTGTCCCTGCCCATGGCAGGGGGTGGAACTGGATGATCTTTAAGGTCTTTTCCAACCCAACCAATTCCATGATTCTCTGTCTGCTCTAGGATAGCTTTTTGAAGGCCTCTTTGAGGCCAGGCTCGTGAAGTTTGAGTTTGTGACCATTGTCATTGCTGTGACACAAAATAACACACTCACACAAGGTGTTCCAGCATCCCAACAGGAACAGGAAAAGAGAGCTTTATTTTTCAGACCTCACCATTTATAGAATTCCAAAAGTGACAGTGGATTGGAGGATGGCATTGCCACCTCTCCAACCACACTGATCACACTAACAGTCCATCAAACTTTTCCTCCTACAGAGAAGAATGTAAAACAATCATTATTTACATGAAAGTGAGTGAGAAACTCCATTACAAGAATGTGAACATCAGAAGGCTTAGAGAAGCTCAAAAGAACAGGGCAACAGACCATCATCTAAAGAGGGAGTCCAACAAGCTGCCTTCAAGGTGGGAGTTGCTCACATCCAAGAGCGGCCCAGGGTAGTTTTCCATCCCTTGTGGCTTCCTGGGGGGATTTGCAGAGCTCCAGAGCTGCTCTTGTACGTAGTCAGGAGTGCTGAAACCTGAATGCAACATCTGCTGAGTCCTGGGAGGTTTTCATTCTAGACCCAAATTAAATTATTTCACTTGTGGTGCCACTTCTTTCATCGTGTGTTGCTGTGACCATTGCGTGGGGAGGGGGTAAAGGATCTGCTGGAGTGGCCCTAAAAATGGGCTTTCAGTAGGTAGAAGATACCTGGCAACATCTAAACTGAGTTTTTCCTCCTGTAAAATTTCATTCTGAGGGATGTTGACCTGTGGCATTCATGGGGCTGGTGAGGTTTTCTGTATTTTCTGTGTAAGTTGTCCCCTTCTTTCTACTCCTGCAGCTTTTCCACAGGGATGGAACCTCTGTTTGAGGAGATCCTCAACTTCCATCTACAAAAATGAACTAACCAGTGTCAAAATTGGGAGTAATGGATTGAGCAAGATGTTGGTGTATGGATTTTATGGCTTTTTGTGGTTTCATGTTGGGAAGAACAAACCTAGGAAGGTTTGAGGAACCTAAGGACTTCATGAGTTCTTGCTGTGATCAAGTGGTGGTTGGGTGGAGGAGCTGAACAGAATTACATCTGGAGCAGAATCACAGCTGCTGCCAAGTCCTGTCCCTTGGAGGATCCAAAGGGGAAATTTCTTGTCCACTTAGATGAAGCCAACATCTTCCCCAGTAGTTCCAAAGAGAAAGATGATGTTCTCAAAATCACTGAAAACCCTTAAAATCACTCAAAATCTCTGCTGTGGGATTTATATACATCCTGCTTAATGGGTTCACACTGGAACACTCCTTGATCTCTTGCTGCCCTGTTTTCAGCAGCCTCTGGACAACCTGAGGGCTGTTGCATTTAGGTGCCAGGATAATTTGGTAAGGATTTGTCCTTTTTAATGGTTTCTTTCCCACCTCACTCTTTAAAGCTGCTCTAATTCCATGTTGCCCTAATTGTGATATGCAAACTTTAAAAGGAAAATCGCAGCCAATGTATTTTAAGATCCTTTTGGGCAAGCAGCCCCCTACTTAACGTGATAAATTTGGACAGCTTTTCTCACTAAGGAAAATAAAAAGCTTTCCAAATCAAGAAAATTATGTAAGCAAATCCGATGAGTGTGCTCTAAAATTAAACCTGCCTCGCAAGCTTTGGGACCTTTAGTGTGGAACTGGTGTTGGGGTTTTTTGGGGCTTTTTTGGTTGTGTTTTTTTAGTTTGGTGTTTTTTTTTTTTTTTTTGAAGCTGTAAAACCTTGCTGGGGAATGTCCAGTGGTTTTTCTCTGATCCACCCATCCACTTATTATGACCAAATGTGGAAGAACAGAGAATTATCAGGGACCATCCTTGCCCAGGACCCACTTCCCATCATCCTAAATGAGCCACAGTAGTTGTTGGGCCAGAAATTTTCTGGAAGCAGTTGACTTGTGCTGTCCCTCATGGATCTCCTGCCATGCAGCATCCAAAGGCGTGACTCTGTAGAATTCCAGAATGGTTTGGGTTGGAAGGGACCTCAAAGCCCATCTCATTCCAACCCCCTGCCATAGACAGGGAGCCTTCCACTATCCCAGGTTGCTCCAAGCCCTGTCCAACCTGGCCTTGGACACTTCCAGTGATGGGGAATCCACAACCTCTCTAGGAACTGCAGTGCAGTTGTAGCTCTGTGTGGATTTTCTGTGCTGGAACCAAGTTGTGCTGTCTCCTCATCTGTGACCCAAATTGTCTTGTGTGAAGTTCCTAAAACTCTGGAGTTTGCAAACTGCTACGGACACTCTAGAAATGATAATTATTCCAGGATGAAGGTGGGATAGAAAGGTTTTCACTGGTCACTTTTCATAAATCCCTGTCTCCTCATTCCATGTGCATTGGGAAAGTCTCTTTTCTTGCTGCTGTCTTCATCCTCCCTCCCACTGTATCACCTAAACTTTCCTCCACTTTGTCCAAGGTGTGTTTTTCTGTTGTACATGGCCAAAGTTGCTTTGGAGACCTTCATTCCTTGCTGCAAACTCAGAAGAGCTCAGCATTATCCTCCAGGGAATTGGAGGTGCAGGCACTGATCTCCTCTCTGTAGTTGATGCCTTGTGAAGGCTGACCNGTGCCCAGCTGGAGCAGGAATTGTTTTGTCTCCCTGCTCTGTGCAGAGAGCTCACCATCCCCTGATGTGAAGCTCAGACCCTCACACTAAAGCAGCACAGAGTCTGAAAATATAAAAGCTAAAACCTGAGGCATCATAGTGACCAGTGAGAGGATCCAGGGAACAGCTGGAAGCTCTTGAGGGGTTTAGGTTGGATATCTCCTTCCTCCAGAGGGTGATGGGGCACGGCCCTGAGGCTGCCAGAGCTCGAGGAGCATTTGGACAATGCTCTCAGGGACAAACTGGGATTGTTGGGGTACCTTTGCAGGGCTGGATTGGACTTGGTGATCCCTGTGGGTCCCTTCCCACTTGGGTATTCTGTGATTTGAATGTCTTCATGAGGTTTCCCTGTTGGGATTCTGGTGACAAATGTCCTTCCTGTTTGGAATGGGAGGGAGACCCTCAGCTCTGCATACAGTTGGTTTCTCCAGCCAGAGCAGGAGTTAATTGACCTTAACATTTGTTCTGAGTCATCTTTGGGCTGTTGATAGTCTGGGGTGACCTTTAGGGGTTCATGGCACCTTTCCTGGCCAAAGCCAGATATAAACATCTGTAAAACTTTAGCATTTCACTCTACAGAGTCTCACACTGTGCTCTTCACTTGTTGCCCCCAACAGCTGTGTCAGCTCAGCCTCCCAAGGTGTTTCCATGTGGGGAAAATCTCCCCTGATCCTGTTTTACTCTTTTATCTGCAGCCTGGGGACAGGTTTCCAGCAAACACTCGGAGCAGTTGTTAGCGTTGCTATCCTTCCCCTCTCTCCTTCTTGGCCCTTGGTCCTCCCGAGCTCGTGCAGCCAGGAGACACTGAAATCCCGACTGTGCAGGACACAGGATGGATAAACATCTTAATCTCACGGATCCTTCAATCTAAATGTTTTCTGGGGCCCTCCTTCAGGCAGGATTAGCCGGGAACGGCGTCCCAAAGGTCGTAGCCTTGCTCTGACTCGCGCCGCTGCTCAGGATGCTGAACGCGTGTGAAAGCCTCAGCAAAAAGCCTGAGATGCCATCACTGTTCTCCGAGGCTCCGGGGAGAATCTGTGTGTCCTCTTGGGCTTTGGACTTAGGTCTTGGAGCTCTGCCTGCCCCTGTTAGCCATTGTGATAGCGTTGCCTGGAGCGCCCAAATGTGACATGTAGCAACTGGCATTTTGGCTACACTTAAGTGCAAGATTTTTCCAGTGTAGGTTTATATCTGTTTTTTTTTTTTTTTTTTTCCCCCCCTCTTCTCTCAAGTGTGTGCATATTACTGTTATGATTTATTTTCGGGCTCTAACTTGGGTTTTATCACTTGAAATGCTTTGGAAACTTGGAGGGCTTTTTTTTTTTTAATTAGTGGCATGGCCCTCTTTACCTCGGAGGAAAATTCCAGGGTGAAGAATGCTTTTGATTCACAAAGAAATTATGTTAGAAAGGTTTTCCTCTTATCTTTGTGTTCTTTGGGCATTACTTTCCTCCTTGAAGCTGCCATTTGCTTTGCTAAAGTTCACTTTGCTTCTTGACAGCTCTAGAATGGATTAGGGTTTATTACTGGAATGTCAAAGCCCTCAACGTGGACATCCTTCAGCAGAAAGTTGGGTGGGAAGTCATGATCCTGGGAAAATAGTCTTGAGTTCTTGCTTAAAGTGACACAAGGTGGAAGAAATTAATACACAGAGTATTTTGATGATAAAGAGTAATATTTTTGTACTAGGATTCTTGCTCCCTTCATCCTGACACCAGTACCAACAAAGTGAACATCTCCCAGTCGTTCCTTCCCTATAAAATGTGTCTCCATGATTTTGGTTCCAGTGTTTTTCCTTGCTCCGGCTGCCTGTGAGCGATACATTGTTGGGGCACTTTCAACCACTCACTGCTATTTTGGGGCTGGACAGGGGTAAACTGGAGGGATTCCTTTCTCCACCACCAGGAAAACAAATGGCACCCAGGGGAGCGCAAAGCTCCCGCCGCTCTTGTTCCCGTGGTTCGGGCCGCGGCATCGCTCGCGGGGTTTCAAGGAAGCGAGGTGTGGGACGTGCAGGTCGGTGTCCCTGGGGATATGAGGGGCAGGGGATGGATGCTGGATGCCTCCCCAGCCTCGGGGGAGGTTTGGCAGGAGGCTCTGGCAGCAGGGAGCCACCAAGGCCGGGAGTGGGACAGGGCTCTTGACACGGGGCCAGCGGGAAAGTCTCGGGCTCAGACGGAGAGAGGGGCTGGGGAATGTGATCCCGGCTCCCAGGGAAGGACGTGGCCAAGTTTTGTCACAGAGCTCTTGGGTTTCAGCTGCTGCTTCAGCAACGTGGTTGTGTGGGATTTGCTGAAAGAGCTGGGAACTCTGGTTCGGTTTGTCCAAGAAACCAAAGGCAGATCTCACCCTTTAAGCAGTCTCTGCCTGCTTAAACTCCAAATTTCCTTGAATCTCCTGAATTTCCCTTCAATTTACATTCATACCCTTCCTTTTAAATATGTTTTGCCACAGAATTCAGGGGAAAAAAAAAGACTCAGGCTAAATTGGAGTGCAAGGAGGAGTCAGACAGATTTTAACTTCTTTTGCCCTGAATTGTCTTCATGTATTAAGTAGGCAGCTCTGGTTCTGATTATCCTCCCTGCTGAGGAGATTTATTCATAAGCAAGTTTTTATTTTAATTTTTAATTGGGAATATAAGTCTACTCTTGCTCCAGTATCATTATTAATATATTTTTTTGAGATTTTGCTCTATAGCTAATCACCCTTGTGACACTTGAAAATCAATTGAGATCCTTCTGGTTTTATTTTTTTTATATTTTTAGCTTATTAACTCTAATTCTGATAGGCTCCATGTAGCTGTGCCCTGTATCCTCCTGGGAATAATGACTCAGTCTCCAGATCCACAGAAATAGGTGGGATGTGGGATTTGTACAGCTAAGCCCACGTGCATTTTGGAGACAGATGGAAACTCCATTTCAGGCTGGGGTGCTCTGGTTGTGATTAGCTCTAATGAGCATCTGTTGATGGAGTAGTTCAAGAGGGGTTCTCAGTGTTCTTTATCCCTGCTCATGTTGGAATATCAAGAGCTGAACTGAAAAGGAGGATTCAGGTTGTTTGTGAAGACTTCCAGCAAGGCTGTCTTGCTTATGGAATATACCCAATGTGGGGGTTTTAATCCTTATTTAATTTTTATTTCCCTCTCTGTTGTGCTTCCATATTGGACAAATTCCACCTGTGTTGTCAAAAAATTCACTTTTTATTTATTCACAGCCCAGGATTTCCCTGGTGTGTCTGTACCCTCAGGTACAGGCTGGACTCCTTGGAATTTGCTTATCCCTTGTAGTGCTGGACACAATTCCTGGCAAATCCATGAAAAACTGAGAATAACCACCAAAGTGCATCTGCAAGTGAATCCAGATGTAACCTGTGATTCAATGCCAGCACCTCAGGTATCT
This sequence comes from Urocynchramus pylzowi, assembly GCA_013397555.1. Classification (NCBI taxonomy): domain Eukaryota; kingdom Metazoa; phylum Chordata; class Aves; order Passeriformes; family Fringillidae; genus Urocynchramus; species Urocynchramus pylzowi. The sequence goes on from VZRH01006022.1 coordinate 219,132, forward strand.
GGAGACACCCTTTACTGCACAATTACTGCTAATTAAGAGCTCAGAGTTTAATTTGGGAAGCTCCAGAGGAGAAGTGTAGGAGTTACCTCAGTCATCCCCTCCGTGCCTGCACCCTGCCATGGAATTTTGTCCCGTGATTCCATGCGAGGTTTGTTCTGCAATTCCTCACCTCTCGCAGTGAATGGGCAATTACTGAATATTTCTTTACTGTTCTCATTAACTGCCTGGCCCCAGGGCTGATTTAGAACACATTATCCATGTTCTGTATTCCATGGAAAACACATTTGGGTCCTCGTGGGTGTTTTTAAGGTGTTGTCTGAGACACAGAGCTCAGAGAAAGCTGTCAAGAGTCCACTAACTCCATCATCCCTCCCAATGCTGAAAATCAGATTTCTTTTCATTACTTTGGAGTACTTGGAATTATTATAGGTCATCCTGTATTTGGTTGTCACACCAGGGAAACCTAAAGCCTGGAAAATGAGGAATACTGATAACTTGGGAACAACTGTGAATGTTCTTTCCCTGAATTTGCCTTTTATTGTGACACTATGAGAATGAATTTTAATTCTCAAAAATGAGTTTGCTCCTCCCATTGCCCACTGCCTCCTTTCCCTTTAGTTGTCCTTTGGGAATTAAGAAAAGATGGGAATGTGGAAAAGGATTCTGCTGCCTTGCAGAGTATGGTCATTTTTCTCTTCTTTTTAATAGAATTGATTTCCTACTGCATACATAGAATTATGCTGATGTTTCCTGGCCCTTGAGTGGCTCAAATTCAGGTCATTTGGCTGTAATGATTTTGTTCCTTTTTCTTCTTCCACTCCTAGTTCCTAAAGAAATTCACAAGGAATAATTTAGACCCCAAACTTTCAAATCTCTTCATCTCTTTCACAGATGGATTCTGTAGCATTCTGGGTTTCAGAGGAATTCAGGGATGTAGATAATTATTTCAAATGAGATGTCAGCTAAATACCTCTGAAGCTTTAGAAAACTGATTGTCCAGGCCTGGATTGGGAATGGATCCCATGTTTTCAACACAAGCACTTTATGTTGAGAGGCAGAACATCCTCTTGGGTCAGTGCTCTGTGCAGAGTGCAGAAATTGCACCAGTTGGCTTTTCCCAAATGTGTTGGTTATTGGGATCTCTCTCAGCTGGGACTTCTGGCCTCACTGTAGTTTCTCACAGATGAAACCTTACACCTTCCATTCAGCTGAAACTCAGCAATCTTTCTAAAGGAAATGATTCAAAGCCTGTGCTGGAGATTGGTTGGGGAATAGGACCCCCCAAATCCCCCATTTCTGAGGTCTAAAAAGTAAAACTCTTGTGACAAAGGGAAATCATAGAATCACTTGAAGGATTAGAAGGGTAAAGGAGAAATCACCTTATGCTGTTGGGACTCTGGTTACTGAAAATTTTAGACTTTCTGTACTGACAAGCACTGACCCCCCCAAGAGAACACTGCATTTGACCTGAGGCCATAGAGAAAGCTTCCAAAATTAAATGATAAAACGAAGATTATGAGTGTATAGTTTGAATAAAAGTGTATACTATCACATAGTGGAAAACATAGAATTTAAAATTGTAGAATGTAGTAATATATATATTACTACAAAATAGAAGTTTTAAACCAGATACTAATCCTTCTTCACCTTCTTCTTCATGAGTTCAAGTAGTATTATGTAATTAGATAAAAACTCCACATTGTGAAGCACAAGTAGCTAGTTATTAAGTTAAAAGTAAAAATAAGTTAAGTATCATTTCTTAATTAGGCAATTTGTCCTTAAAAAGCCTTATAGAGAAAAAAATGCAGCTCCATTTTGTAGTTTGTTAGTGAAGTGCTGTAAAACTCACAGTTTGTGAGACCATAATATAAATAAAAACTAATAAACATCTGAGTCCAAACTAGAAATACCATCTCACACTTTTAATCCCAAATAAAAGGTAAAAACTCAACATCATGCTGCTGTCCTGCTGTGGGCAGGGACACCTTCCACTGTCCCAGGCTGCTCCAAGCCCTGTCCAACCTGGCCCTGGAGACTTCCTGTGCCAGCCCCTCCCCACCCTCCCAGCCAGGAATTCCCAATTCCCAATCTCCCATCCATCCCTGCCCTCTGGTCGTGGGAAGCCATTCCCTGTGTCCTGTCCCTTGTCCCCAGTCCCTCTCCAGCTCTCTTGGAGGGCACCAGAAGCATTTCCCTTTTTCCTCAAGTTCTTTAGGACTTGGAAATGCCCGGTGTGGGATATTGAAAGGACCCAGTGTTACACCATGGCAGCTTCACTGATCTCTCAGTCCTGTTCAGCAGGTGAAGATCAAACCTCATTTTTCTGGGTAACCCATGATTTAGGAGCTGCCTTTCTGCTCTGCTACTCTTCTGAGCTTTTGATGGGTGTTTTAGGAAATGGAACTCACACAGATTGATTGAAGGTTGTTCTGGATGATGTTTGCCTGCTGGGATAACTCTAAACCTGTGGACACTCTTCCCATGAGGGTTTTCCCTCAAGATACCTCCTATCATGTTTTCTTGCACTTTTTAATTAGACTTGAAGAAGTTTTTCCCTTTAACTGCAGGCACCAGGGATGCAGAGGATTGGCAGAGGAATAACGTTTTCTTGCGCTTTTTAATTAGAATTGAAAATGTTTTTCCCTTTAACTGCAGGGATGCAGAGGACTGGCAGAGGAATAACACAGTGTAGCTCTGCTTTTGTTGGGACTTCCTTCTCCACCACCCCCAGCTTGCAAATCAGGTGGTTTCTTTACCTGCTCCACTGCTCCTGGGGTCACCTTTTTTAGGCAGCGGTTGTAACTCGAGGCTTGCTCCGAGCTGCTTCTTGGAATTGAAGTGGAACAGCCCCAGATTGATGAAGGATGAGTCTCACAGAGCTGGGCAGCAGCTCTCAGCTCCATGAATATGGATGCAGCTGTGGCATCCCACAGCTTCACATCCAGCCCTAAAGCCAGGCTCTGTCCCCCCAAAAGTAACCCGAAATCTCCCAAAACACTGTGAGGAACAGCTGCCACATTCAGCGAGGATTGGGCTGGCAAGGCACACGGTGACATAATGTGTCTTTGCCCTCTGTAATCTTTTACCCCTTCCACCATCCAGGCACACAAGAGCCGATTCAATTCTTAATCTTGGTGTAACGAAACCACCTCGTGGTTTGTGTGTTTGAGTTGATCTAAATTGGGATGGCAGGAGCTCTTGAATCCGACAGCTTTAGGCTATTTTAGGTGGTGAAAATCTGCCATTGGCACTATGGGAGGCATTTATAAGTAACAAGCTAATTATGTAAAATGCACACTGTCCACTTGTTAAGATCTTCTTAAAGTTTCATAATCTAATCAGAATTTGCTATGTATAACACTTGGCTTGTTGTCCTCCCCCCTGCCTTTTTAATGCCACTTTGTGGGGTGGGTGGGTGATCAATACAGGAAGGAAATGCTTTCCTTAATACTGGTTGGTGGAGTGTGCCCCACGTGCTGCTTTAATGCACAAAGGATTTTTCCTTTCAATTACTGAGCACAAATGCGTTGCTTTGAAGTGGATCAGAGAATCAGAGGTTTGGTTGGGTTAGAAGGGACTTTAAAATTCCACCCCCTGCCATGGGCAGGGACACCTCCTGCTGTCCCAGGTTGCTCCAAGCCTCATCCAACCTGGCCTTGGACACTTCCAGGGGTGTGGTGCCTTACAGGGAACAATTTCTTCCTTACATCTAATCAAAATATCTCCTCTTTTAGTTTAAAACTCTTTCTGCTTATCCTATCACTGTATTTAAAAAAAAAAATGGCTCTCCCTCTTTTTCCCATTTTTTATGGATGCTGTGCAGTCCACAGAATATAACTGTGGCTTTCCCTGGCCTGGGGTATTTTGGTTAATGTGGCTCTTTGTTCAGACAGACTTTATGCAGTATAAAAAACCAGGTATGTGCTGAACTCAGCAAGTATCCTGAGGGTGTTCACCTGAAGTGTTGGCCAGGGTAGGTCTGGCTGAGGTCCTTGCCAATGTTCTGTAGTCAAGTCACATTCGAGAGGCAGCTGAGGTCTGTTATAAACATCAATATTGATCTGTTTGTCCCCTCTGATTAACCCCAGTCCCAGCATCTGCTTCCCTTCCACAAAACTGGGCCTGGATGCAGCCCCTGGGGGAAGGTGACACCATTCCTGTGGTGGTGAGGGAACATCAGGAGGCTGAGGGAAGGTGTTCATACTGTTTGTTCTTTCCCTTTTCCTCTTGCTGGGACCAGTTGAGGTGTGGAGGAGCAGGGCTTTGGGGGCTGGGGGTGCCCCAGGGCAAGAGCTCAGGGGGTGGAGGGGAAGGAAGGAGCACACAGTGTCCCTGAGTCTGGAGCAGAACAAGGTTTGTGCTGTTGGTGACTCCCTGTTCCAGGATGCAGCAGCAAGAACAGATTCCCCTGCACTGGTGGCTCATCCTTACCTGAGTTTGAAGCCTTGGCCAGGGCTGCTTTGTTTAGCTGGAGGTTTGACCATTAAAGTCCTATTTGAGGCTTGTGATGCCTCAGGACTACAAGGCTCCTCCAGGAAGTCATACACAAGACACCTTTGGTCATGGGATGAGTTTCCTGCAAGAGCCTTTGAGTGTCTTCCTGTTGAGTTTTGTAAGGAATCAACCTCTGTGCTCACAAGGGAGTCCCACAACCTGTGTTGGGGCTCAGGATGAGGATAAACTTCCACCACCCCGTCACCCCAATGCCTCTGGTGCATCCTGCTCTGTCCAGTGCCCTGAATGTTTGTTTTTTCACCTGTTTAGTTTTGAAACCTGCCATGAGGATAATGTGACATTAGAGTGGAAAAGCTATCGGGGCTGTGCAGGGGAGGAATTGCAGACCCGTAAACTGCTCCCAAAATAGCTGAGATGATGTGTCAAACCGCCCAACCATCCCAATCCTCCATGAGCTGACCTCCCAGGGATATCTAATAGGGGCTGGTAACGTTGGGAGGGGAGGGGGAGCTGACACCCCTCCTCCCTGAATCCACATGCTTGTTTCTAGAAGTTGTCATTTATCCAGAAGTTGACCAAGAGCCAGTCTCTGCTTCCAGCTGGGACCTCCAGGTCCTGGATGTAAAACTAGGGCTGGGGAAGGAGGAAGAAGCTCATTCTCCAGTTGTTTTTCTGTCCAAATGAACTCGACGAGCTCTTTGCACTCGCTGTGCTTCCCTCAAAGGTTTAATTTCATTTGTGTTGTCTGGAGAGTAAACTTGATTTTCTCTTTAGCTGCTGTGCTGCTGGAGCGTGTGTGTGTGCACAGGGATATCTCCAGGCAGCCAGGGAAGCTGCTGCCTTGGCTCCAAGGAGTTTCTCCCCTGGCTGCCAGGCTCTGTGGTCTGGGCAAGGGAACAGACCGGGCAGTGTTCGGGGTGGACGGCACAATTCATCCCACAGATGGGATAAGGCAGGGAAAGGCCCAGGCTGGATCCTGCTGCTGCTGCAGAGCTGGGCAGCCTTCACCCCCCAAAGTGGACAAAAGGGCTGGCTGAGATGTGAGGGAGACAAATGGGAATTCAGTGGGAAGTCAGATGCATTCCCTGGCAGGGGGGAGACTGACACTGCCACATGGCCGTGGGAGCCGTGCCCACAGCCCGGCGTGCCCGGGGCTGCCGTGGGTGGGAGCCGTGCTGGGGACCTGGGAGCCTTGTGCTGGGATTGCTCCCAGCCCCATCCAACCTGCCCTTGGACACTTCCAGGGATGGGGCAGCCACAGCTGCTCTGGACAACCTGCTTTTCACCAGCCAAGAACTTTCTCGTAGCACCTCATCTAAGTCTCTCCTCTGTATTTAAAACCATTCCCCCTTGTCCTATTCCTGTTGGAGCCCTGGCTGCTGAGAATTTTGGACTTTCTGTGCTGACAGGCACTGATCCCCAGGAGAACACTACATTTGACCTGAGGCCATGGAGAAGGCTTCCAAAATGGAATGACAGAACTGGGATTGTGGGTGTGGAGTTTGGATAGAAGTGTGCAATATCACAGGGTGGGAAACTTAAGAGTTTGAGAGTTTAGAATTTAATAACATCTATAAAGCAAGATGGAGGTTTTAGGGCAGAGGCTGGTCCTTCTTCACCTTCTTCTCCCTGGGTTTGGGTGGTTTTGTGTAATTGGATAAAAAAGTCTACATTGCGGGCACGGGTGGTTGGTTATTGGGTTAAAAGTGACAATAATTGAGGTGTCCATTAATTGGACAGTTGATCCTTAAAAGGCCTTGTAGAGAGAGAGCTGGGCTCCATTTTCAGTGTGTTAGAGTGAAGTGCTGCAGAACTCAGGGTTTGTGACACTGTGACATAGATAAGAAATAGCAAATATCTGAGTCCCAACATGAAACACTGTCTCACGCATTTAATCCTGACCTTGGCAAAAAAGAAGATAAAAACTCAACTTATTCCTTTCTTATTATATGTGAAAAATCTCTCTCTTTTATAATGCTCCTTTAAGCCCTGGAAGGCCCCAGTTGCACAAATATCAGTGTGCTGTGTGTTTGACACCTCTGGGGCCATTCCTGCTGCCATCTGAAGGGTTCCAGAGTGCAGATGGGTTCGGTGTTAAACGTCCAAACTCTGTGGCTGGAGCAAGAAGCATCTTGCAGGTGGTGGGGAACACAACAGCTGCCATGTGGGATCAAATCAAAGGTTTCACCAGACATCCATGGATCTCTGGGGGATCCAAGGAGAGCTGGGAGCAGTGATGTGGCTCCTGACGTGTCCTGCTCGCTGCTGGCAGCCTGTGGTTTAAAGGCTTCCTGAGCCCTCGTGTTTCATCACCCAACTGGCTGAACCTCCCTTTCCTGAGTTTGTTTAATCCATTTTGGAGTCTGTTCATCATTCTGGGCTTCACAACATCCGGTGGCAGTGAGCCTTGGCGTTTAATGATGTGCACTTTGGAAAAATGGCTCCGTTCTCAATGTCTTCCATTTATTCTTATTATTTTTTATTTTTTTAATGCTGTGCCTGCTCTGAGTCAAAAGGTCTGATCCCTGCACTGGCCTGAGCAGAGCTCTCCCTGTGGAGCTTCCAGCCCTGGCTGGATCTGCAGGATTTGGTCAGGCCTTGTGTCAGGAGCTTGAGATGTAGAGAGCCAGAAGGATGGGCAGGAGGTGTTTTGGGGACTGGAATCACCCTTTTGAAGGAATGTCCTTACCCCCTGTGTGGTGTTCTCTGATTCCTTCTTGGCAAACCTGCTGGAATAAATAAAAAGCAGCATCAGTGCAAGAAGCACAGGGAACAAACATTTATGGGGCTTTTGGGCTTCTTTGTTTAGATTACACATGCCAAATACCATTTATTCTGTGCAGCTCTTCCCAGATAAGGGAAGCTGGTGAGAAAGATCATGAACTTGGATTTTCTTTGCTTGGAACAGAAAATCAAAGCTGTTTCTGCAGGTTTATAGATGACATTTTTGCTTCTAGGAATTTGGGATTTGTGGTAGGAGCAGGTGGAACAGGGTTTCCATGGGGCTCAAGTTTGGAACAAGAATCTCAGACCACTGGGCCACTTCCTTTGGTCTTCTGTCTTTAAAATCTTGTATAAATTTTTTTTTGTTGTGTTCTGTCATGTGATCCATGACATTTGTGGTCCTTTCATGGCCCTGAATCCCACCAAAAACTGCTCAAAAGCAAGGCAGGGTGATGATGCATATTTTCTATAAGTGGCACCCAGAAATGTCCTTTGTCATTTATGTAATTTTAGGCTCAATTTTAGATTAAAAATCATGGAATATCTTGAGTTGGAAGGGACCTGCAAGGATTGAGTCCAGCTCCTGGCCCTGCACAGAACACTCAACAATCTCACCCTGTGCCTGAGAGCATGAGTTTCTCTAACCCTGTGTCAGGGATGGAGCTGAGATCCTGGGGTGAAAGGATATTCAGTAGTGTAAAAAAAAAAACCCAAAACCCACAAACTATTCCCCCCTCCCCTCAAAAACCCCAAACAAAAGCCCCAATATTCTGAAAATCTCTCTCTTCTTGGGGTTTTGATTTTTTTTTTCTCCCCTCTAGACCACGTGGAGTTAATGGGTTAAAATAAACCTTTTGTTTTCTTCTCTGGGTTAATTCTTCATCTTCCATCACACTGCTCCCCCTTTTTCTGCTTCCCTTCTCCAAAACTCCCAGCTCCTCATTGCCTATGCTGCAAGGCTCCAGGCCAAAAGAAATCATGTTAGGCTAAAAAATAAATTAAATAAAAATAAGCAGCGACTGGACAAGGAGCAGGGGTTTGGGCTGGGGGTCCAGGAGCTGTCCAGCCGAGGAGGGGACGGTGTTGGGGGGATAATTCCTGGCACAGGCTGCCAGGGGCAGAGCTAATGCCTCTTAAATCAGCAGTGAAAGCCCCTGTTGCTGCCTGGCCCGTGCATTCCACTGGCACCGTTGGGTTGAAAATCCTCTGTAAATCTCCCTGATTGCTGCTTCATTCTTGAGAGGATGAAGGGGAGAGGAAACAACCTTTCCTTCCCCGCCCTCTTTCTCTGCTTCTGCTTGTTTGTGGACAGAGTGGGTCATTCCAGGGGAATTAGGTCTTGGGGCTGAGGTATTTATCTAAAATCAAAATGTATTTACCTAAAATCAAAATGTATTTTGCTCTGATGAGCTGGAAACTTCCTGAATAAGGTTTGGTGTAAGGAGAGGAGGGGGGAAAGAGGAGAAATTCTTCAGCCTTGTGGTTCAGGTGTACCACCCAAGATTCAAAACTGATTCTTTCCTCTGCTGTGGGATCTCTCTGAGTTTGTTCCCCCTCACTGGAGAAGAGAAGGCAAATCCTTCCTTCAATGAGTTTTAATTCATAACCCGTGCAGGCCTCCTGCTTTGCAGGAGAGGGGAATGCTGCAGCAGCTTGGAGGAGTTCTTGTGGTGCTCCTGATGGCCACGGTGCCAGAAGAGCTGTTCCTCATGGCACCTCCATCCTATAAAGTCCTCTGCAGGAAGGGGAGCATCTCCAGCCCTCCACAGCTGAACTGAGTCACATCTTCCCTGCTCATCCCCTGAGATTTTTTCCTTTATATGTTACATGCCAAACTTTTTGGTAATTTGTCCAGGGGAAGGTGAGGGCCTGTTTTGGCAGGAAATTGGATGGAAGTTTATTTATATATGCAGCAACCATCCTGTATCTGGGACAAAACCATCCATGTTTTGTCCCATTCCCAGAGAAATCCCTTTGAACTGATTTAAAAACCTGCTGGTGGTTGGAGTCCAGTGTTCTCCTCAGTGCAGGCCAGGGGAAATTCCTCTGTTCAGCAGCCTGGAGAAATCTCCCAACTTCCAGGAGAGCTTCATCTGTGTCTAAAATGGGAAACTCTGTGGAAACATCTGTGGAAAGAACTTTGGGATCAGGGTGGTTGCTGAGTGCTGGAGGCCTTCAGGAAAGCTGTGTTGGAAAGGGACAAGCTGGAGGTTTGCACCATTGGTTTATTTTGTCCAGAAGCAGATGTTGTTTTCCCTTTTTGCTGGATGCTGGAATAACTCTGGGTAGGACCTGAGGTTGTGGATCCTTCCGTGTCCATGTCTCCATCCTAAGATGCTCAGAGAGGAGGCTGAGGAAGTCACTATTTGGATCTATCCAGGCATGGTTGATGAAAGCTTTAATGATTGAAACCTAAAAGAATCTGCACTTTTTTTCCTTAAAAAAAACCCCAAAAATCTGTTTGAGCAGATTCTCTAAGGAGACTGGTGCTTCCTTCCCTGGGAAGTGGGATCTGCTGGGTTGGATGTTCCCCAGTGCTGTTGCTTTTATCTTCTCTCCCTCCTCCTTCCCATTGCTCAGAAGCAGATCCAAGGACCTTAGAGGATTTCCCTCTATCCTAAAATCCCAGAATCTTCCACTAGAAAAACCCATTAAGCACATGCTTTCCTTTGGAGCAGGGCTGTGGGGTTTGGCTGCTTCCCACCTGGATGCTGTGAGCTTGGAAGGCCCTACCACCCCCTACTTGGTGTTTTTGGGAGCGTGTAATGTTGTAGCAAGCCCTGTGAGGAGCCCCTGAGGGAGCTGGGGGTGCTCAGCCTGGAGAAAAGGAGACTCAGGGCTGCCCTCATGGCTCTGCACAGCTCCTGAAAGGTGCCTGTGCTCAGCTGGGGCTGGGCTCTGTCTCCAGGCAGCACTGACACAACCAGAGCACACAGCCTCAGCCTGCACCAAGGGAAATATGGGTTGGATATCAGGAAAAAGGTTTTTACAGAAAGAGTGATAAAGTTCTGGAATGTTCTGCCCGGGGAGGTGGTGGAGTCACCATCCCTGGGTGTGTTTGACACAGCCTGGATGTGGCACTGGGGGCCAGGGTTTGGTTGAGGTGCTGGGGCTGGGCTGGACTCGATGGTCTGGAAGGTCTCTTCCAACCTGGTGATTTGGGAATTCTGAGAATTCTCTGTGTGTGGTAGTCTCAGTGTTGGGGGCTGTGACTCGTGTAAAAGCTGCAACTGAGATTTGGGCACTGCTGACTAAGGAGGAAGTGACATTTGAGAGGTTGTCACCTAAAGAAAGCTCTGGCCACACTATTGAGAGGAAGATAAGGATCAAAACAGCCATTGGGGTGTAATTGTGATGGGAATTGCTGAGCTCTTTGCTGGAGTTTCCAATTGCTTTGTTTAGTGGTCTCCCACGGCAAGGCCTCATTTTTCAGGGACAATGACAGGGAGAGGTGAGCCCAGGGCAGAGCTGGTTGGGAATGGTCCTGAGGGAAGAGAGCTGGCACTGCCATGAGGGACGCTGGAACTTGCAAAGATGAGTTTTAGTAAAGCTGGGTTTGATTTCTAGCTGGGGTTCAGCTCTGTCTTGTAAAGGCCTGGATGGTTTGGATTCCCTCAGGCTGGGAAGAACACTTTTCCTCCTGTGACCTTCCTTGACCCTCACAATGTCACAACATCCTGTCAGGAGATCACTGGGAAAATTACACTGGGAAAGGGTTGAGGTAGAAGTGGAGAATTCCAACAGAACAATCTTTGTGAACACTTGCAGAGGTTTCATTTTGGAAGCCTGAGGTTTGGAGAATCCATATCCTTATTTCTATGTAATCTAAGGAGATCTGGGATATTTTAGAGTTCATGTGGGCACTTAAAACTGTAAACACTTAAAAACCCAAACAAGACAGTGCAGAATGAGGTGGTTGAGCCTTCCATGTCCAGCTCTTCTTCCAAATATCAAATCTTCATTACTCACCTTGAAATTCAGATTTTTTTCTTGGACTTTTGGGTTTTTATACTTCAAATATTCAATAGCCTTTGTGGGAGGAGGAGTGTGATACATCAGTTTAGGAAAGATTCACGGAGTGGGAATGTGATCATAGGGGGGAGAGAGAGCAACTGGAGGTTATTGGGTACAAAATAAAATAATATAGGCCTGGTGTCCAGCATAACTCAGACTCCTTGAGCTGTGCAATCACTAATTTAGGTGTTGTAGTGAAGACTCATGGTCAAGTTGTCAATTTTCCAGAAGCTTTTTTAATTATTAAAGGAAAAGTGGTGGAAAGAGAAGAAAAAGGGCTGGAAGTGCAGCAATTCACAGGAAAAAATTCACGCGGAAAGTGGAACCAGAATTAATTCAGTTGTTGTACAGATGGACCAAAGAGAAATTTCCTAACAGAGGAGGAAGTGGGATAGGAATGCAGTATTTTATCAGCCCTGTCATTCCAGATGGGAGCAGCAGAGGAAACAGCTCACATTGGATCCCATCTCCAGTGGAACTTGCAAAGGAAACTCTGGAGCACCTCAAAAATGAGGGTGCACTCACAGGTCTGTGTAGGTGCCTTAAATCTGCCTCATCCTGCTCAAATCCTCATCAGGAAAGTCCCCACTTAAACAAGGGAAAATCCAGGGACACTGATGGAAGTGTGAGCTGATGAGGCCATAAAAACTCTTGACCCCTGAGCTGAGTGGGAATCAAGATCTGTCTTGAATTGCCTCTTGGAAGGGCAATAATTCCATGATGTCACAGATAAAACTTGGCCTGTGTAGTGACCAGGGCTCTGCTTGGCATCTCTCCCAAATCCTTGGGTGATTGAACTCCAGGAAAAAAAAATTAATTAGCAATGTTTGAGATGAAGTTCACAACCGGAAGTGACACCAGCAGAGTGTGTGCATACCAGATGGGTCTTGGTTTTTACATCAATTAATGATAAACTTTCTGATTTCCCGGCTTCAGACTGGTGGAACTGGAATGGGAATAGCAGAAAAGATGCTGCAAAGGTTCCTCTCAGCGTGGTGGCTGTGGCACAGGGCAGCCAGGTCCTTCCTGAGGTTTGGATGTTGCACTCGGAGCAGAAATTGGGCAAGATTAGGTCAAAACTCACAGAATATCCTGAGCTGGAAGGGATGCACGAGGTGCAAAATTCTGAAGCAGAAATTCAAAATCCTGAATTCTATGAACAGTTTCTTGACTCTGGAGGTTGATGTTGCTCTCAGATTTAACCACCAGAGAGGTAAAGCTTCCTGGGTTGTGTGCAATGAGCTGTTTGCTGTCTCTCCAGGTTCCTGGTGACACACAGAGAATCCTTTGGAATCTTGGAATCTAGCTTAAAACGGTTTGGCTTAGAAGGAACCTTAAAGATCATCCAGTTTCAACGTTTTTCCACTTAGAGGTGTCCACTCCATCTCCCACTCAGCCCCTTCTGGGAGCAAAATAACACAATCACAGGGCTCTGGCTGGCAGTTCAATCCTAACAGCCGTGGCTTGGGTGTGTAAAAAACAAAAACACACACACACACACATACACACACACACTCCCTGAAACATTTCCTTGGAAAGAACAGCTTGGCCTTTGTGAGGAGCTGAGAAAGCGTCCGACTGACACCGTTGCCTTACAGGACCTCACTCAGCCGAGGTTGCATAAAAGGGCTTTATGGGATTAGAAAGGTTCCATGCAGCAGCGTGTCAGGTGGGGCAGCTCTCCCTGGCTCTGCCTGTGCTTTGTTATTGATGCCACGCTCTGGAAAGTGCCACCTCACCCCTGTTCCCAGGGCCTCTGGAATGTGCGTGCGGAGCTGAGGGCCCCCGAAGGGAAAATGTGTGTGTGGGTCCGTGTGTGTGTGGCTTCTGCTCTTCACCTGGCAGAGTTTTTGTGTGCTGGTGAGGGAAAACCCCTTTTCCCCCTCAATTTACTCCTTGTCTTGTTGCAGGGATGTTTCTGAGCAATAGTGCAGGCAGTGATGGGCGGATCTCTGTTCATCGTGGTGTTACACGGGTTGTTCTTCCACCAGCTGTGGAAGAGTTGTGGCACTGTGAAGCACCATGAATCCCATCTCCTACCATCTGCTGGTCCCTGGATCTTTATTTTGTGTGTGTTTAGGTTTTGTTGGAGATACACACGATTGCTATCAGCAAGTTTTGGAAGGCTGATCTGTGGGAAACCGGAATTTGAAGGATCCCAAAGCCAAGCACCTGAGGGGGAAAGGTGGGAAGAGGGTGAAAATGAGCAATTGCTCTGCTGAAATCTTGGCTGTAGGATCAATTCCCATCTCCCTCCTCACTCCAGGAACCATCTGCTACAGGAACCTTGGAGCCTTTTTCCAGACCATTTAGGTGAACAATCCCTGCTCAGCTGGAAAGAAAAAATGGGGAGAGGGAGCTTAGGAAATGCTTGGATGCCTGCCTCCCTCTCCTTTCCCAGCTGAGGGACTCTTGTGCCAACCATGAAAGCTTGCAGGAATGAATCTTTAGAGTACCAGGAAAGCCAGGAATGAACGTCCTGGAGATTTTGTTACAGATCTTTGCTCCAGTGAAGCTCCTGAATGAGCCTCCTGGGAGCTTTGGCTAACGAGGCACCAGGGCTGGGTGATGTCCCCCTCTCCTTGGGGAGCAGCTGGGACGGACCAGAAATGAAAGGGTTAAAATATGCTTCAAATAGACTTTTCTGTTTACCCTTTCAGATTCTTTTAAAAATTATTAATTTGGGGGGAGCAAAACTTGAGGGAAGATATTTTTCCATGTTTCCCACAAATCCCTCTGTGCTTTTATCACTGCAGGGTTTTTCTGGAGATACCAATACCTTCGAATGTAACTGAAGGAGAACATTTTCCTGCCCATCTTTGTTCTGAAAACCCCACCTTAGCCATTTTTGCTCCCTCGCTGAGATATCTGATATTAAATCAGCTCATCAATGCCTCAGTAATGACTGGATCTGTACTGGATGTGCCTGGCTGGGACTCAGGTCAGGATTTTCTGCCCATTGAGCACCAAGGTTTGGGAGTTAAAGCATTCTGAGTCCCTGTGCTGCTGGCACATCCCACTAATTAGAGAGAAATACTCATTAAAACCAGCAAATCACTGCTCCTGCAGGACAGGTGGAGCTTTAAGAGGTTTCCAGCATCTCAGCAAAGGGGGTGAGGGAGCTCCCCTCCCATTCCCATCACCCCATTTTCCCCAGTGCTCCCACAGCACTGGAGATGTCCGAGCCCCCAGCCTTCCCCAGTGCAGGACTGCAACATTCCAGCGTGTTCCCAGCTCTGGATTTCAGCCATTCTTCCTTTTTGGCTGGGGAATGTGTCTCCAGGTCCTCTGTGAGCCCGGAGAGTGACTCCCATTGACTGTGGGGACTGGCACCTGGCCGGAGCAGGGCAGAGCCAGGAGAGTGGGGTACAGCAGCCTGGCCAGCAAAGCTCTCCTGAGCCCAGCAGATGTTCCTGCAGCCTCTCTGCTCCTGGGGCCAATGCCAGCCTGGTCCTTTTCCAGCAGCTCGTCACTTGACACCGGGAACAGTCTGCTGGCATCTTTTGTTGCCCACTGTAGAGTCAAGGACCTTGTGCTGGGAGAAGGCAGGGGAGGGAGGGGACGAGGCAAAGTGACATGAATTTCTTTGGGTTATGTTTTTTTTTAGGTTTTGAGCTTGTTCTGTCTTGTAAAAGCTGTTGGCAGCATCTCCTGGAAAGAATATCCTGCTGTCCAACCTCGGGCTGTGGCTCGCTGGGTTTCATGTCAGGATCTCTTCTGCTGAGGGCAGGGTGGCTTTCTGTGCCTTCTCAGGGTGTCTCTTGGGCTTTGATGGGACAAATCATCCTATGTCCCTTCCCAAGCTGGGTTGTGGCTCTGCTTGACATGCTAAAATGATTTTGTTGTTTGTGCCCAGGACAGTGACAGTGGTGCTCGTGTATTTTTGCCAGTTCCCCAAGTTCATGCAGTGAGGCACCTGAAATGATTTCTTTTGACTTTCAGTTTTAAACACAGTCCTATGGTGGAGGTGGCCAAGGATTTATGTCCAAACAAGCTCTGTGAGAGCTGGTAGGGAGCATAAATCCAAATTTTTCCTCTTACTTTTTTCCTGCTGCCACCTTGCACACACACCATGAGAAGCCTCACTGTAAAATCAAGTTCACAGGGATGCTCAGCCAGGAAATCCTGATCCTACCACTGAGCCCATTTCTATCACAGGCTGTATTTCATAGAATCCCAGAATGGTTTGGGTTGGAAGGACCTTAAAGACCATCTAGATCCAAGCCCCTGCCCTGGGTGGGGATGCCACTCACTAGATCAGTTTGCTCAGTGTCCAGCCTGGCCTTGGACACTTCCAGGGATGGTGCAACCACAGCCTCTCTAAGCAGCCTGTGCCAAGGCTTCAACACCCTCTCGGGGGAGAACTTCTGAGCTGGGGGTGCTCAGCCTGGAGAAAAGGAGACTCAGGGGTGCCCTCATGGCTCTGCACAGCTCCTGAAAGGTGCCTGTGCTCAGCTGGGGCTGGGCTCTGTCTCCAGGCAGCACTGACACAACCAGAGCACACAGCCTCAAGCTGCACCAAGGGAAATTTAGGCTGGATATCAGGAAGAAGTTTTTCACAGAAAGAGTGTTAAAGTTCTGGAATGTTCTGCCCGGGGAGGTGGTGGAGTCACCATCCCTGGGTGTGTTTGACACAGCCTGGATGTGGCAGTGGGGGCCAGGGTTTGGTTGAGGTGCTGGGGCTGGGCTGGACTGGGTGGTCTTGAAGGTCTCTTCCAACCTGGTCATTCTGTGATTCTGTGAATTCTTGCAGTAAATTTTTGTTTTTCCTGCCCTCACCGTGGTGTCCCTCTGTTTCCCGGCAGGCTGACGGGGAACGAACCCCTGACCATCCTCCCTCTGACCTCAGAAATGGAGGAGGCGGCCGTCAAGGCCCACTACAAGGTGTGTGACCGCCTGAAGCTGGAGAAGAAGCAGCGCCGGATGTGCCGGCGCGACCCCGGCGTGGCCGAGACCCTGATGGAGGCCATCAGCATGAGCGCCCTGGAGTGCCAGTACCAGTTCCGCTTCGAGCGCTGGAACTGCACCCTCGAGGGCCGCTACCGCGCCAGCCTCCTCAAGAGAGGTGAGTCTGGGGGGTGCCAGGGGCCTTCTCCATGGAGGTGAGGCTGGGGGCTCTCAGGGGCCTCCTCAAGAGAGGTGAGTCTGGGGGGTGCCAGGGGCCTTCTCCATGGAGGTGAGGCTGGGGGCTCTCAGGGGTCTCCTCAAGAGATGTGGGTCTGGGGAGCTCCTCAAGAGAGGGGAGTCTGGGGGGTGCCAGGGGCAATGGAGGTGAGTCTCAGGGGTCTCAAGAGCCTCCTCAAGAGAGAGGAGTCTAGGGGGTCTGGGGAGCCTCCTCAAGGGAAGTAAGTCTGGGGGGCTCCTCAAGAAAGGTGGGTCTGGGGTGTGCCAAGGGCCTTCTCAAGAGAGGTGATTTTGGTGACCTCCTCAAGAGAGGGGGGTGTGGGGGGTCTCAGGGGCCTCCTCAAGAGAGGGAGGTTTGGGGGGCTCCTCAAGAGAGGGGAGTCTGGGGGGCTTCTCAAGAGAGGTGAGTGTGGGGTGTGCCAGGGGCAATGGAGGTGAGTCTCAGGGGTCTCAAGAGCCTCCTCAAGAGAGAGGAGTCTAGGGGGTCTGGGGAGCCTCCTCAAGGGAAGTAAGTCTGGGGGGCTCCTCAAGAAAGGTGGGTCTGGGGTGTGCCAAGGGCCTTCTCAAGAGAGGTGATTTTGGTGACCTCCTCAAGAGAGGGGGGTGTGGGGGGTCTCAGGGGCCTCCTCAAGAGAGGGAGGTTTGGGGGGCTCCTCAAGAGAGGGGAGTCTGGGGGGCTTCTCAAGAGAGGTGAGTGTGGGGTGTGCCAGGGGCAATGGAGGTGAGTCTCAGGGGTCTCAAGAGCCTCCTCAAGAGAGAGGAGTCTAGGGGGTCTGGGGAGCCTCCTCAAGGGAAGTAAGTCTGGGGGGCTCCTCAAGAAAGGTGGGTCTGGGGTGTGCCAAGGGCCTTCTCAAGAGAGGTGATTTTGGTGACCTCCTCAAGAGAGGGGGGTGTGGGGGGTCTCAGGGGCCTCCTCAAGAGAGGGAGGTTTGGGGGGCTCCTCAAGAGAGGGGAGTCTGGGGGGCTTCTCAAGGGAGGTGGGTCTGGGGTGTGCCAAGGGCCTTCTCAAGAGAGGTGATTTTGGTGACCTCCTCAAGAGAGGGGGGTCTGTGGGGCTCCTCAAGCGAGGTGAGTCTGGGGGGCCCCCTCAAAGAAGGTGAGTCTGGGGGATGTCAGAGCCCTCCTCAAGAGAAGTGAGTCTGGAGGTTCAAGAGAGGCGAGTCTGGGGGTGTCAGTGATCTCCTCAAGTGAGTCTGGGGGTGTTTCAGGGGTCTCCTCAAGACAGGTGAGCCTAGGGGGGTCTCTGGGGTCTCCTCAAGACATGTGAGTCTGGGAGGTCTCAGGGGTCTCTGCAATGAGGCATCTCCTGCCCTGATGGTGCTTCCTGCAAGGTCCACCAAGAGCTCTGTGCAAGGCTGGAGCTCATCCCTGGAAGTGCAGGGCAGGCAAAGAATGTGCTAATTGGGGGTAATTTATGGGCTTGCCCTGCCTGCTTCCCACTGCTGGCCCTGGCTGCTCTCCTTGGAGGCTGGAGGTGTTTGTGCAGGTCTCTGCAGCCAGGAGTTACATTTTCTCCCCATTTCTGCTGGAAACTGAGCTGCTGCTGGAGGAGAGGGTTGGGAAGCTCTCAAAGCTGTCCCCTCTTTCTTTATTATTTCTCCTTTTTATTTCTCCTATTTATTTCTCCTATTTATTATGCCAGTCTCTCATGAAAGAAGTTGAGAAAAAGCCTTTTTTAAGGAAATAAGGCAAACCAGACTGTTCTGTGCTGTCCAGTTAGAGGGGGACAAGGGGAGCCCTGTCTTAGTACAGGGCAAAACCTGCAAATGGCTGTGTGCTGTTACTGCCATGGATGTGAGCAGAGGGCAATTCCCACACCTCTTCCCAGCAGCTCAGGTGGAGATGGCCAGAAGTTTGGAGTGCTGGAGGAGAAGGCGATACTTTTATTTCTTTTCTTTGTACCACCATACATAGTCCTGTTTCTTCCACCCTCCCAGTAAAATCCAGTTCTTATTCCCAGGCTGCAGCACCATTTTACAGGCAGCATTCGAGGGTCTCCAGGGCTTTAGTGACTTCCAGAAAATCCCACACTCATCAGTGGGCCTGGACCTGGAAAAGCCGGGGTGTGGAGTCTTTTTAAAGATAAGAGCAGAGGTTTGCAGGGCTAATTAGTGAGGAGGAGTAATTCAGAAGCACCAGGGCTTAACTAATGCACTGTCACTGACTGGTGGAAACAAGGAAAGTCCTTATGAAACCCAAGAGGTCCGGCCAGAGCTGCAAGACATTTAAAAATATCCCCGCATGCCAGAGGAGTCCCTGGATTAGTGGTGCCTTGGGGAAGCCAAGCACTTTCTCATGCTGACACCTGGAGGCCACAGCTCGTTCCTTCAGACGTGCCTGTCCCCTGGGCAGCCCGGCCGAGGGGCACTGCGGGGCAGCCCGGGGTTAAAACCCCACGGAGACCCCCCTATCGCAGCCCTTGTCAGGGAGCTGTGTGATAAATGAGAGCCCTGAGGGCTGCAGGGCTCTGCTGCTGTCTCATTCTGCCGTGGTTTATATCCCTGCAGCATCTCTGCCCTGCCCCGCTGCTGTAAATCCTTCAGGTGGTGTTCCTGAGCAGTAACACAGTGCTCTGTAAATCTTCCTCCTCCTCCTCTCCAGGAGCTGCTGGTTCCTGGCTCAGCATTGCAGCAAGTGGTACCCCGGGGCAAAGGCTCGCATGTATCACCCACCAGGACACAGCTTTCCAAATTCATCGCTGAGGGCTTGTTTCTTCTCCTCCAGGATTTTGCAGGGAGAAAGGAAAAAGGGGAAAAAAACCCACTTTTTTTCTCTTAAAAGTTTCTCCCTCTGTGGGGGAGAAACTTTTTTACACTTTGGCCACCAGAGCAGCCCTGGCTGCTGGTTTGCAACTTGGGCTGATGCAGCCCCGTTTCTTAAAATAACAGGGGATTGTTTAAGGGACTCGTTATCCTCTTTGGATACTCGTGCACAATTTTGGAAATGGCTGAAACTGGATAGCCAGGCCCGGCAGACTGTCAATGCACTGGGGCTTAGAATGCCTGCATTGATTTAAAGCTCATTATCTTGTTACAAAATATCTTGGTGCAATCAAATAGTGCGTGGTGGAGATGGCTTTAAAATCTGGCCAGAGCCAAATGTCACATGGAGCTCGTTGGGAGCTGCCTGTGGGTGAGATGATCCCCGTGCTGATGGGCACAGGGAATTTGGGAAGCTCTCAGTGGTGGAGAACGGGAGGAGTGGAGACAAAGCTGATGGAAGGGGAGAAGCTGGCAGATGAGCTGTTCCTCCTGGCTTTCTGTCAGGTCTGGAATGCGTTGTGGTCGCACGGCGCTGACTTTCTGCTGGGATTCCACGACCGCGCCGAATTCAGCGCTTTAAATCGGGAGGGCTTCGAGCAGGGTGGAGAGCTGGGCTGCCCAATTAATCAGTTAAGGCTGATGGCTGTGAGTTAAGTGTGCAAGGCCAGCTTGGATGGGGTTTGGAGTGAATTGGGATAGGGGAAGGTGTCCCTGCTCAGGACAGGATGGATCTCAGGGTCCCTTCCAACCCAAACCACGCCATGATTGCAGGCTCAGACCTCCAGGGCAGGGTTTGCACACCCCATCCCATTGAGGATTCTCTGTTTGACACTGGTTCCTCTTCATTCTGTGTAGCTGTGGCAAGAATTCTCCAATCCAGGAGCACAGAGGCTTGGGAACATCTGTCTTTGGTAATGGCATCCCTCTGACAGGCATGTGGGCAGGCTGACCTGGGATGTAACCTAGAAAAAACAAAGGATTTTAGTGAAAAAACATAGTTTGCAAAGGATGAGAGATGCTTAGAAGGCATTTTCTACCCAGAGGAGAGATCTGGGTACCCATGAGTTTTTGTTGTGTGAATTAAGAATTCTCTCACCACTTCCTATGAAGTATTTGCAGTGCTGAAGGTGTTTCTGGGCTGTCAGAGGACATGGTCTGACTTCAGGGAGAAAACAAAATTTGTTATTTTAACTTTCACCACTCTTTGTGGTGTCCTCAGTGAGTGTAGAGGTGAACCTTTTTTATTTTAGTGTTGTGAGGAAAAGGTTCCTGTTTTCCTTTTCCAGGTGAGCAGTAGAATGATTGGATAATTCCTACCACAATCTAGGAGGAAGCAGAACCTCAGAACCCTTGGGAGGACCAAGCCTCAGTCTCCTGGGCTGGATTTTCATCAGTCTTCCTGCTCCTGGGAGTGTTTTGGGAAGGCAGACTCTGGGAACGGCCACATGAATTTGCTTGGACTGTCATGAACCTCCCAAGGAACAGTTCCAAAAATGACCTGGCAGTGTCTCTGCATGTCCTTGGTTGACACACCAGCTCACAGATATATCCACTACTGTCACCATCCACTTGTGTTATTTTTGAGTGGGGGATTTCTTGAGTCCCATCCAAAGCTGTTCTGGAATTGCATCTCAAATATGCAGTCGTTTACAGCTTCCTTCCATAGCTGGAGAATGGGCAGCTATAAATACTGCCATGTTTGCTTTTTATTTCTGGCTTTTATAATTTGGATTGAAACCGTGGGTCCCTCTGGGTGTCATCTGCCTGTTGGGGGAGTGGATGCTGTCACATCCCTGCAGGTGAGGGTGGAGGTGTGAAGAAAGGCTGTGCATGGGAGGTTTGAGGTGTAAGCTGGTTTTTTTGAGCGAGGTGCTGTGTTGGGTGACACATCTCCTGCTTCCCAGCCCTCAGGTGTCTTCTGCCAACAATTCTGACAGTCTGGAGTAGGACCCAGTGGTTTGATTCAGGAGGAGAGGGAAGAATGAGGAGGATTGGAAGTCTGTGCTGGGTTCCTGCAGTTTGGTGTCCCCTTGGCAGCAGCAGTGGTACCTCCATGTCCTATCCAGCTCTTCATGGAATCAAACAATGCTTTGGCTTTGAGGGGCCCTTAAAGCTCATCCAGTTCCACCCCTGCCATGGGCAGGGACATGATCCATTAGACCAGGTTGCTCCAAGCCCTGTCCAGCCTGGTCTTAGACACTTCCAGGGATGGGGCAACTCTTGCTCAACTCTTTCCATGTTCAGACTGTGAGTGACACAGAGTGACAGCTACTGTCAGAGCTGGCCAGATTCCATTTGCATTCCTGAATCCTAGCTTGTGCCACCTCTGTCCATCATTCCTTGCCCTCTCCCGTGCCCTCTTCACCATCAGTGATGCAAGTAGAGCTTGCCATGCTTTGAGAGTGTCAGGAGCACAGCCCAGGCTTTTCCCTGTGGTGCCCAGCAGTGCCACAGGAGGAACAGGCAGGAACTGGTGCCCAGGAAATTCTACCTGAGCTTGAGGAAGAACTTCTTTCCTGGGCAGTGACTGAGCACTGGTGTGGAGTCTCCTTCACTGGGGGTATTCCAGAGCAGTCTGGATGTATTCCTGAGCCTGTGCTCTGGGATGGCCCTGCTGGAGCAGGGAGGTGCCACCAGTGACTCGCTGTGGTCCCTTCCAACCTTACCACTCTATTACTCCGTGACACAACTCACACTCTTCTCCCAATAGGTTTTGCCTCCATTTCCTGACTGTTCCCCCTTTCTTTAAGCTGCAATTAGAGCCTGTCCCTCCTGTCCCTGCAGGTTTTAAGGAGACAGCCTTCCTGTACGCCATCTCCTCGGCGGGGCTGACCCACGCCATGGCCAAGGCGTGCAGCGCGGGGCGCATGGAGCGCTGCACCTGCGACGAGGCCCCCGACCTGGAGAACAGGGAGGCCTGGCAGTGGGGAGGCTGTGGGGACAACCTCAAGTACAGCAACAAGTTCGTCAAGGAGTTCCTGGGGAGGAAGCCCAACAAGGACCTGCGAGCCAGGGTGGACTTCCACAACAACCTGGTGGGCATGAAGGTGCGTTGAAGGCGCCGTAGGGTGGGGGGGTCACGCTGCTGTGGGGTTTTGGGGAGAATAACGCTGTTCTTGGCTGTGGAGTAGGAGTGTTGGGTGTGAAATGGATGGAGTGATGCTCCTTCTGGACAGGAGAAGTCTGAGTTGTGGGATTATGCCCTGGTTTTCACTGTGCAAAACCAGTGGAGAGAGACCAGAGGGGAAAAAAATGGGCCTGGCCAGGTCTAGGAAATAGGAGGTGGAGACAAAGATTGCTGGTTTCCCACAGGGAGGAGAGGGTTTCACACCAAAAAAGGATGGAAAGGCTTACATGAGGTAGGACATGGAGGAAGGGTTTTATGCTGCCACAACACGTCCTTGAGGGACGCTTCTCTTGCAGCAGTTCTAGAGCATGGACAGTGTAGCATCTCCTTGGCCAGGTTTCTTTAACACTGGCTGGAGAACCAGCTGGCAGGGAACCAAGGTGGAGAGATTACTTTCTGGCTGACCTCAGACCTAACAGTCCCTTCAGTTTTGTTTTCTGGCAGAAACCTTCTGTGTCACCTAGAGCACAGAAACCTTCTGTGTCACCTAGAGTGGGAGACAGTGCTTGGTTGTAGAGTCCCTTTTTTCTTTTTCCATCTTTATCCTCTCTTCCTGCTCTTTACACCTCCTCTGAGGCTGCCTAGGGGCCTCCCTGCAGGACTGCCAGAATTCAGGAAGCATTTGGACAATTCTCTAGGACACATGGTGTGATTTTTGGGTTTGTCCCGTGCCGGGCCAGGATTTGGACTCAATGATCCCTGTGGGTCCCTTCCAGCTCAGCATTTTCCGTGACAGATGTAAAGGACAAGGTGTCTGTAAGTGCTGGGTCATCCCAGCAAGGGGAAAAGGAAGAGGCTTTCCACCTTCTCCCATAATATGCTTGGCTGTACCTAGCCTAGAGTTGCTCCAACACGAAAATCCCTCAGATTGGCCAGCACAGGTGCTTAGGATCAGTGTTTCATTGCACCAACCTCCAAGGGGGGACATACTGCAAGGCCAGAAATAGCCCTCGAGCCTTGTTATTGTCTGTGTGATTGGATGCAGGCTTGGGGCTGGGATGGGGGACCTGGGTCTCCAGTTTCCCAGGCAAATGCAGCCCAGCCAGTTGTGCATTCTAGGAATGGCCACCCCAGCTCAGTTGTTGCTGTGTCTATGTATAAAATGTCATTCCTCGCGACGGAATTGGGGCATCGGGGAATGCCACCAGCCAGGGCTGGCCAGCAAAGTGTCTCCCCCTCTCCCCACCACCAGATGCTCCTAGACAGCACTGAGATCAGGATTAGAAATATCCTGGATTTAGCTGGTGTCTGGTTTTGGCTGACAGCTTTCCTGCTCTGGATTAAAGGGCTCAGTGTCTCTGAACTCCTGTGGCAGCTCTTTGACGTGTGAAACAGGCTTTGCAGGATGATGGAACTTGTCTCAATCCTTGTGTTGGTTGCTCTGTCCCATCTTTTGGAGTTGAGTGTGTAGCAGATAGGATGGCAATGGAGAAGGTGGTCCATGGAGGCTGTGATTCCATGCTCTGGATGTTTCTGTGAGAGATGTCCTGGCTCTCCTCTCATTCCAGAGTCACACAATACAGTCTCATCAAAACATCCAAGGATGTGACTTTAGCTGCCACTGGCAAGTCCTTGTAGCTCCAGGAATATCCACCAACAGTGGCAGGGCTAAAAACCTCCAAGATGGGTTCAGCCCAATCCCAAGGGCTGCAGTCAGGATGTCCATATGGCTGAGGCCACCCTTGGATTTAGGATTTGTGTCCTTAATTATCATCTGTGCTCTACACTGCATGACTTTGAGCTAAACAAACTCCAAGGATGAGCTGGCGAGGTTGAACCTTCCCTTCTGTGTCCTGATCCTTGTGAGTTAGCTCCCAGGGGAAGATGCAGGACTCTCCAGCATCCTCTGCCTCCATTTCCCTTGGCACAGTGGGACTCTGGCCACTGGCAGTGGTTTCACAGTGTGATATCTGCAGCTAAACAGCTGAGTAACAGTTGTGACGGTTGTCCAGACACCGAGAGCCCTCCTGGCAACCCAAGTCACAGACCTCTGCTGCAGGTCAGTGATCCAGTGTTCCTATTTTCGTCCACCCACAACGTGTCTGTCGAGTTGGGATTGCTGGGTGACAGCTTTCCTTTGCCTGTTTGCAGCAGCAGTTGAAATGATTTCTGTGTTTGTGCTGCTGGATATAATAATTAATTGTGCCATGGCGTAGTTGAAAGCCAAGCCAAGCAGCCCACCAGGCTCACAGCACCACCATGGAGCCAGGCAGAGAAGGAGGGAATTCTGAGGAGGAAGCTCTTCAGGTGGTTGAAGATCAGAAGAACACACATCTGTGTGGTTGGGATATGTGACCCTAAACCCCTGGCACAATTCAGTGTCACTGAGATGATGATCAGAGATGAGGACCCAGGCTGGCTTTGCGACTACAAAGTCAAAACAGTGCTTGCTTCAGATTCCAGAATACTGAAACCAGTTTGACCCTCTTGATGTGGTGGACAGATTGTCTTTGGCACTGTTTGCTCTCAAGTGTGGATTAATATCAGGTTTGATCTCTGTTCTTCCTCCTGTTCCCACTGCAAGTGCAGGGATGAGAGGATGGAGGCTGAGAGCACTACTGCATTCCTTGCTGAGTTTGTGGATATTTTCTTGAGGAAGGCAGTGAGTTAGAAATGATTCTCAGCATGTTTTCTGTGTCTTCATAGAAGCTGCTCACCAACCAACTCCTGCCATAAGACTTTGCAACTATCAAGTAGGGTTTGCTCACCCAGTGACTGCAGCAGTCTGAAAACACTTTGGACTAACCTAGCGTTGTTATTAGAACAATAACTCATCTGGATTTGATTTGGGGTGGATCAAAGGCAGTATAGGAGTGCAGACAGCCCTGATTTGTGCCATTTTGGAGCTGAGCAGTTTGGAGCTGGATGTGTGTGTTCGCTGAGGGAGTGGAGAAGTCTCTAGGAATGATACAGCACAAGCATGGTGGTCTCTCACTGATTCTTTACGTGTCATTTTTCCCATCTAATTACTCCCAACCATGGCAAAACATACAAATAGTCCCTTGAGACCCAGCAAAAAAAAGGACCTGTGCTGGACTGACTAATTTGGCAAGCAACCCTCTCCCCTCCTGGTCACCACACCAGTTTCTCCATGGTGTCACACCAGCAAACAATCCCTGTATTTCTGCGAGGGTGACATGATCCTATCCCGCCTAGTTTTAGTGTCTCTTGGTAGACGTTCTCATTTAATTATGATTTTACTTCTGCTTTTTACAACCTTGATGGGCTGCCTGTAATTTTGCTGCCACCAGTGAAATAATCACTGAACATGTTGTGCCCGTGGTGGCTCACCAAGTTATATGATATGACCTCAGTGGTTAATGAAAGGGTGAGCTTGTCTAGTGTGAGGATGAGGTAATTAGACCAGGACTTCTCCAGCCTTCTCTTTATTGAAAAGCAGGAGCTCTGAATAGACCACTTATTAAAAAAGCAATTTCCCTTCCTTTGCCAGATCTACTCTCCCTCATTCAGCCATTCTTTCCGAGGGGTCTTGGGTGGAGAGGGTGTTTTGGGGGGAGATGTGTGTATGGAGGGGATGGGGGAGAAGTCAACTGTATTAAAGCTCTGTTGCCAGCAATGAAGTTTCTGAGTTGTATTAAATGAAGCCCAGGCAGCCTTGCTAAAGCTCTCATCTTCTATCCTCCCCCCTTTTCCCCCTTGTACACACAAGTGCAGCCCTCTTTTGTAACCCATTAATGAAAAGGCGGAATATTAGAGCACTCAATTAGTTCCACTGGGCTTGAGTAAGTGATGTTTTAATTAAATTTGCCCAGTTTCTCAGCCAAGTATCATTAAACATGACTTTCCAACTCCCTCTCTGGAGCGTTGCTAAGTTTCTTAATCCCAGGAGTGCTGACCTCTTCCAGAGGTATGTCTGGTCAAGCATGTCTTACAGATCCAAGGGGCACAATTAAAAGGGGCTGCTGTTACCCTAGAAAAAAAAAAAAATTATCATGTTCTCATTGCCTTTTTCCTTCATCCTTCCAGAAGGAGGGACACAAACCTTTGTCTAAAGTCCGTGTGTAACCACAGTTGTCTTGAGAGCCGAGAGTGTTTAATACAAAATTATGGGGAGGTGGAGATGGAGAAGAAGGAAAGATCTCTCTTCGAGTAGTTTCCTGCTTTGAAACTGGTTCCTTTCATGAGGCCTCATTGTTTCTTGCACAAGATGCTTTGGTCTGTGCAGAGCAAGTGTTTCTGAAGAATCATGGAATCCTGGAATGGCTTGGGTTGGAAGAGACCTTAAAGGTCGCCTGGTCCCAGCTGCCTGTCATGGTCCTTGTCACCCTTGTAGGCTTCAAGTCCAGACCCATCCTGAGACAGCTACACCTGAAACCATCTGGGATGCTCTGGAGGGGATAGTGGGAGGTGCCTGGACTTTCCCTTGCTGTTGACTTGCTTATTTTGGAATTCCATCTGAGGAATGGCTTTCCCCCCCAGGCAGTGCTAGCAGGGATCTCTCTGGAGGGCTGGAGATGCACTGTCCATATCAGGGAGATGTTTGCCCAGCTATCATCTGTCTGAGGAACTTCATGAGCTATCACATAACACGTTATCAGAGCATGCCACCCTCTTCATTTCTGGAGCTCTGTTGGGCAGAGGGGGGAAATTGAGACCCAGAAAGATTAAGTGACTCACTAAAGGTCACACACAGGCAGAGGGAGGCACAACTCTCCTGTTGCAGAGACAGTGTTTACAAGCACTGACCATCCAGTCTCACACAGCTCCTGCTCATTAACACAGTTCCAGTCCAACTCCAGGTTTTGCTGCACCCTCGTGATGTGTAATAATTGCTATTTTGGAGCTTAATCCACTTGGTGCATGCAAAAAACCAAAAGACATAAAGCATCCTTTTTGGCAGTTTTTTAGGGATGTGTTTGCAGTGAGAAATGGGGCATCACATGTTTACCAAGGTACAAGTCAAACCCAGCAAATAACAGCCTGAGAAGAGCTCTTAATGTACAGATCAGTTTTCAGGGCCACCACTGGTATTAATTGCTGCAGGTTATGACAGGTAGGAATGCCCAGGCGTGCTCTCTGGATTTTCCTCTCCTTTCAGGCTGAGAATGGCTCAGCCAAAGCCTTTCTTAGGCCTGGAAATCAATACTCTGGAAAAAAATTGCTTGCTGTGTCCCATAAGTGATTGCAGTTGGTTGTTTATGTGGAGCTTTTTTAGCATGGGAAGCATGCTAGGAATACTGAGCACGGGGAAAATACTTCTGAAGTTCTCAGTTTTAAGCAGGGTTATGTTGTTCTATGCTTAAATGTTTGTATTTTAATACCTATGTCACTAAAATATGAATGTTCCTATTTTTTAAAGAGGGAAGGGTGGTGGGGGGGGAAAAACTGTTCTGGAAAAGCAGGTTGAGAACAGGCTGAAAAGAAGGTTTTTTAACAAAGTAGAAGAAAAGAGAAAGGACAGCTTCTAACAATCTGTGAAACTTTTATAGTTCAGCCAGTGGCATTGGCCAGTGTGAAGGGACAAGTCTGGTCCACTGGTTGTGTGTGGGGACCGTGGCTGCTGTCCAAACAAACATTAATACTTGAGCTGAGAGAATGACTAAGCCTATTTAAATTGAAGAGGGCTCCGTGTACAGGGCATGGCGGGGATTGGGTTTGTGGGGAAGCATCCCAAAGCCCTTCCCAAAGCCAGGCAAGGCTTTTCCCTGGATGAGCTGCCTGCAAGGAGGGGTTGCTGCCTCCTCTCCCCCAAACCATAGCGAATGGTTTGAAGCCTTGGAGCCGCAGCCCAGCCATGACGACAGCGGAGCAATGAGCGAGGAATTCCCACGGCCGGGTGTCCGCCCTGGACTGCTGCTGCCCAGACAAGAGTTGTCTGAAAAAAAAAAACCTCCACCAGAGCCCCGTGACCCAGCTGGGAATGAATGGGAATCCTGTCCTCGGCGTTTCAGCTAAAACACTGAGAAATTGTGTGTTGCAGCATGTCTGAGACTGATCATGACGGGGGCACTTAGTCTGAGCTTCGCGGCGCACCATTGTTGGGAGGAAGGATTACATGTTGCATAGCAATGCTCTGCTGTGATCCCTTTTCCCCAAGTAAAGCCAGTTGGGAAGGCAGTCCAGCAGCGCTATCTGATTTCCTCCGAGCAGGAAAACCCCAGGAAAAATGATTCTCTCTTGCTTTGCATTTTCCTCACTCTGGGTTTGTCAGTTTTGGGTGTTTTCATGGCAAGGTTAGTGGGAATTTGTGTTCCTAAGTCGAGCTAAATAGCGCAAAAATCCTTATTTTCCTCCCAAACTGTTCTGTTTGAGACTGCCAGACCAGGTGGCTGTTCAGAGGAGACTGGGATGACAGAATTCCCATGTGTGATGGGAATTCCATCCCTGACCCACCACTTGTCTTTGTTTGGCTTTGTTTTCATGGTTGGAGCTCTCTACAGCACACAACACAAAAAGAAAGCTCCTTGTTGCTGTTACTCCTGAGTTACTACAACCCTGCTGCAGTGTGGTAGCTGTGGAGTTGGGGCCATGGGGAGCATGAAATATTTTGTGCCTTGGATGGAAGCTGAGCCATTCTGCTTCACATCTGTGACAAAGGTGCCACATCGTTGGTGTGGATGAAGTGATTATTCAGTGGTGTGTTCAGAACAGGCTCAGGTCTGTGTAGAATGGAGGTAAATCAGGCTCTGAACTGTGATGAGCCTTGAAAAGAAAGCAGGAGCTACTACAGCTCTTGAAATATGATTTTATATGGTAAAACCTTATTCTTCCTCATCTAACCAAGAGTTTTTTTGGGAATAAAAACTATGTTTTTCTATCCTGGAAGCCCCTCCAGGTTTGAAAGCATGATCCAGACATTTGTCCCAGGATCCAGCCAGCAAAGCTTTCTCCAAGCAACCTGCTGACTTGGATCAGTCTTGCTCTGCTTCCTGAAGAAATGAGGTGGATTTAAGTGTCTCTGACAGGAGCTTGCAACAAGAGGAGGAAAAGGTCGTTGTGGAAGCTGGGGAGTGGGACGGGAACCAGAAGGGCTCTGCCAAGATTCATTTTGGCTCGTGGGTGGTTGGGGCCCGGAGGCAGCAGTTCCCCATCACGCAGCGCCTCGAGGAGCTGCAGCGTGACTGACAGCAGCAGGGGAGGCTGCCTGGGCAAGGAATTTTTCTAGGATTTTCACTCTTGCTGCCTCGTAACATTCTTGAGCCCTTCCCGGTCCTTCCAGGAGAAGGTTTACGGGGCGGTTGGGATGCACCGCGCTCGCACGGCAGCCATAGGAAAATCCACACGCTGGATTTCATGAACTGGTGCATTCATGGGGATAGGGACAATGGAAACCTTTTATGCTTTGGTCCACCAGAGCTGTCCCAGCTACTGCTTAACAAGGAGCTAGAAGCATGTCAGGAAAATCCAGACTGGGGTTCATGTGGAACTTTCTTTGAGCCCAAATGAGGAGAATAGAATTAATCTACCTAAATACACTTACTAGTACCCCTTGAGAGACCTTTATGCTGCTGTAGAGACAGCTGGTGTCAGGAGAATGTTTTAAAGCACCTCAGTAAGTGCTAGGTGGAGATATCTAGACACCTGAGTTTGGCCCAGAGGGTGGGATTCTGCTCACAGAGTCCCCTGAACTGAGGTGCCTCTGTGTGGGCTGGGTCCCCAGGCTCCTGTTGGTGATAGAGATGTGCTCAGCTGTCAGTGGGAGCCTGGAGAGCTGTTCAGTGGAGCAGGTGTTTGCCTCACTGCAGGGTCCTCTCCAGCTTTGGCTGCCCTGACTGCGACGGGAGTTCTGAGGTGTTTCTCAAACTGAGGTGTTTAAACTCAAGTGTTTGCCTCGGTGAGGTCAACCCTGGCTGGCTGATGTGATTCAAGTGCCTAAACCTACATGCTTACACCTGACTGAAGGTCTTGTGCCATCAGCCAGCTGCCAATCCATCAGGATCAGGTTTTCCAACACGTGTTGGGCTGTATCCACCAGCCCCATGTCGATGCCTTGGCTGTAGTGCTCCTGTAACGTCAGCACTCCACAGAGCTCCAGAGAGGTGGCTCCTGAGAACAACAGCCCTGACTCCAGGTTCCCTTCCTGAGTTTCATGACCCTGTCTTGTTCAATCAGCTCCAAGTCCAGGAGCACGACTACAAGCTGAGCCAGTTCCCGTTGGTTTCTTGCTTTCCCAACTCCTGTGCAATGGGGGTTGTCTCCTTTTCCAGGTGGAGCAGATGCAAATGCGCTGGGGGAGGAGGAAAGGTTGAGGAAAGCCTGAACTGATGAATGACTGCAGTGTGCAGCCCTTTCCCAAGTATCCCAGCAATTTCTGCCCAGTTTGCTGATGGTGTGGGCGTGAAATCAGGTGGAGGAGCTTCGTTTCACACGAACTCAGCTCTCACTTCTGGACAAGCAGTGAAACGGGACTTTACACAAGGGAGGGGACGGGTGAGGGTTGGGGTTTCCCCCCCTCCCCCCGGTGTTGAAATGTGTTCTGCACGCTCTTGTCTGACATTGTGGGATTTCTTGTGGACTTGGCGAGACACTTTGGCACACAAAGCGTGACAGCCCTTACCCAAGCCATCCCAGCTGAGCGCTATAACCAGCAACACATCTCCCCCTGTAACCCGTCACCGCTTTGAATGCTACTGTGTATTATTGGATTGCACTTGCAAAGGTCTTTGGCTGTCACAGGAATGAAGTGTGACCATTGGACAGGCTCGGCTGAAGGCTGCATTATGCATATTGTCTTTCTAAAAACGTTTCTGGAATATCACAATTGGGCCAGGCCCCAATTCCGAGTCCATGACCTGTTGCACGGTTGCACATGGGGCTCAGCAGGATTTGTGCAGCCAAATAATTTAGAACCGGATGGTCAGGAAATGGACTGCAGCCAGTCCTCTGCTGTCAGGAGTCCACAACGTAGCCAGATGCCATCATGGGCACGGGGGGAGGTTGTTTTCTTTTTTTTTAGGTACCGTAGATGCTCAAAGGAAGGGCACTTTCAACAGTACTTTGGTACCTTGTCAGGACCCAGCTCTGTAAAAGAAAACTCTGTTCTCACCTGCTGTTTTAAGGGGTGGTTGTACCTTACCCCTTTAAAGTCAATAGAACCTAATTTTGGGGAAGGGGCAGGGTGGGAGAATTAGAAATACAAATTTGTGTTTATAATCTGTGGACAAAATGTGGAGTATCTGAGGCTGTCCAAATAACATCTCTGCTCTTGTGTTGCCCGTGGAGGTAACCCCAGGTGTAAATCTGTCTCTGGAGAAGGGGAGCTGGAACATTCCAGTGCTGTTTCTAAGTAGATGGATGTGGTTTTGTGCCACATTTGAAACTTCTTTATTGCAGTTGATTTGAAAAGGATGGGATCCTTTGTTTAGCATCAGTCAGCTGATGATGCTAAACTAAGATTGCTTCCGCTTGTACTTGGGTTTGGGGTCCTGTGGTATGGAGAAGATTCCTATTGTCCACACTCCTGTTCTGGAGCATGTGCCACCCCACCTCTTTCTATTAAACCAACTTCTTCCACTTTTATATCTTACTTATTATTGACAAACATAAATAGGTGTTAAAATACCTATTAATCTCTTAGTTGTATCACAGTTTCAGATCTCTGTCTACACGATGAGTGGCAGCACTGGACAATCTTTGTGCACCTTTCTAATATCTTTAATTAGCCAATTAAGCAAAGATTTTGCAAGTGAATGTCATACGCTGGGAACTAAGAGCCTTTTGAAATAAGTATTTCCTGTAGGATGTGTTTTCTGTCTGCTTCCAACAGATATTTTTTGTATTGTCATCAACTTGGTGTCCCTGAAGTGCCTTCTAGAAAATAGCATGTTTTACTTGATGTTTTGCTTTCCTCCGCCATGACTGATTCTCTTTGGGGCCGTGTGTGTGTCTGCAGGTCATCAAAGCCGGCGTGGAGACCACCTGCAAATGCCACGGCGTGTCCGGATCCTGCACCGTCCGAACCTGCTGGAGGCAGCTCTCCCCCTTCCACGAGATCGGGAAGCAGCTGAAGCAGAAGTACGAGACCTCGCTCAAGGTGGGCAGCACCACCAACGAGGCCACGGGGGAAGGCGACATTTCCCCCCCTAAAAAATCCATCCCCGGCCACAGCGATCAAATCCCAAGGACTACGGATCTCGTCTACATCGACGACTCCCCGAGCTTCTGCCTGATGAGTCGGTATTCCCCCGGGACCTCGGGACGGAAGTGTTACAAGGACAAGAACTGCGACAGCATCTGCTGCGGCCGGGGCCACAACACGCAGAGCCGGGTGGTGACGCGCCCGTGCCAGTGCCAGGTGCGTTGGTGCTGCTACGTGGAGTGCAAGCAGTGCACCCAGAGAGAGGAGGTTTACACCTGCAAGGACTGACACAACCTGCGGCTTCTGCTGCACGGCCACCCCTGGGGATGGGCCAGCTTGGAGAACTGCCTATGGAGACAAACAGGGTTCGATTGACCTTCTGGCATCTGGAAGCTATGTTGAGACATAAGCACTTTGTAGGGTACAGGTGACCCAGCTGTGTTGCTGTTTTGTTTTGGGGTTTTTTTGTTTTGTTTTGTTTTGTTTTGTTTTGTTTATCCTGTAGACTGAATTTTCATGAGGTCCAACCATGTGGAAATAAGTGCCTGTCACACTGGGGTTAGACACCAGTTGACCTTCACCTTCATCATCTGCGCAGTTTGACAGATCATTTCTCCTTGGAACGTTGTTTCAGCCATCCTCCATGAACTCCTGGGCTAAGAGATTCCCTTTGGCATGAATATCCTGTACTTCTTTATTCCTGGAGCTCACCCAACTGCTTAGAGAGCTGATACAAAACATCTTTCTGCTTTGAGTGTGGCAGTGCGGGAAGCGGACATTTATTTCTCCTAAAACTGGAGAGGGATTTGTAGGGAATGATGGGTTCTTCCAGTGGAGTTTCTGCACATGGAGCAAACCAGGCTCTGACAAAGAGACCCACTGGGAGCATCAGCTCTTTAATGACAGCTCTGTATCCATTGTCACTGTGTACAGCTCAGAAACGTTGGGTCCACCCCGCTGCAGACGGAAACAGATCCAAGAAAGAGGTTGGGAAGACAGCAGAACACCAGATGTGCCTGTCCCCTTCAGTCCAATCCCACGTTCTTTATTCAAAAGAATTCACCCAAATGCAGATTCATTAGCACTATCACTATCTTAAAATTANGTTGTCACCACGTACAGCTCGGAAACGTTGGGTCCACCCCGCTGCAGACAGAAACAGATCCAAGAAAGAGGTTGGGAAGACAGCAGAACACCAGATGTGCCTGTCCCCTTCAGTCCAATCCCACGTTCTTTATTCAAAAGAATTCACCCAAATGCAGATTCATTAGCACTATCACTATCTTAAAATTAATATTTTTTTTTAAACCACTAGATGCTTTTGTTTCATTTTCACTTCGAGCATGATTTATTTTTCTCTCCTCTTCCCACCTCTTGCTGATGGAGGTCAACCTGTGGTAACTGCTTCAGAAATCCCAACTGGAACTTGTTGAGTCTTATGCCAGCTGAATTTGGACGTGTTTCTCTTGAGCAGGACAAGAGGAATCCGAGTGCCTCTTGGAACCCAGGGCTGTCTTTCCTTGTGGAGCAGCCGTTTTGGCCTGGATCAGACCTCTGGAGGAGTTGGCTTTTCTTTCCTAGGTCATCATTCCATTTACTTTAAACCATGGCAGTGGTACATGACACAAGCTGTATGTAAACCCTATGACCTTAAGATGATTTTTTTTTTTTTTAACCACTAGATCAAGAACTGTATTTTAAAAACACACCTGCTAAATCCTAACAAACTCATGGATTTGGAATAACCAATCAACACAGAGACAACCTGAGAGAAGCCAGAAATTTGACTGCAGGGGTTGATCACTCCAACGCTGTGAAGCACATGACAACCTCCAGCATTTCTTTTTTGCTTGGAAGAGGAGATTTACAATCCAGGACTTGGCGTGCCAATATTCTTCTTATAAAAGTGGATTGGAGGCAGCCAGCGAATGCCTGAATGAAGCTTTCTAAGGAAAAAATGGGGAGCAGAGGGTGTTTTGTTTGATTTTTGGTAGCAATTTTTGATTGTCCAATAGTTGTAATTTCCACCAAGTGTCTAAGAGCCATTGATCTGGTGTTCAAAAGAGGAGATTCTCAAGCATTAGTAAAAATTAGTAAAACAAATTGAGAGCAATTTCCCAAGACGAACCGTTATTTTTCAAAGTATTTTTTCCCTTATTTTTATTTAATTTTTTCCCTCCAGATTGTAGCCACTAATATTTAAGCTGTTCTTATGCATCTACTGGAAAGAGAAAATGTAGATTTGGGGTTTTCTTATACAAATACCTGCAGTCCAGCCTGGCTCGTTGGCATCAAATCTTGAGGAGGGGGCAGGGGGAGGGACAGGGTGTTAATGTTTAATAGCACCATAGTTATGCAGAGTGAAGCAAAATGTCTCCTTTTTTGGTGTTTCCTTATTTGCTGTACAATTCTGGAGGTTGGGATAATGCTGGAGGAGTGAAGGTGGAATCCACATGTGGAATTCCCACCTTCCACCCCAGCAAAGCACCGGGAAGGTCTCACAGCTTTTGGGAAAGTCACCCCCAAGCAGTTT
The DNA here is from genome assembly GCA_013397555.1 of Urocynchramus pylzowi. Classification (NCBI taxonomy): domain Eukaryota; kingdom Metazoa; phylum Chordata; class Aves; order Passeriformes; family Fringillidae; genus Urocynchramus; species Urocynchramus pylzowi. The sequence goes on from VZRH01006022.1 coordinate 253,910, forward strand.
ATCTAATGGTTTAAAAAATAAATCGCCTAGAAACCTATTATTCAGTGTGTATATAGAGATATATATGCACACCTTGACACATAAATATATATATATATATAAATATTGAACATTTATTTATTGTAAAGCCCTTCAGAAGGACCTTCTTATGGTTTCAATGTGGTATTATGTTAAATTCTCTTTCTCCCTCTGTCTCTCTCTCTCACACATGTGTGCAAACTCACTGTTACATTTTTGTGTGTTCTAGAATAGCTCTTCCCCTTCAAAGTAAAGCCAGATCCAAACCTGCCCAAAACAGGAATTTTGGGGTCTGAATTACTATTTCTGGCTCCATTCTTTCTTTTCTTTCTTTTTTTTTTTTTTTTAATCTGTTCTTAATTAAAGGATGGGCCACAATTTATGTGCATTATTATTATTATTAATTATTATTATTGTTATATTTAAACCATGGGCCTCATTTTCCTCCTTTTTACTGGTGTCTCTGTCTCCGTTGACCTCGCTGGAATAACTCCACATTGCACTGGTGTGAGAGGAGAATGAGTCCCTAGAAGCAGAAGAGAGGGGAGTATTGGCATGGATATCCTGGCCAAGAAAATGCCAGGGTGGGATGGGATAGGGAAGCTTGGTGTGTTCAGCAGTGTGGGGGAGAGAGAGATGGGTGGGAAATAAGGCAGATTGTCCAAGCTTGTCTAAAAGAAAGCGGCAAAGAGTGAATGAACTACTGAGTGAAAGAGCTCTTCTGTGTATTATAACTCACGCACTGAAGCCTGGATGCTTTCTGTAAGTATTTAAAGAAAAAAAGACAAAAAAGAGAAAAAAAAGACAAAAAAAAAATTACAAAAAAATGAATAACAAAAAAACCACCACAAATTGTATTTATGTTCATGTGGATATAGTACTTGCCTGTTATATATTGTAAATAGCAAGGTTTATTCTCCTGTGGTTAAAAAAAAAAAATTATAAATAACTAAATAGTAGCGAGGCACATGTGTTAAATGTATAGGCAGTGTATAAAATATACTAACACTCTGAAATCAGGAGAACTTGTCTTCTTGGCCTTTTGACCTAGGGTGGTAAAACAAATGTGGGTTATTTTTCTTCTCCCCCCTGCACCACGCTGTGGGTGTGTTTTGGGTGGGGGGTCTTTAGTTCCAGCGTTTTCCAATGTTTGCCTTATCGTTGAGGAAGGAATGGGGGCAAAAGCCTCCTTCTGGAAAAATCCAGTGGAGCTTAAGTAGGAGCTGGGAGAGAATCTATCAAACCATCTCCAAACCCTTTGGAGTGCTAGGCCTGGGTTTTCTGATGTGGGAGATGTGTTGGAGTTGAATTAACTCATGGAGTACAAGTGCTACTCCATCCACAAGTCTGGAAAACCCTAAACAAGAGACTGGGAACTCCTGTATAAAACATTGGGGAGTATCCTGTAAAACCTTTTTGTCCCAGCTGGATTAAACTAGATTTTTCCAGAGAGGCTGTTTCTGCCACCACACCATTGGATCTCCAGTGCAATTCAATGAAATTGCTCGGTTTTGTAAAACTACTTCAGCAGTGGATTTGGGTCCCTGAACCTTTTCATGGTGTCATTTCATATATA
>VZRH01006022.1:255681-266473 GCA_013397555.1 Urocynchramus pylzowi
TTGGTTCTCCTAAGCTGATCCAGCCCGATCAGTTTTGGGGTGGGGGGGGGCAACCATTATTTATATAACTTTTTTATTAATTTTTTTAAAAAGAGAAGTTAGCTGATGGAAGAATATTTTTATTGAATAGTGCATTTTAGTTATGTCAGAAATATAAAAAAATATATATAATATTTTTGTAAACAAGGCAAACTGAAAACGTTTGCTGTTTTATATTAGAATTTTCTATTAAAAGAAATAAAAACCCACAGAAATAATTGTTGCACCCGTCATCTGTTTTTTAACAAGCTTCTATTCTGTGTGACTGACTCATTTATGCCGGATGTGGAGGAATGCAAAACAAGTCCTAAACATTATGTTCTCCTTATCTTCCAGTTATCAAAAACTCCAATTGGTGAAACAAGCAGTGTTTAATCAAAGAGGATTTTAAATTATTATCCTTATTAATGCTAAAAATGAGTTATGAAAAATGAGTAGCTTGTAATGGAAAGATAAAAAAATCTACCCTAAAATTTCAAGTTTACCCTTTTTTAGCTGAACATCCTGGTTTTGAGATGGGTCTGGATGGAGGAAATCCTAAATCTATTTGCAATAACCAGGGATTTGCTATCGAGCTCAGTTGGCTTGGGAAGAATAGCTCTTAAAAAGGTGGTGGGGAAAATAAAATCATAATCTGAGTACATTGGAAGGTTAAATGAAGAGGACCAAATTCCAGGCTTGATCCAACACAAGCAACTGTTACCTATTTGAATGGGGCAGTGTTAAACTGGGGAGCTGGGGATTTGATCTGCTGTGATTCCGGAAGTTGTCCATCACCTTGGGAATCAGGGAATGATTAATGGACCCCCTGTTTTCTAATGAACTTTTGGGATTGCTGGTTTGGAGACCTGAGCAGGGCCTAAAATAATTTCTGAGGAGATTTTGTTGTCAAGCAGCTCGTTGACATCTGCCTTCCTTCAGGCCAGGTCTGGAATTCCTTTGTCCGTCGTTTTTCAGCTGCCCCGTTTTAGGGAACATACAGTCGGGTGTTTTGGCTGGGGTAGGGTTGGATGAGACCCCAGATGAAGGGACAGATTTCTCAAGGGTACTTTCATGGAGTAGATGCTGCTTAAGGTGATTTTCTGGTGGATTATGGTGCCTGTGAAAAATTCCTCAGTTGATGCTGCAGTAAAATCCGGTCTGTTCTGTACCCTGTGGAACAGGTGCAGTAAAGCTCCTCATTCCCGGTTTATCCAGCTCTGCGGGCACATCTGTTGGGTTGAGTCTGGCTTCCGTGGCCAGCTCATCCTGGATTTCAGTTTTTAGGGTGCTAATTAGGTGATGACTTTTAGAAAGTGACATTTTCCCACAAGAAATACAAGATGTGGCCTTTCTGGGCCGCATCGCTCAGTGTGGCACAGGATCAGGTCCAGAGGAATCGTGGAATGTTTGGGGTTGGAAGGGGGTCTTTAAGATCCATCTCATTCCAACCTCCTGGTTGAATCTGCTCAACCCCCTGAAACCTGGTCATGGGTGTTACCACTGGATAGCTTTTAGATCTATTTTTCACCAACTAACATTGGATTTGACCAAATTATTCACAGAGTATTTCTGAATAGAGCAAATAAAAGAAAAAAAGGGAATCTTGAGGCTTTGTGGGTGGGGAGGAAAAAAAAATGGATTTGGCAGCACAGTTTTACTCTGGCATCCTGTAACTACAATTCCTCAGGTGCAGGGAGGGAGTGGGGAGTGAGACCAGAAATTATGCAGACACATCGAATTCACCTGTCAGGGGAAACATCGGAATTTTGCCTTTCTCTCAGATGTAGCTGAGTGTTTTCAGAAATGGGAAAAACCCTTCTTAGCACTGGGCAAGATGACCCAAAAGTTCAGGAGATGACTTCCCTCAGGAGTGTTGGGAAAGGTGTTGGCAGTGATGTGCAATGGATCTGGAATCATCCCCCTTAGGAAAGGAGCCCCTGGTCCGCAGTCACCTCTGGAAGGTGTCTGGCCCATGTGGAGGTGCCAGTGTTCCCTGCTGACAGTAGAAGGGGATAAAGACATCCAGGTTAGTAGAGGTGAGATTGAATTCAGGAAAATCAGGAGATGTGTGGATAATCCTTCCAGCTCCCCTTGAGCCTGGATCTGAAACACCAATCACCAAACCAGCCCAGGAATTTCCCTTGGACCACGCCACCTTTAATAATTTGAAGCAGGAATGTAAAGTCTAGGATTTGTTTTGCACACCTGGGATGGCATTTCCTTTTAAAGGGAGGTGGGAATACTAACATGAAGAATTAGTATTTTTCTTGTTTTTCTTTTTGTTTTGTTTTGTTTATTTTCCAATGTCTTATGGGAGCCTAAGTTATTTTTCTCTACCTCATATGTACAGCTTGTAGGTATAAATCTGATTCTGAGTGACTGTTGAGAATGTATTTAAGTTATTTAACATCTTTGTATAACAAAAAAAAAAGAAAAAAAAGCAAGAACAAATGAAACAATAAATGTATTTTAAATTATACTCGAAGTGTGCTCCTCTTTCTTCACATCTGTTGGAAAAGTCTTTGTACAGTGGTTGTGGGAGATCCTTCCTTCAGCCTTATTCATGAACATAAGCCTGGCCTTGGGGCTAATTTAAGCCCCAAAAGTGTCACCCTGAGCTGGAGAAATGCCTCTCCATCCATTGCAAATGACATCATTAAACAAGCTCAGGAGGCTGAGGGACTCCATCGGCTTCCCATGGGATTCCGTGGTCATCATACTTTGCTGGAGAAGTCAGGACACCTTGGCAGAGTGTCACTGTCAGGATGTGATTCCAAAACAACTGGCTGGAGCTCAGAATAGGTTGGATGTGGCCAAATTTAGTCTGGGGAAATGACAACTATTAAAAAAACCTGTTGTTATCCCAGGCTTTGACTTGCTTGACCCGTTGATGTCAATGTGTCCTTGCTTGGCACATTGTCCTGCCTGATCAAATGTCCTTTTCTTCACAAGGGACCTCTGGAGCTGTTCAGTACCTCACTGCAGCTGAGCTTCAAACAACCAGAGTTGGGAGGGACCCACGAGAATCATCCAGTCCAACAATCCCACCCTGTGCATCCCTGAGAGCGTTGTCCAAACCCTCCTGGAGCTCTGGCAACCTTGGGAATGTGAGCATTCCCTGGGGAGCCTGGGCAGTGCTCCACCTCCCTCCAGGAGAAGAACCTTTCCCTGAGATCCAACCTAAACCTTGGAACAAGACCATCTTTAAGGTCCCCTCCAACCCAGACCATTGTATGATTCTGTTACTTTGAAAACTCTGACTTGTGTCTCCAAAGGTTTTCCAAAGTCCCTTTGGTTTTCCAACTCTCTCCTTCCCATGCACACAAAATTCTTGCATTTATTCATTTATTTTACCTTCCAGTCCCATCTCCTGCTGTGAGAAAAGCACCCAGGCTTTTAATCCACCCTTTCAGAGCTGGTTCCTTCACACAGAATCAGCGCTGCCATCCTCAAACAGAAATGCTGGAGCTTTACCCAGGATTGTGCTGGTGCTGGGATGGTATCCCACTGTTGTTCTCCTCACAGATTATTATTCACCCAGTGAATTGTTCACTAAATCAGTGAAAACTCTGCTCAGCCAATGCTCCTCCTGCTTTTGCTTTGCTTTGTCCGTTCTTGTGATGAGAAATATCAGCTCGAAGCTCTGGGGAACCAGGCAAACACTTTGATCCAGATATTTTTCATACAGTCATGGAATGGTTTGGGTTGGAAGGGAACTCAAGGATCATCTAATTCCCATCTCCCTGCCATGGGCACTTTCCACTAAACCAGGCTGCTCAGTTTTTAATCCAGAAGAGCGGACGATTGGAGATTATGGGATGGGAGATGGATCTGCCTCGGGTTTGCTTCTCACCAAACCCTGCAGGGTAACCCCCTGCCTTCTTCAGCTTCCCAAGCGACCTCCCATTTACACTTCCTGGCGGTTGGGTAATGGGAACTGGCAGGTTTGGAACCTCACAGGCAGCCCCTTAAAGAGCTGCTAATGGGAGTCGTAAAGCCGCAGGAGCCGAGGATGTGGCAGCGTTTTGACAGCTGTTCCCGCAGAGGAAGTGGGTGATGCGAGAATGCATTGTAAGAATCTGGGATTAAAACAAGGGTCAGATGAGAGATTTCACCTCCAGAAAAATAAAATAGGTTTCTTTCCCCCTTCTCTCCCGTTGTTTTCCTCGGCGTCACTGAGATGTCCTGAAGGTGGTTTCAGCCTGCAGCTGTGGGTGTGCTGAGCAGAAGGGGAGCATGAGAAGTAAAATCCAGTAAAACCAGAGTTGCCTTTAGCTTAAAAAGAAGTAATGATTTGCCTGAATCTCTTACAAGCTTCCAGGTACACTGAGGGACGAGTTTTGTGTGGAATTGTGTGTAACCCAGCTGGGGAAGCAGTGATGGAGCACAGATGAGTGGAGAAGAGCATGCGAGTAAAAACACAGAATGAGGAGAAAGAGAGACAAAAAACAACGAGGGGACAAACTTTATACTGAGCTTCCTTTTAAATAGGCATGAAAGACTAAAATCGGACTATTATTTGCACAAAAATAAAATTAATCACCAAGAGATGAGATGAAAGAGTCAGGTCTCAAAATCACAGAATGGTTTGGGTTGGAGGGGACCTTAAAGTTCCTCTCATTCCACCCCACTGCCATGGGCATGGACACTTCCCACTAGACCAGATTGCTCCAGCCTGGCCTTAAACACCTGATATTGATTCTTCATCATCATCCTCATTGACTTCATTAGCATCATTAACATAGTTCAAGCTGTGTAGTGCTTTTGAACATGTCCTTTTAGAGGTTTTTTTAGATTATTGAGCTGCTTAAGAGACAGAAGCGATGCCTGAACTTTTTTTAGTCTAAATAGAATGGCAAACAGGGCCAGAGAGGTGAAAGAGGGTCAGAAATGAGACATGACTTGGCCAAACTCATCCCTTAATCCCTCTGAGAGCTGAGGCCTGGTAGTGGGAAGAGCCCTCAACGCTGTTTGAGATGTGGGGGCACCACAGGTGAGCAGGGCAGAGCCCCAAGTTGTGCCACATTTCAGAGCTCACATCCTGCTCTGTGCTGTGGGATATGGATGGGAGAGCAGCAGGATTTTCCTGTTTCCCAAGGGATTGGCTTCAAGCTGTCTCCTCCACTTCTGCCAATGGCCAGTCCTGCAGTGGGAACCAAAGCTGGAGATGGTGGTGAAGGTGTGACTCCCTCGTGTGCTGGTGGCTCCAGGGTGTAACTGCTGCCAAATGCAAAATGGGGAATTTCCCTCAGGATCTGGGATATCCAGGTGGTAGGAAGCTGCTTGGAAAAGAGGAGGAGCCGTTCAACCTTCCACATCCTCTCCCAGGCCATCTCTGCTCCTGCTTCCAGGAGTTATTGTTGGTGCAGGGAGTGGATTGGACTTTTTGGCTACAGCTCCATGAATTAATTAAACGCAGCCCTCATGCTGATGCCACCTGGCCTAAACCAGCCCACATGCAACCTATGAAATGTCCTGGCCTTCCAGAACAAGGTGGCTCTATCCAAAATGTCTCCTGGGAATGGCCCTTGGCCCGTGCCAGCTCCTGAGCCATGCCAAGGAATTACTTGGGAGCGTGCTTTTACCTGAGCCCAAAGCACGCCAGGGATTTTCTAATATTTCAACAATATATTTGAGCGAGTTGCACTGCCCAGGAATGTTCCTTGCCACTCTTTAAATGGGCTAAAATCGATGCAGAAATTCAAGTGCTCTGCAAATAACCCTCACAAGCCAAGCCTGAAGTGTTTTGGGTTGGTTCTTTGATTCTGCTGGCAGAGAAACCACATTTCTGGAAAGCTGGCCTTCCTGGCTGGACTTAAAGAATTAACTGAAGGAATTAAAGCAAGGAACAAGCCCATGGAGCTGCTCCAGCACATCAGCCTCTAGCTACCCCTGAAGTAATGATGAGTAAATATAATTTGACCTTAAAAAACTCATAACTTTTTTTGTATAAAACATGGCCAGACCTTGAAAAAAGCCTCAGATCAAGTGACAAAGTGGGGGTGATCCATTTGGGGGCTTATCAATGTCTGTAGGCCCTTAAAACCCTTCCATGGCTTTATTTCACATTCTCATAGACTGAACAGGAACAGCTTCCTCTAATTATTTACACAAGGTCCTATCTAAAGAATGCAGGGGGTGCACCCTCCACCTGGGGTTAATGGGGGAGAATCAGTGGGATTTAGAGGGAAGTGGTGCCTTTCATCCTCCTCTTCCTCCACTCTCCATGCCTTGGGTTCTTGGTGTGTGTGGCCTCATACTCATTTATTTCTTTCGTTTTTGAATTCCCTGAAATTGGTCAAAAATGTGTGGCTGTGGCACTTGGGGAGTGGTTAAATGGTGAATATGGTGGTGCTGGGTTAAGTTGGACTTGATGACCTTAAAGGCCTTTTCCAACCTTAATGATTCCCATTAATTATTTACATTCCCATATCCTATAAAGTTAAAGGCTGGCAGCATTTCCTGCAGAATTCCAAACTCGGGGACTGGTACAAAATCTTCTTGAGTCAATAGAAAGACTCTGATGGCCCCTGACCAGACCAGAATCCCAGATCCACACAACTAATACCAGAATATCAATTATAAATATCAGAATATCAATTATAAATACCAGAATATCAATTATAACTATCAGAATATAAATTATAATTATCAGAATATCAATTATAAAATTCAGAATTCAAGTCCAGAGGCTCTTTTTAATCCATTTCCCACCTCTCCTTCAATGAACTTCCCAGAATGACATTCCTGTCCTGGCTTCTCTTTCATTCCCGGCCTTCTCAGCTTCCCAGGGCAGTGTTAATTTGCAAGGTGCTAATTGCAAGGGCACTCAGCCTAAATTAACGCTCATTTCACCCTCTCACTTGCAGGGAAGAATCTCTCAAAGGATTAGGACAGGTTGGATGGGGCTTGGAGCAACTTGGTCTGGTGGGAAGTGTCCCTGCCCATGGAACTGGGATGATCTTTAAGGTCCTTTCCAACCCAAACCAATCTGGGATTTTGCTTTTTTAAAGTAAATTCTATTTTAAAGCTTTTCAGGCTCTCCCTGAGTGATGTCCCAGGAGAACTGGACAGCCTTTTGGGAGGGCTGAGGGAATAAAATTAAAATAACGTGGTTGGGCGCTGAGGTGTTGACTAAAGGGATCTGCAGCCTAAAGAAATCCCCCAAAACCTGCTGGGAAGTTCTACCAGTTAACCCTGCTTGGTGAAGGCTCTGTGTGTCTGAAATTTCACTTAATTTTGTAAGAATTAAGGATTAAAAAATGGGGTTTGCTACTTCTAACAAGGTAGCACTAAAATTGTCATGGTCGGAACTTAAAAAAAGGCATAGAGAAGACATTTGAGACACTTTGTCTGATTTGGTGTCTTGGTTATGAATGGCCAAATGTCCCAAACATCAAGGCTGGTGTGGAATCATGTTTTCCATGAGCCACCTCTCTCTTGTTCCTCTATTTGTTGTCTCCTGAGGCAAGGAAACTTCAATAAAACCAAAGTTTTCCCTTCCTCAGGTGGGAATGACCTCACTTGTGCCTGTTTTCCTTTGTAATTCCTTGTGAGAGTCACTGGGACACGAACCCAGCTCCAAAACTACAAGACCACATGAGGAGGGGGTTTGTTTGTGAGTTTTATTTCTGGACTGCATTGCCTTTAACTTTGAATTTTCCCTCTTAAAAACCCTACTTCTATCAGCTGCCATTTGGGAAAAAAACACAAAGAAGCCACTCCTAACTTTTTTTGGATGCTCTGGGCTGGTGGTGGCCTTGCCCAAACCATGTTTGGTTGAGTCTTCTTTGGTTTATTGTGGCAATAAATTGGATTTTGAGTTGAAAGTGGGATTTGTAGTGGGAGGGCTTTACTGGGGAGAAGTTGAGCTGAAGGTTTCCACTTTCAGTCATGGTTTGAGGCTGCAAAGGTGGGAGAAGCAGGTACAGGTGAATTTTTCTGAAGCTTTGGCAAGGCTTGGTGACAGAAAATGAACTGGAACAGGGTATTTCAACAGCATAAACACGACCCTGATGAGAGTGACTGCTATAGATTGGATAATGCTTTGGGTAGTTTCCTTTTTATCTGTGCAAAAAGAAGTTCTTTTGGTTGAAAAACTGAAAAAAAAAATTAGAAAATTCAGCTCTGATGCCTCAAAAATCAGAGTTCAATTATTTCAATTCCCACTTTCCCCAATGGATTGGTCTCCTGGGCACACCAGATTATCCTGATGCATGTAATGTCCCCTCCATGGGACATTAATTAGCCAGGAAGTTTGGGCTGTGTCTCAGAGCAGTGACAAGAGATATTTGAGTTTTAATTCTCATAAAAAATTAAAAATAATACTTTCAGTGCGTGGAAGTAAAAGGAAAGGATAGCAGGGAGGAAATCTGATGAAAAAAGAAATATTTTTCATGAAAATCAAAATACATTTTATAAAAAAATTAGTAGCTCCACTGCAAGAATTTATGGGAATTTTTAGGTTTTCTGCAGATAAGAGGATTCTCAGAAAGCATCAGGATAATCTTGAAGCTTCCTGATCCAATTTCTTGGGTCCAGATGCAAAGATCATCCCAAAACCAACCTCACCCAAACCACCTCAGTTTTACCTCTCACTCACCCAAAATCACATCTGAATGTGCTGCAGCACTCTCAGAGGGGGAAGGTTGTTTACCTAAATCCATATTTCATTTTTATTTTTAGATTCTGTATTGTGAATTTCTGAGAAATCCAGAGCCAGTTCTAGCGGGTTAAACACACTCAAAATGCAAAACAAGCAGCTGTGTGGGAGGCCTGATAATTTAAATATTCAGGAGTTATAGAACTGAAAATATGGTTCATAATTTAATTACTATTCATTTAAAATTAGTTATTTTTAAAATTCCTGTTATTTTCTGTACATATGATCATTGTGGAATGTTCTTGCTTTACATAGGGCCTTTAATTCCCTATTTAAAGTGTCTTTGTGGAACATTTGGTGTAGGAATCACTAATGAAAGGAATGTGATAGAGTTATTCCTGATTACTTTGAGGACAGAAAAGCATAAAATGGGAGTAGGATCTAAATAAAACCTTTTTTCTGGGTGCCCTCCCCAGTGCTCTGTCCAGCCTGGCTCCCATTGAACGCCCACCTCAACTGGAATGGGAATTATTATGACAACTGCCAAATATCCTTGGGAATCAATCAGCAATTCCTGACTTCCCTGTGGTTATTCACAAGCATTTTATTTTATTCTGGATTTGGGGGAGAAAGTGTGGCTCCAACAATTTCTTTTTTTCAGGGTGGGAATTCTCTCCATGCCCCAGGGAAGAGCCACCTGCTCATTTGTCTTGGTTTGAAAAGACAGGTGTGTGCTAAGGAAGGCAGGAACCTTCCTTGAAATGGAAAATGAAAATCCCCTCTCTCCAAATTATTATAATTTTGAAATTAAAAGGCTTTCAGGCAAAGATATGAGAGTAGGAATAACAGTTCTTTACTAGGAAAACTAAAAATACAAATGCAATAGTATAAACAAAAAGCAAGCCAGTGCCAGAGTGAGAAGAGGCCCTGGCAGGCTGTGGGTCAGGGTGGTGGCAGCAGGGCCATCCCAGGGTGGCTCAGCCCTCCTGCAGTGCCAGCTGTGACTCTGCTGGAGCAGGGATCCTGGACAAGGGGGGAGTTTTCCTCTGGAGCTCCAGGGCTGCTGGAGATGGGCCTGGGCTCCCTCTGGGAATGCAGGGCAGAAGAAAGCTGCTCCTCTGGGAATGCAGGGGGCAAAGGCTGCTGGGGTGTTCCCAAAGTCAGATTGTATCCAGGTAGGAATGCTTGGCTCCTCCCCTGGGCAGAGCATTCCCAGTGGGATGATGGAATTTGATCAGCCATGCAGGGACACTCAGTGGCCATGGACAGCAGAGATCTCCTGGAGGGAGGATTGGCTGTGGCAGAGATAAAGAAAAAACTGCCCCATGAACAGGAGAGAACTGCCCCAGCTCTGACAGATGGCAGTGGAACACACACATATCTGACAACCCAGGACAACATTCCATGTTCCATCCTAGCATGGGCACCTCTCCCTTCCCACAGGGATGTGCCCGAGTGGGTGGAGGACACGGAGCAGCAGGAAACACCCCTGGAGATCCCGATGGGTGGGGATTGGATTGGGACAGCTGCTCTGCTGGTCTCCACACGGCCTTAGCTCACACTGGGGTGATTTGCAGAATAAATGGGATTCCGTGGGATGCAGGGTTTTTGGAAGTGTTGCCATGGCTTTGCCCCCCTTTCCCACACTTCCTGATTCCGTGTTGTCTCTCCACAGCTTCACCAGTGTTTCCAAACCTGGAATTAGCCCCTATAGCTCCCATAACTCCCTACAAAGGCTCCACTTCTCACACCCTGATGTTTTTCACACCAGTGACCTCAGCTCCTGGCATGTGGAAGCCAGGGAAAGTTCCCAGATGGATGCACCCAGCATTCCCAAGCCATTTCCAGCAACCATAAATAACAGTGTTTGGAATCAGCTTGATGATAGAAGTCAAAGCATTGCATGTTTGGGGCTGTGACATCTTAATTAGCCATGAGCAAGGCCCAGGAATTTTTGCCAGCTCACAATTTTTGATAATTTACGATATTTAGAAATCAGATATTTAATATTTAAGAAAAAGTTGGGACTTTTTCATTATTTCTGTTTTTTTTCCTCTTGTTATTTTCTCAGGAATATATTCTGTTATTCATTTTAAAATATCAAATTTCTAGTATGCAAAAAAAAAAAAAAAAAAAAAAAACCCTTTATTTTTACTTTTTTTTATGGAT
>VZRH01006022.1:295337-306431 GCA_013397555.1 Urocynchramus pylzowi
TTTTTTTTTTTTTTTTTTTTTTTTTTTTTTTTTGGGTATTGTGAATTTCAGCCTGTGAGCTTAGAACTTGGTTTCCCCCCACTAAATTGGGGGGAAAGGTTTAAAATTATAAAAAGGCTTCTAAACTTCCTTGAACATCCACAAAAATCGGGGGGTTTTTGTCTTTTTTGTCTCATTTTGTTGCCTTTCCCAAGAGCCCTGCTGGTGTTGGAGGGCCTGGCTGCAAGGAATCAAGGCCACAAAACCTGATGAGAGGAATTCCAGAGCAACTTGACAAGACTGGACTCTCAAGTTCAGTGCTTGGTTATGGGGTGGGTTCAGCTCATATCCATGATTTGGGAGCTGAAAACCTTTGGGAATCAGGGATTATCCACCTGTGACTGAGCTTGTGATTTCAGTGGAAGCAGAGTGGAATCATGGAATCATTGAGGTTGGCAGAACCCTCCAAGATCCTCACCCAGCAGTGCTAAGCCCACCAATAATCCATGTCCCCAGGTGCCACATCCACAGACCTTCTGGACACTTCCAGGGTGGGCTTTTATCTCCCAGGGGTGAGAGATGACACTGGGATAAATGAGATCCCTTTTTTTTGGATCTGGATGACAGGCACCACCATGAACTTTCCTCCCAGTCCAGATCCAGAATCAGAGGTTTTTCCCTACCTGGGGAGGTCCCCAGCCCAAGAGCTCCAGGGAATGGGATGGTGCCTCCAAAGCTGCCAAGCAATGCAGGTTTTCTCAGGATAACCAAATCACTATGGTGTCTATCATTAATTGATGATTTTTCTGGTGGAATTAGGCTTTTCTTCCACACCTAAATGCAAATGCTTAATTCCGAGCTTCTGAATTTCCTCATTTGATACCAAAACCAGGGAGGAACTACAGGGAAAGCAGAGTGGAATGAAACAGTTTCTTCTGAGAGGTCATTTTATAAAAATACCCCTCTTGCCTATCAGTAAGTGAAATTTGTCAATGTCTTTACACCCTGAGGTGAAATTATTAATTGTGAACTTAGTGGCTTGCTTATTCTGCCCAATTTTGAGTCCCTTAGGCCTCCTCTACCTCTTTGTTTACCTCTGGATGTGCTCCCTTGCTCAGGTGGGTGTGGGAACTCCTTCCAGGAAGGTGCTCCTTGGTTCTGAGCTCCATGAGGCTCCCTCCACACGGGCAGGAGGACACCACAGCACGTGGTTTCCTTCCTCTCATCTTGGTTCCATTTATTTTCTGGGAATGGAGGCTGATATCCTGACTCAAACACACATCCAGAACCTCTCCTGATTCCCAAAGTGCCATCTTCTACAGGAAAAATATTCATAATAACACTTGGGGAAAGCTGCCCTTGGAAAGTTTCTTCCTGACTTGTGTCAGCAAGAAATCAGTTTATTTTGGGAATTTCCATGACGTCCCAAAAGCCCATGTTAAAATTCCTTATTAATCTTCTTGCAATGTTTATTAATCAACATTTATTTTAAATACACAAGGACAATACTAGAGTTTGCAGAATTATTTGTTGTGCAAAGACTTTTTTCCCCCCCCTGCTTTATAACTTTTCGCAGCCCCTCACAGAATTTGTTGAGCAACCCCTGAGATTCGAGGCTGGTTTGGACTCGGTCCTAGAAAACAAGCCAAGTAGGATAAATAAAATAAAACATCTGGAAGTCTAGCCATCAGAATATCATCAGATATCCTCTGATTCCGAGGGTATCTTGTGGATGGAAGGTAATAATCTGAAGCATTGGGCTGTTCATAACACATAACTCTCCGAAAGAATGTGGAATGAGACACGAAATAATGTTGATCTGTGTTGATTGTCTCGAAAATTTACTGTGGAAAATCATGAGGTCTGTAATGAATAGTTGGATCGCTCAAACAAATGTCTGTGCCAATAAAACCTAAACATATATTTAAAAAACAAAGATAACAGAAGTCAGTCTCGCTGAGCAGAGATGGAGGGAACAATGTGAAGGATAAACACTGTTGAAAGGGGGGAAAAGGCAAATAAGGTTCTAATTAGGGGGAGGGACTGAGTAGATTACACAGAAAAAGATAAAAGCAAGGAAACCTAATTGGAAACACAGCAGTGTGGTATCAAACAATCCAAAATATGTTATCTGGGACAAATGGGGGTTTGGATCTTTCCACAGTGAGGAAAAAGGTTGATGCTCTGGAGTTTAGGAGACAGGAAGCAGAGAGAAGAAAAAATATTAGTCAGGACTAAAATCCCATTTCCCAAATTGAGAAAGGCCATTCAACCCTTCCTCCATGTGGAAAACTGGAATTTCTTCCTCAGTCCTCATGGAAAGACAAGAGCTCGGAGTGATGTTCCATGTCCAAGGTGTTCATCAAAAAGACCTGCTGTTCCTTCAGGTCTTTCAGTGCTGGTGGAAGCAAAACCCAAAGTCCAACCTGGCCACTGCTCCCACACCATTTTTCCCTGGAGGCCCAGGAACAAAGAGAATTTCCCTGAATTTATTAACTATGATATTAACTATGGACTTCATGGTGTGGCAGCAGGAAACATCAGTGGGGTGTTGGTTGAAATAGGATGGAGAAAGACTTCCTGTTCAGTTTGGGATGGTGTCTGAACAGACACCTTTTCTAGGGCTGTGAGGCTCCTTTTGGGATCCAACCCTAAATCCAGATTCTGAGGAAGGATGGACAACAGAAGGAGCAGGAAATCGCTCACCTGAGATGATGGCACCCATGTTTATCTTATGTGCTGCACCTGGAGGCTGGAATATGTTTGTTCTCTGGAATATGTTTGTTCTCTGGAATATGTTTGCTTTCTGGAATATGTTGTTTGTTCTCTGGAATATGTTTGTTCTCTGGAATATGTTTTCTTTCTGGAATATGTTGTTTGTTCTCTGGAATATGTTTGTTCTCTGGAATATGTTTTCTTTCTGGAATATGTTGTTTGTTCTCTGGAATATGTTTGTTCTCTGGAATATGTTTTCTTTCTGGAATATGTTGTTTGTTCTCTGGAATATGTTTGTTCTCTGGAATATGTTTTCTTTCTGGAATATGTTGTTTGTTCTCTGGAATATGTTTGTTCTCTGGAATATGTTTTCTTTCTGGAATATGTTGTTTGTTCTCTGGAATATGTTTGTTCTCTGGAATATGTTTTCTTTCTGGAATATGTTGTTTGTTCTCTGGAATATGTTTGTTCTCTGGAATATGTTTTCTTTCTGGAATATGTTGTTTGTTCTCTGGAATATGTTTGTTCTCTGGAATATGTTTTCTTTCTGGAATATGTTGTTTGTTCTCTGGAATATGTTTGTTCTCTGGAATATGTTTTCTTTCTGGAATATGTTGTTTGTTCTCTGGAATATGTTTGTTCTCTGGAATATGTTTTCTTTCTGGAATATGTTGTTTGTTCTCTGGAATATGTTTGTTCTCTGGAATATGTTTTCTTTCTGGAATATGTTTGTTCAGCCCTCAGCACTCTGTGGAATTTTCCTCCATTGTCCTCATTGTCAGCTTTGGAATAAAAAGCACCAAAAAAAGTGGTCCATTTCCCCCCAAGATTCTTTATATTTAAAGAGAAGGGAAGATACTAGATCTTGGAAAACTCTCTGGTTAATTTTGACTGCCTTTCCTCACTTTCTGTCTCCCAGGTTGTGATTTCCTTGAATTAAAGCTCCAACTTTGAGTTTTGATCCACTGAGAGTGAGCAGAGGCTCATGAGACCCTGCAGGTGCCCGAGTCCCACAGCAGTGGGTTCTTCCTTTGAAGGGACGTGAACAGATTGGGAAAGTTGTTTGTAAGAAAAGAAAATCCCTTTTCCAAATGGCTCCAGGCAGGATTGGTTTGGACGCGCTGCCGCGCTCGGCAAATTCCAACCTTGCCGAGGATGCTCCTCATGGATTTGGCCGCTCCCTTTCCAACCAGCACTGCCAGCAGTGCCAGCTCCTCAGGAATTTCCAACACAGGCATATTTGTGGTCATTTCTCCTCGTTTCATAGGGCCTTGCTCAGCAGCACTTGGAACACCCTGGCCTCGTGGCTTTCTGGCAGGAGGCTGGAGAGCTGTGATCCCTCTAGGAACAGTCTGTCTGTCTGTCTGTCTGTCTGTCAATTCTGTGTTTTGAACAAGCTCAGCTGTGCCTGGGGTGGGCTTTTCCTTCTCAGGGATACCCATCCAAAGGCCCATCCCTTCTCTGAGAAGCAGCTGCCCTGGTTTTCCTGATTTTACTTTTATTTTAGTAAACAGGACCATGGGATCATCTGTGCCGTGAGTCTCCCCTTCAACCTGCTCCATAGATAACTTAGCTTGCTCCTGGAGAAAAGCTGCATTTTTAAACTTTTAAAAAGGAAATATATTCAAAATTTTGAATGTGGCCTTCTCTGCTCTGCTATTCATAGCAAAAGTGTCACAGATGCTTTTCACTCCTTCCCCCCTCTTCCTTTTTTCCCCTAAATCTTGATGAATAAACAGACAAAAAGAGGACAATCTTAGCTTTCCCTACTGTGCTTTTGAGGGTCAGTGAATAATTAAAAATTCCCAGCGCAGTTCACAGCACCTTTGGGGCTGTAAAAAGATCTGAATTAATAATGTGGAAGTAAAAGTTCACTGTTCTGTTCGCCCCATGATGGCACCAAGTGACCCAACCACCCCAGAACTGACAAAAAAACCCCAACGAGCCGATGGAGAAACATCCCTAAATAAGGAGAGAAAAGACGGATTCTAAAAATGAGCGATGCCTCATCTCAGCATGTGGGAAAATTTCGAGGTTATTGCTGGGGGCCAAATATAAAAAGCAGCTCTCCATATGTTCTCTTGATGGATTTGAAGCAGGGGACCGGGCTGTGGTTGAGGTTTGCAGCTCAGATATGGAGTGATACAGTCACAGAAAAATTTGGCATGGCAGCCGCAGGTCGGGAACGGCGGCGCAGACACAAATGGAAAGCTGGGAGGCAGGACAAAGGTTAGGAAGCAGCAAAGGGATCAAACAGCCTCAGGAGCAGGACCCGAATGCAATGTCTGCAGTGACTCATCCGTGCACTGTTCCCGGCAGGATACGGGATGGAGTTTGTTTGTTAGATTGGATATTAGGAAAAATTTATCCACGGAAAGGGTGGTCAAGCGCTGGATGAGGCTGCCCAGGGAAGGGGTGGAATCACTGTCCTTGGGAGTGTTAAAAGATTTCTGGACAAGAAATGATTTATTGGTGGACGTGGCAGCGCTGAGGCAATGGTTGGACTTGATGGTCTGAGTGGACCTGTCCAACCTTCCTGATTCCATGGCTGGAATCCATGAGGAATCCATCAACCATGAGGGGAGTTTTCCTGAGTTTTCCTGGATTCCTGGTGGGAGCTGGTTTGGTTTGCCAGGCTCCCTCTGAGTCCCTGCACATGGGAACTTCAATCACCTGTACTGATTGTCTCCCTTCTTTCCCATTCCCAAGACAATTTTCCCTGGAAGCCAGACCATAAGATGGGGAAATTCAGGTCAGAGGAGGCTTCAGCTCACCTTGTCCAGCCTCGTGCTCAAAGCAGGGTCAGAGATGAGGAGAACTCTCTGCCAGTGAGAGGCTGGGTGGATCAGCTCTCACCTTACTCCCAGTTTTTGTGAAAGAACGAAGAAAAAGAGGAAAAGATTTCTCATACTCTGACATTGAGGGATGGCCTTTCATGAGCCAAGCAGGGTGGCATGCCACTTGTCACCCCCAGCCCTGGGACAAGCAATGATGTCAGGCTGTCAGATATCCTCTCAGCCTCTGGAAAAGCCACTCGTTTCAAAGGGACCCAAAGCTGTGAAGAAGGGCCCTTGTTTCTCTTGTTCCAGGGATTCTGAATTCAGCATTGCTCATCTTTTACAGGGAATGGAATCAAAAGATGGAATTCTGGGAGCAGAGTGACTGATCCAGAGCTAAATTAGAGTTAAAGAACAGAGCTGGTGCTGAAGACAGCACTGGGTAAGTCTGGCTGCTCTAGGAAGGTTTCAAGGTCTCCACTGCTGCAAAATTACTTTTTTTTTGTGGCTTATTGCACCCTCTGAAGTGTGCAATGGCACCATTCTCATTCTCCATGTGAAAACTGGGGTTGGTATAAAGGAAAGCAGAGGTGTTATGTACATTTCAGTCAATATTACCCATCTAAAATTAGATATCCTACATAAAATATTTTAAAATATTTTTTTTATGTTTTCCTTTAGAGGGCAAATTATCTGATTCCACAGGGTCCTGTCATAAATGAATCCATGTCAGAGGATCATTCTGAGGATTAGGAATGGGAAGAGGAGTGAATCAAAGTGAACTAAATACTTTATTTCAGAATATTACTTCTGATTTGCAAACCTGTTCTGCTGAGAATTCTTTTTCCAACATTAAAGCAGTAATTTACTGAGCAATAACAATGACAGAAACCTCCAAATTAGTTAATTATTAGGCCTTGGACACTCCAGATTCTGATATAAACTAATTTTCCCCTTTGAAGCCCATAATTTTCATTCTCTGCTCTTGATCACAGGCTTCTCACTGGGAGCAGATGAAGCTTCAGGATTAGTTACCAGGCTTAGTGTGATGGGAGCCCTTAATGACTCCTGCTCAGTGATTTTTCCAACTTTGTTAACTCCCCTTGACGTCCTGACCTGCTTCTCCCAGATCCACGGAGCTGCCACGTCTCCTTGGATATCTGTCTTTGCAGAGAGCCCTAAAAATTCCCTGAGGCTGAGTTATCAGCTGGTTTTCATCTCATTTTGATTTTTTTTATTATCAGTTTTTTTTTCCCCCGCCGCCCTGCTTTCCCGGGCTTTTGTTTAGATCCAGAAAAATCAATAAATATCCCAGCAAAAGGCATTCCTGGAAGGTTGGGGTGCATGGAGCCACATGAGCCATTAAAAGTGTCTGCAGGGCACAGTTCCCAGGCCGTGCATGTGGGGGTGGGATTTCTCTCATTTTAATATCAGATGTCTGCAAATTATTGAAGCCTGTGCAAGTCACTCAATTCTGCCTTTACAGCCTCCAGACACCCCTTCCCTCCCTGGCCTCCAGGTTCAGCTTCATTCAAGGCCTCTAGAAACCTGTTTGAAAGAAAAATAGAAGCAAAGCCAACTAACCAAAACACCCCAAATGGGTTTTCCTTCGCAGCAGGTAGAATTTGAAGGCTGTCAGACAGGGCAGTCTCTGAGCATCTCAGGGATTTTTAAAATCTATTTTACTTCCAGCTGCTCTCTCCTCCCCTCTCCAAGTTTTCCTCAGCAGAGACTCTCTTAACCCCAGCCCATTACAGCTGACTTGAAGCCCTGCAAGTCAAATAAAGAGCAGCCACATTTTCAGCAAAGTAGGGTCAGTTCTGGTTTAATTCAAAATGGAAAGCCAGGTGCTTTAAGTGCACTTTGCAAGAGGGGGTTAAGTTACAAAAATAAACTTCCTCGCACTGGCACAAGCTCATGGAGAAGGAGCAAAAGAAAAATTATGCTCATCCAATTCTATACAGCTTGGCAGGAGATGGGAAAAGCAGAGCAGGGTTTCTAGGAAAGCTCAGGGAAAGTCACTGCTTAGAAAGCTGATCTGGTGAATTTTGCTTTTTACCTTTTTTATTTTTTTTTCTTTTTCCTGGATTCTCACAAAACCACACAGGCCAGGAGGGATTGACTTTAGTGTCTGCCACAGTGCACCAGTCCAGAAAGAAGCTGTTTGCAGATGATTCTGTGTGTGCTGAGCATTTCTGTGGCCCTGTTTGAAGAGATAAAAGGAAAGCCCCAAAGAGCAAAAAGCACCAAAATCCTCTTAGAAGTTCCAGCCATGTGGAAAGCCAGACACAGCTCATGTCTTCATCTATACTGGCAGTTAAAAAAACATTTAAGTTATGACCTTAAAATGAAAGTCAGGTCTCTCCAGATCCCTTGGAAAGACAAGGATTGGATTTGGAGGTATGAAACTCATCCCATTCCACTTTTCTCTCAAGCTCTTCTCGTCCTGCAAAGCATCTGGACCTTCTCCAGGTGTCCATGGTCCTGGTTATCCAGGAGCACTCATCCAGGTCTCTACTCCTGCTTTTCCAAGGGATTTGGTGCACACTGATAAAGAGGGTTGGGATCCTTGTGGGGTTTTGCTTCACATCTCTGAGTGCTGGATGCTGGGGCTGGGACTTTTCCCATGGTCCAGACATTTACTGTGATCCTCTGGAATGGGTGAAGAACGAGGATTCCTTGAGCATTTCTTCCTTCATGATCCCATCAGCAAAATGGAAACTCACAGAGAATTAATTTATGGATAATTGAAATTCAGAAAAAGGTACAATGTGAATAAATCAGCAAATTCTGATGTTTAAAGATAGCTCTGCACAAAAATAAAACTGTTTGTGCTCTGCACAAAAATAAAACTGTTGGTGTTTCGGTTTTCAGGAGCATCTCAGATGGTGTTGGACATCTTTGTTTGGGAAAGGGAACAAAGGCCTTCAATCACCCATGACCAGCTTGGAGAAAAGGAAAATGACTCTCCCTTTAAAAAAGCTGGAAGGTTTAAAATTGTTCCAACATTTTGAAGGTCTGACCACGCCCTCAATGCCACTGGGAAGATGGAGCAGTAATCACATGATTTTTTCACTTGCATATTTCACATAATGAAGGAAAAACAAGGTAAGAGCACATGGATACAACCAAAATGGGGAAATCCAAGGATTGCAGCAGTTGTTGTCCCAGTCTTTACCTGGAGGGAATTTTAGGCATCCCTCACTCTGGAAGACAAGTAAATTGGAGGAAACATCAGGCTTCTTTTAAAATGAAAATGAATTCCTAATCCTCAGAGGTGCAGAATAAACCTTTAAGAGGCAAAATGGAAAAATTTCCAGTACGAGAAGGCAAATAAAGAGCCTACATTTATTTTTGCAGAAGTCTGATGAAGTTTAAGTCCATAATAAGCCCAGGGTGGGAGGGGGGAAGGCAGTGAGAGGGGCTGACTCATGTTTTTTGAATGTTTGGGGTTAGCACCAGTGTGTTTGGCGAATTCTTCTGTGTACTTAATACGTGTGAAGGAAATTATAATTGGTCCATAGATGATTTGTTAACTAAAAATAGGGGCTAAAGCTGTAAAAATATTTGTAACATAAAATTTCAGCAGCTCTTCATCATTCTTTAGTGCTTTTCCCCAAGCACGTTGCGAGCTATGGGGTCTCTAAACACCTCTCCAGGGTAATTTATTGTGGAGCTGATGGCAAAGCTGAAGATGAATTTCAGCACTTGGGGTGAGATCTGCAAAGGCAGCTGAACCAGACGAGGACCTACCAAGGAAATGGAGCAACTGCTTCTCCATCACAACGTGGAATTCCCTCGCTGACCTCAGTGTTGTCACCCTGCCAGCACCTTTGGGGCTATTAGGAATTTGTATTTCTGAGTGAAGGTGCAGCAGCTGAGGTTTGGCTGTCTGAACAATCTCCCCTCAGTGGTTGAAAATGTCCCCAAAGCCATAAACTCATCCCAGGATTTGCCCATCATTTGCTGTCACCTTTCCAGTCCTAATTTTTCATGTTCTTTCCATATTTTGAACAATTTTCTGCCTGTGTTTGGCCACTTCTCCCTTTGAAAAAATAGCAAAACACCTTTTTGGACACCCCTTTTTCATGCAGCCCAAACAGAATGTTCCCAGATGTCCTCAGCAAACTTTGCATGAGAGAGGAGCCCTGAGTGAGTCAGCCCTGTGTGGTCTCACTCGTTACGTGGCACGTCACCTCATTTTTTTGGGTACACGTAGGGAAAGTCACAGGGTGAAGCTGGAATTGATTGAAAGTCCAGTTGAACTTGGTGGAAAAATTCCTCTCTTGACCTTCCCAAGCTTTGGCTGCTTTCCAGGCTCATGATGTTCACACCTCCTTAATGCAACCCCCGGCACTTGAGTCATGTCGAGCTGGGGCGGGGGAAATGTCAGGTAATGTGGCCTCAGCAGCCACCCTGGAGAGGACTCAGCCTTTCCCAGCTCTGCCCCGCTCCAGCCTGGAGTTTATGACGTGCTCCTTGTCCCAGTGCATCCCAACCCAGCAGCAGATTTTGCTTTCCATGCGATGGGAGCTGCCCCCAACAAGGCCTCGGCCTTGACCTCAGCCCTGCTCCCGCTCCTCTCCGTGAGCTCTGCCCCCTTCCCAGCCATCCCCCCCTCCTCTTCCTCTCCCCAGTCCCATGACAGCGCTGTGGCCAGCTCCAAAAAGCTGTCAGCTGGAGTTCCTACTCCCTGAAATTAAGGGAGATGTTTTGTGGGAAGGCCGAGGCCTGCTCAGCGTTACCTCCCTGTCACTTCTCATTTGCCCTTTATTAATAAGTGGATGAACTTGAGCAAGTCCCACAAATTCCTCTGCCTTCCTCTTTTTGTCTTCCCATCTCATCTCTCTTTTGCTGCTCTGCACCTCTCAACCAACCCCTTCTCTCCCATCAAACCCAAGTCAAAAATCAAGATTAAAAGCGCTGTCCCTTAAGCAGTTTTCACGTGTGTGAAAAAACAACCTCAACATCAAGGTTATTTCTTGTTGCGGACAGAGTGGAGACCTTGGGAGGGAATTTATCCAGCAATGGAAGCACCCTGCGAACAGTCAGTTAATTTAATTTTTAGTTTCAATCTCCACAATGGGGTCATGAAGGCAAAAAGCTGAAGAAATCCTTGTCCCCCTTGCTGTCACCTATCCCATAGGTCCAGAGCAGATTCCTGCACCAGAGAGAAGGCACAGCATCCTTACCCAGCACTCAGCAATGGAATTTTTTCCCCTTAGGGGAATTCTGCTGCTTGAAGGCCCTGGATTGAATTACAGGTCACATCTTTACTAGAGATGAAATCAGCAGTTACACGGATCCCCACGACCTGACAAGCCAATTTTCATTTAT
This sequence comes from Urocynchramus pylzowi, assembly GCA_013397555.1. Lineage (NCBI taxonomy): Eukaryota > Metazoa > Chordata > Aves > Passeriformes > Fringillidae > Urocynchramus > Urocynchramus pylzowi. Next base: position 306,146 of record VZRH01006022.1, read on the forward strand.
CCAGGTCATTATCCTTCCATTCCCTCCCTGTCTGCCCAGCATGGTCTGGTTTGAGTAGAACATGACTGATGCCAAAATATGGAGGGGTAATTTGGAGGAGAGAAGTTGGGATCATGGATGAATTACAAGCTGGTTGCCCCATGGATGGAATATCTCAACTTTGTGGGAAGCCAGTGTCCAGCAAAGCTAGAGTCAATGGTTTCCTGGAGTCAGAAATCACAAGAAAATTTTATTTTTTATTTTTATTAAAAATAGAAAAAACATATTATGAAAAAAAAAGAAAAAT
>VZRH01006022.1:311497-335890 GCA_013397555.1 Urocynchramus pylzowi
GGGACACACAGGGATCATCCAGCCCAGCTCCTGAGCTGGGACACACAGGGATCATCCAGCCCAGCTCCTGACCCTGCCCAGGACACACAGGGATCATCCAGCCCAATTCCTGACCTGCACAGGACGATCCCAGAAATCCCATCCTGTGCCTGACAGTGCTGTCTGAACACTCCTGGAGCTCTGGCAGCTTTGGGAATGTTCTCATTCCCTGCAGACCGTGATGTTTAGCTCTGCGTTTTGTGCTGGGTGCCCATCACCATCCCAAAATTCCATCCCTCGAGCCAAACCCAAGACACCATACAGGATTTTTTCCCGATTCACTTCTGTTTGGTTACGAGCCGATCGCGGCATTTCCTAGCGGGGCTGGCCGAGCAGCACCACCCCCTTCCTTCCCTCCCTCTCAGATGTCCCGGGGCTGAAGGGGCTAATCCTTTACATTAACCAGCCCATTAACCATTGTGCCTGTAAAAACACCCAGCCTGTCACAATGACTCCTGGCTCTGCTCCCTCCTGTCCATCAACTTGATCGAAGATAATGTGTAAGGGGATAGCTCGGCCGCTGCGTGCTGTTGACACTGGGAAGAAAGATCCCGGGGCTGAAGTGCCACTCAGGTTACAGATGAGCTGGAAAATCCACCCACTCCTGAGAGTGGTGACAGCTTTGTATACAAACTGCTGCTGCCCGAGATCGGCAAGGGCTCGGCAGCAGGGCAGTGAGGAGCCAGCCGGGACCGGGGCTGGGGGATGCTGCTGGAGGTCAGCTGGGTCAGCTCCTTTGAAACCTTGGTGTTGGAGCATGAGTGGAACAAGTTATCAGCTTAAGGGAAATCAAACAGGGGGATCTGCTCACTTTCCTTTCTGGGCTGGGCAGCACAAGGGGCAGGGGAGGAGTTGGATGCACACAACATTGTGGTGCCCATGAGTTGCTCTTGCAAACATGCCAGGCTGTGGTGGATAATTCCAAAGAGCCATCCCCCTTTGCTGCCAGAATTTTGGCATCAAGTGGAACAAGTTATCAGCTTAAGGGAAATCAAACAGGGGGATCTGCTCACTTTCCTTTCTGGGCTGGGCAGCACAAGGGGCAGGGGAGGAGTTGGGTGCTCATCAATGTTGTGGTGGCTCTTGCAAACACTCCAGGCTGTGGTGGATAATTCCTAAGAGCCTTTCTTTTTGCTGCCAGAATTTTGGCATCCCAGCCATGGCATCAGGGCCAGCAGTGTCCCACTGAGAAGCTCTGCCTTGTCCCCCCTCTCTGACACCAACACTCCACTGCTTCATCTCACACCAGGAGTTTTATAAATGCTTCAAGGCAAGGCTTCAATATTAACTTTTTTTTTTTCAACTTTGCCAGCTGGGTCATCTCTTTTTAAACCTTGATGTTGGAGCATGAGTGCAATAAATGATCAGCTTAAGAGAAATCAAATAAGGGGGAACTGCTCACCCTCCTTTTTGGGCTGGGCAGATGGAGGAGCTGAATGCACGAGAGCGTCGTGGTGGCCACGAGCTGCTCTGGCAAACACTCCAGGCTGCGGTGGATAATTCCTAAAAGCCATCTCTGGGATGTGTGGCACTCTGCTGCCTGAATTTTGGCATCCAGCCCAAGGCATCAGGACCAGCAGTGTCCCTCCCTGGGACAAGCCCTGCCTTGTCCTCTCACTCTGACACCAACACTCCACTGCTTCGCCTCACCCCAGGAGTTTTAGAAATGCTTCAAGGCAAGGCTTCAATATTAACTTTTTTAAACTTTGTCCCCCCAAAAGTGTGTTTTTCTGATTTTTTTTTCCATGGGAAAAGGTTAAAAAGTCAGCTTCCAACCTGCAGTGGCTCAGCCTGAAGCAGAACATTTCAGTTTTATCAGCTGGCACGAAGGGATCTGTTTCAAATCATTTTTGACAGCATATTAAGCTGCATTTCTATCCCAGCTTGAAACTGGCCCGCCCATTGTCATTCCCTTTCTCTGGAAACAACTTGCTTTTCTCCCTCTAAACCCAGGTGAAAGAGCTGACTGGGGGAATCACTGGGACATGAACCTGGCTCAGAGGAGAAAAAGAGGGGCTTGGATTCTCAGAATGTGGATCCAACAAAGGAGCAGTTTGATTTTCACTTGATCTGAGAACAGCCTGTGCAGCCAGGTCGGATAAACTGAAATACAACACTGCAGAAATCCTGCATGTCCCTTCACCTTGGACATTTATTCACCAGCAGGCATGGTCAGACTTCACTGCTGGCTGTGACATTCCATGGAACAGCACAAATATGGAATAAAGGCCTCTGAGTAGTCCAGGATTTCCTAGGAAGGATGCAGTATGTTGGGATTAGGTGCAGTTTTTAGAATAGGAGCTCACAGAGAAGGATTATTCATTGGAATATTGAAAAATTATTGAAATGGAAAAAATTGACCAAAACTGTCTTTATATTTTCACATGCACAGCCCTTCACTGCTGATGTAGCAGCTCCTCTTCTATTACTCCATTCTCTTAAAGGCAGAGAATGGAGTAATAGAAAATTATCACTTATTTTCCCAGAGAAGTTGTGGCTGCCACAGCCCTGGAAATGCTCAAGGCCAGGTTGGACTGGGCTTGGAGCAACCTGGAATAATGGAAGCTGTCCCTGCCCAAGGCAGGGGCTGGAACAAGAATTTTAAGGTCCCTTTTAATCCAAACCACTCCATGATCCTGATGCTAAGATTTAAAGAGTCTGGGGTCTGTTGTGGCTCTGACTGTGGCAGATGAGGGCAGAATTTGTGTGGAGATCTAAACTTCCTCCAAGGAAATAGCTTTGTGTAATGAATACTCAATAACTATGTTAAATTCTTTTCCCAATGGTTCATGTAGAAATAGAAGGGACTGATGGTGGGTCTCTGGCTACCTAAGCCAAGATGTCTCTGTTTAGTTCCTCCTAACTTTGTGTCAGGAGCAGGAGTGGTGTTTCCCTGCTCCTGCCCCATCAGCCATGAGGAGTTAATGGCTTGTGATGGGATGCCAAACACTTCATTTCAGCAGTTTGGATGGGAACCAGCAGCTCAAGTCAAGAGCCCTTTAGAACCCAAGCTCAACTTGCTGGTCCTGTTTCACCCTCAAAGAAAAGCTGGTTTTAGTGTTTCCTCTGCGTGTCCAATCCCATAAAACCCTGACTCTCCCTGCTGTATCTTCTGGTTGCCACAAGACTTTTTCCCCAAAGGGCAGAGATGTTGCAAACTCCATGAGGAAACACCTGGAATGTGGTCAGCAACCACAGCAAGGTGCACTCAGCTGATTTCAGCACCTTATTTCCCTCTATAATGGGCTCTGAGGGGAATTAATTTCCTAGAATGAACTTCCTGAAGCCAGAATTGCCAGTGATATCTGCCCTTACCAGTGGAAATAATAAAGGAAAGGATGCCAGAAGATCATCAGGGCTCAATCCCCCTACCTGGGGATACACTTTTGGGGAGTCAAGTGCTGATAAATCTCATTTCTTGCCCCAGGGAGGAGAATAGGTGCTGCTAATCGGTGTGTTAATATTTGTTTTATCACTTTAATATTTCTGTAAAAATTCTGTAATTTAATTATTTAATAATTCTGTAAGGACATGGATAGGTAACAACAGCAGTTCAGCTTTGGAGATCTCAGTGAGAAAGGTTAGGATGAGGAAGACTGAGAGAGAGAGAGAGATTTATAAAAATAAAATAACACAGAAAGCAGCAGCATTGCATTACAAGACCTTCATCCTGGAATCTGGAAAACCATGGAGACTTTTGTTTTATAGATGCAGGAATTTGACTTTATTTTTGTTCCCTTCTCTTCCCTTTAACAAGGAATCCTGAGTTGAACTCCTTGCCTGCTTACAGCACGCTGCCTTTGGCTGGCTCCCCCAGGCTTTTCCCTGCAAACCCTGGAGTGAACTGTTTAATCCCTTGGAAGGGAGTTAGGGAAGCTCTGGAGCAGCTCCTTCATTCCCTGGCGGTGGCTGGGCCAGCCCACGCATGTTCCCGACTCCATCGGGATCCGTTTCCCGGCGGGGTTGAGCCATGTGCTCCCGCATTCCTTTGGTCACAGGGGTGCAGGAAGCCATCCCATTGCTCCTCTTACATAAGGAAATGCCCTGGCAGAGCCAGCCTTGATTTTGTCATTCAGCTCCCATGCCTCCTCTCCTCCTCCCCTTTTTCTGCTGCTCGTAAAAGCAGCCACGAGGCCGCCACAGGAATCATTAATCCAGCGAGGTGGGGAGGTCTCCATGCAAATGTTGCTGACTTGGGCTTTCAGCAGAGGTTTGCAGGGCTTCTCTAGCCTGGGCTCGCCCCCCCAGGGCTTGGGGCTCAGTGCTGGTGGACACAGGAGAGGACTTGGCCCGACAAAATGTAGGAATTGGTGGTTCCAGTAACCACTGGCTCCAAGCAAAGACAGAAAGCCAGGAGGGGAGGCATCGGGAGGGAGGAATTTCCACCACAGCGTGATGTTGGCTTTGTGATTCAATACAATCAACATATGGGGATTTTATTTCTCCTTTTCCTTCTCCTTCTTCTCCTTCCTCTCCTTCCTCTCCTTCCTCTCTTTCTCTTTCTTCTCTTCTTTCTCCTTCTTGTTCTCCTTCTTGTCCTTCTCTTTTTCCTACTTCTCTTTCTTCTTCTTCTTCTTNTTCTCCTTCTTCTCCTTCCTCTCCTTCCTCTCTTTCTCTTTCTTCTCTTCTTTCTCCTTCTTGTTCTCCTTCTTGTCCTTCTCTTTTTCCTACTTCTCTTTCTTCTTCTTCTTCTTCTTCTCCTTCTTCTTCTTCTTCTTCTCCTCCTCCTTCTCTTTCTTCTTCTTCTTCTTCTTCTTCTTCTTCTTCTTCTTCTTCTTCTTCTTCTTCTTCTCTTTCTTCTTCTCCTCCTCCTTCTCTTTCTTCTGCTTCTCTTTCTTCTTCTTCTCTTTCTTCTCCTTCTTCTTCTCCTTTTTCTCCTTCTCTTTCTTCTCCTTCTTCTCCTTCTCTTTCTTCTTCTTCTTCTTCTCCCTCTCTCCTTTTTCTCCTTTTTCTTCTTCTCCATCTCCTCCTTTTTGCTCCCCTCCTCCTTTTTTTCTGTCTTGGTTGAAAGTGAACGTGGTCTCCCTACAACAGACACAATGATCCCTTCAAAGATCCAAGGGCAAAGCTGCCAAAAGCAGGAAAAGCATCAGGGACATCCATCCTGGTGCTTCTGAGCTCCGGGTGGCTCAAAAAACATCTCCCACTTGCACATTAGAGCAAAAAACCATCAGTTTGAGGAACAGGTAGAATACTTTTCCTCCAAAGCTGAGGTGTTGGTGGTGGATGTGCCTAGAAAAGCTGTGGAGAAGCTGTAGCCCCACACATTCCATTGATTTTTCCATACTTACTCCAAGTAGCTGGAGCTCTGGAGTAATTTACACCATCCAGAATGTTACCTCATGGTGTGGTGGCTTTACAGAACAACCAGGTTTACTTTTCTACCAGTCTTTGCTCATGGCTGGCACTTCCTGAAGAGACAGCTCAGTGGTGAAAATAGGGTTGGTATTTTGAAATGTTTTTTTTTTCACTTACAGAAAAAAAGCTGTGTCTGGAGCAGGCTGCATTTTGCAAACATATGTGAGTGTCTGAGCATATGCAAATGTAGCATTTTGTGGGATGGAAACATTCTGGGTTAACCTTTGTCAGAAAACAGAATTACCAATTTTCATGTTGTCGTGACTTTCCATTTTGAGGATTGTTTTCTATGCTGTAAAAGCCATCATAACTCCTTGAATTATTATAATAGGCCTTATCTGTTTCATACATGTGAGAGCTTTCTATTTCTATCCACATATTTTTATTGTGTCCCCTTCCCTCAAAAAATAATTTTCAGGTTATTTCCATATTGCCAACAGTGATTTTCTTCTTGAATATTTTGAACTATTTCAGAAAAGAAAAGTTCATATTTTTATGAGCACCTAGAAATGTCTCAGAGGCAGACAAGGAAGAAGAATTACCACGGATATCAGGAGTGGGGAGCTGTGACTGGAGGTGTCTGGTGGGCATAGGAAGGGCATCAGGAATGTGGTGGGAATGCAAAAGAGGATTCCCAGAGCATGAGGATGGTGGAAGGGAGGTGAAGATCATCTACAATGCAGATGTGCAGGTCTGGGCAAGACACCCCATCTACGATGAAACATGTTCAGAATGATCAGGGAATTAATCAATACTAGAGGGAATATCCAGGGTGAAATTCATCCTCCAAAATATGGCAATAAAGGAAGGACAGGGAATCTGAAGTTGTCATGCATTTGGAACCATCTCACTGGGAGGATTCCCTGGGCTCACTGTCCTTAAGCTTTTCCGTGGAGAGGATCCACATCCCTTATAATCTCCTGAGACACTGCAGAAAATAAATCCTTTATCCAGACCAGCAGCTGCAGGAAAACAGCTCTTAATAACATCATTGATGGTGGAATTCTAGGTTTTGGGTTGGAAGGGACCTTAAAACTCAACTTGTTCCACCCAGGGACACCTTCCACTATCCCAGGCTTCTCCAAATCCCATCCAGCCCAGCCTTGGACACTTCCAGGGATGGGGAATGATCTCTGAGGAATGGTTACTTGATTCACTGACAATTTCTCTATGAGACACTTTTGCAAGGGCTTTTGCCAAATAAAATCCTATCCAACATCTTCTATTACTCCTCATCGTGCATCACCACTCATGAGAAGAGTTTTTGACCATGAAACCCATAAAAAAGTGACATTATGGGCCAGATTGGTGCCTGGTGTCAGTTGGAATCTCCAGGGAGATGCTGATTCACCCAAAGCTGGGGACACATGACTCTGTGTTCAATTTGGAAAATTAGACAAGCGATGTACGGGAAGGTTCAGTCTGGGATTTCCCGTCTGGAAATGCCATCTGGGAAAGGTACCTCAGTGGCACCTAATTCAGTGGGTAATCACAGCCACTTGGGGATGACCACAGGGAAAAAGATGTCCTTCCCTTTCCAAGGATCTTCTGTAGTCCTGAGACTGCTGCTGTCTCGAGAGGAAAATGACTGTGAAAGAAAACATTCCCGGATCCATCTGTTGGCCGGCCTTTTCAGGTAAATAAGGCTCTCCCCACTTCCCATCTGTAGCACAGCTCCAAATCATTCCAAGCAGGGCAAACTGCTTGTTTTTCTACCACCTCTCCCCATAAACACCGGCAAATCCCGATTTCCCAAAGTGCCGGGGCCGTGATCCTGGATTGCAGCAGTGCTAAGCCTCCTGATGGTCTCAGCACCTGACTGGGAGCCCCGGCAGCCAGAGAGCTTTGCCCGGGCTCCAGAGCCCAGCACAGCCCGAGCTGGGGCTCAGCAGTGACAGGGCCCTCCTAGCATCCCCTTCCCTACCCTCTGAGCTCCGTTGGCACGGGATTTGCCTCCTTCCCTCCCGGCAGCAATGTACAGGCTTGCACCGTCCTGCCGTGAGCTATCCCGTAAACAACAACAAAATGAGCTTATAACTTTAAGCCTCCCAATGAAATAAGAAGCTAATTTGCCCCATCACAGTGCTTGCCATCTGTAAGAATTAGTCCCAGGGGGAAATGAATAGAGCCATTATTCCTACCGGGCTCTTGGCTGTGTAATTCCTCCAGTGGTGAAACAGTAGACAGCGAGAGGAAAAACATAATACTTGTGTGACCAGGCTGCCATTGGCTAAAGGAGTTGTGTGTATCTTGTTCATGAAATGAAGAGTCAGGCAGGCAGCTTAAGGGGTGACAGACCTCGCTGTCCCAAATGCTTCTTAGGCACCAAGTAATTAAAGCACCGTGTGTGTGTGTGGGGGGGATAATAGGGCCAGGAGACAAGTTAAAGGTGCATTTATTGGTGGCTGAGGCTTGGGAATGGCTCTGCTGCAAACCATGCAAAATTGGAATTATATTTATGCTCCTTATTTTTATGCTCGGATTGGAATTGTATTTATGCTCCTTCTGAAAGTCTCTCGCTTTCTTTCTGTGTTCTCCTTTTGTTGGGGGTGATGTTAAAAGGGAAGCATGACAGCCCCTAAACCCTCGTGGGTCCATCTGAGCTGTTCTTGCCAGGCAGGGCTGGATTTTTCCCTGCTGGAAACTGGCCTGATTCCTGTTTTATCCTAGGTGAGGATGTGGCCTCTAATTTTTCAGCCGAGCCGAACCCGAGCCATGAAGTAAAAGGTTCACAAGGATTTTCCAGCCTTAAGTAAAAGTTATTTTATCTGAGAGGAATGAACCAGGAGGAACGTGAGCACCAGGAGCAGGAGAGCAGAGGGAGACTCCTGGCCAGGGGGGGAAAAAAGGTGTTGGGAAAAATGGGTGCTGTCCCTGGACACCACCAAATAACTTCTGTCTCCTAGAAGAGCCAGTATTATATTCAGGAGACCATCTGGGAACTCATCTGAGCTCAAATGTTGCTGTCCAAACAAATGGAAATGCGTTTATTCCTGATGTCTGTGTCGAGGAGTGAGCCACAGTCAGAGAAACTCCTGACATGTGTCAAAGACCTGCCCAATGCCACACAAGAACTCCCAGCTCAGGGACTTTCCCCCCAAATCACTTGGTTTTCCTTTGTCCCATTTATTCTGATGCTTTTTGTGCTTTGCCAGTGAAGAAATAAATGAGTCTGCTCATGACAGGACCTCCCCTGGTTCGGATTAGATGCACCCATTTTTCACCCAAAATGGAGAATCTTGGAGTCCATAGGGAAAAAAAAAGCATCATGGGACTGTCACCCCTTCAGCTGAGGGAAAGGCTGCTCTAGTAGGAGGGAGGGAGTCAAATTTGAGGACTTAGTAAGTGATTCCACATGATAAGCAGCTTTTCTTGTGCAGCCTAGCACCACTCCGTGCAGGCACTGGCTCCTGCCAACTTTCTGCTGCTGACACGACTTTCATAATTTTTGATTTGTTTTTCTGCCTAGAGGCAGAATAATTGAGGAAATAATGTCTCCATTGATGCTGCTGACCTGCCCTAATATTTTCGTTTGCTCTTTTCCTTGATGTTCCGTGTGGCTTTTTAGTTTATTCAGTGCTATAGCTGGAATTTTCCTTTTCCCTTCCCTTCCCTTCCCTTCCCTTCCCTTCCCTTCCCTTCCTTTGATCCCAAACCTATGGTGGAATTTGAGCATCATTTTGAGACTGACCACCTCAGACACTGAATTAAAGACAAGTTCCAGCATTTGCACTGAGAACATGGAATAGGAGCGCCAATAAGGAAATTAGGAACCTTTGCTGTGTTTTCAAAAAATCCTGGAATCTCAGGCTGATCTGGGTTGGAAAGGAACTTAAAGCTCATCCATTCCCACCCCATTCCATGGGCAGGGACACCTTCCACTGTCCCAGGGTGCTCCAAGCCCTGTCCACCTTGGCCTTGGACACTTCCAGGGGTTTCAAGGGCAGCCACAGCTTCTCTGGGAAATCCATTCCAGCGCCTCACCATCCTCACGGGGAAGATTTTCTTCCCAATATCCCATCTATCCTTGCCCTCTGGCAGTGGGAAGCCATTCCCTGTGTCCTGTCCCTCCATCCCTTGTCTAAAGGGATGTCCAAAGTCCCCCTCCAGCTCTCTTGGAGGTCCTCTAAGCACTGGAAGGGCTCCAAGGTCTCTCTGGAGCCTTCTCTCCTCCAGGCTGAGCAATCCCAGCTCTCCCAGCCTGGTGCTGTATTTATAGCTGAGGTGCTCCAGCCCTAGGAGCACCTTGATGGCCCTCAAATTTCTGACTCACAGCGCATTTTGACAATTTCTTCTTCACCTTTGCTTGTGAAATAGATATTTTGAGTCTTGGTGAAAACACTAGCAGAGTTAGAGCTACAAAAAAAAAAAAAAAGAGTTTTGTAGGTTTGGGTCTAAATGACCTGAGAATCCAAATCTTTTCCCGCTGCAAAGATCAGGAATAGAAATTCCTTCAAAGCAGAAAAGGCTTCTGAGGCATGGCAGGTTCCAGAGGCTTTTCATGCCCAACAGCTGCCTTGGCTCTCCGTGTCCAGGAGGTGAGGTGGTGGAGTTCTGCACGAATGGTCTGGATGTGGAAAGAGCAGATTTCACATCTCCTCCAAGACCAGCAACTCCCACAGCTTTAGCTCCTAAAAAAAGAAGCCTTAACCAAACTAATTGCTTATCACATTGGGAGCTGGCAAGGGCTGTTTGGGGGTGAAGCGAATATTTGATGTCGAGAAAGAAAAAGTATTGTGTTACTGACTCAAGAAAAACACTTTGCAGCCAATTTGCACAGTTTGAGCTCGTTTCCATGGAGTTCCTGCAGGAGTGGGAGTAGATAGGAACTTGCTGTGGGATTTGCAAGTGCTGAAGCCCTGAGGTCTCTTTCTCCATCCACCCCACAACCTCGTCCAGCTATGAATTGCACAGGCACAGCTTAGCAGAGCCACTAAGGGTGATCCAAGGCTTTACTGGGAAGGGCCCAGGACAAAGCAGGGATTTCAGGAGGGGCAGCACCAGGCGCGTTGATTCCGTGCTCGCAGGCGAAGCCCCGCGGATTCCCACACACACAGGCAGTGGAAAAACGGAGGCTGGATTGCTCCGAGCTGCCATGACGTTAACAAGATGGCTCCCTGCAAACCTGTGACCCAAACTCAGATGTTCCTACTGGGAATATCTCGGCACAGAACATTACGTCAGCCCCACGCAGTTCCCGAAGAGCGGCTCTGCCTTTCCGCTCGGCGCTGTATATTCCTGCCTTTCATCTCCTGGAGAATTACCAGGACTGCCTGTTCTAGGCATGGAAATCTGCCTCTGGATCCTAAAGCCAGTTCACACATCCCACAGAACACGTGTGCTCACATGGGTGGACAGCATCATAGGTCAAGGAAGCGTTGCTTGTGTTGCCTTCTCCGTGCCAACCTGGTGAGGTGATGGTGACCTTCTCCTGTCCCTGGACCTGGTCCAAGGATGTGAGAAGGTCACCACCACCAGGGTAATGAGATGAACAGGAGGCTGAGGCAAGTGAAAGCTTCTCTTCCTGCAGCAGAGAAGAAATTCAGTTAAAACAGCAGAAATGTCCCCAGAGATGTGACGTAGGCAGGGTTGTGCTGTCGGTGTTATTTAAAATTGGATTGGACTCAGTGTGCAGAATCCTGGGGTTGGTGGGGTCAGAGAAAGGGAAGCTTGTTCCAGCCCTTTGGAGGGATGAGGTCCACACTGGAGAAGGTCTCAGCCTGCTCTGTAGGAGATTCCAGATGGATGGGTGGGTGCATCCATCCCAAATGTCCCAGGATCAGTCCAGGGTTACACCACTGGGGAGTGACAGCAGATTTGTCTTATCTGAGACCCTGTTTTCACAAGCCACTGCCAAGCAATACGACCCTGCAGCCACACTTAGGTTCAAAATGTGACATAGAATGCTTGGCTGAACCAAGACCTGCATCTCTTGGAATCAACGTCCACGTGTGGCTCGTGGCAGCTCTCAGGTCTGGATGCAAACATTGGGAATTCCTGTTTACAACTGATGCTCTTCACACCCACCCTGTCTGGAAGTGTTCAAAGCCAGGTTGGATAGGGCTTGGAACAACCTGGTCTAGTGGAAGGTGTCCCTGTCCATGGCACAGTGTTGGAAGTGGATAATTTTTAAAGTTCTTTCCAAGCCAAACCATTCTGTAATTCCATAAATCCTTGTCTCTTTCCACAGGAGACGTCTGGATCTCATGCATGAAGAGTGGATTGCATTTAGCTCACCTGTTAAAGGGCATGAAGAGGATGAAGATGCTCCAGATGGGATTTCATGGAGTGACAGGGATGAATCATTCCAACCACCTACTCTGCAGAGCTCCTGGGTGCCCTCCCCATGTCTATGGAATGAAGCAGTCACGACAGAAGAATTTGGCTCCGTGAGTAGGTGGTCAAGAGAGTCCCATCTTCCTCCATTCCCTGGGAAAGGAGCCAGATTCTGGTAGCCCTGACTGATGGACTGTTTGGGTTCTTACCAGACTTTTCATTACCAGATTAAACATCCCTATTTTTGCTGCTTGAATCCCACTGAACACAGTTTAACTCCTGAAATATCTGAGTGGGTGCTGCCCGGGGCAAAGTCTGAGCTGAGTCTTCTGGGTGCTCGAAGCAGGGGAGGTGTAAGGTGTGCAAGGACTTCCCTGGAAAAGGGAAATCAGTAAGAGGGATACCTTGTGTAGCATTTTATTTACCAAAAGTCTTGCAGAGTGTGGAATGGAAGTGAAAAATTACTTTGACAGGGCCATTTTGGGTGAATATTCCAGTGTTGTGCAAATTGTACCAAGTCCTCAGTGGAATCAGGAGCACCTGGGAGGGACCCACTGTCCAGAAGAACAACTCCAGCTGTTCCCAGCTCTGGAATAATCTTGGGCTGAAACAAAGGATGGAACAGCTCCCTTCTCAGATACAGACTCATTGTCCTTGCAAGGAGCTTCTCTGCCTCTTCCAAGTTTCCCTCTTGGATTGATGAGGGAAGTGCAGCTTTTTACCCAGCCCAGATAGAAAATCAGCCACCACCCAGCCCATGATCAGGGCCCCTCTCATTACTTTAATTTTGGGTTTGCAGTGAGACGAGCTGGCAGCCTTGCGCAGCGCTTGGCACCGCAGAAGAGTTTAATAATCACCTAATAAAACTTTTCATCTGGCTTCCCACATCTCTCCCTTTCCCAGCTCCGTGCCCTTCCCTGCACTCTCTATCAGGGATGTGGGGTCTAGAATAACACACATCACTGCTCTAGCAACCAGTTCCTCCCTCACTGCTGCTACAGGTATTCACAGGTACCATCATTTCAGTATCTCTAATCCAATCCCAGAAATTCCAGCCAAAATTGCCTCTTGCAATCTGTCTCTGTGAGTTCCATCATGCCCATTTTATGGGGTTCCTCTCTGTCTCCAAGGATAAAGGAAAATTGGGATCTTTGTTTCATGTTTGTTTGTCAACAGCACTTGGGAGGGTTCAGTACTGAAATGGCTCAAGGTGTCCTCATAATCCTGACTTTTCCAATGAAGCTTTGAACTTCCCAGCCTGGATTCTTCCAAGGAAGGCCTGAGAATTCTGGCCTTGAGCAAAATGATGGATTTGGAGCTTAAAATCCTGATCAATATCAGTCTGGGCTGACCCAAGGTGACTGCAATCCTGTCCCTTAGGGGCTACAGGTTCCCTCCTCTCCCTTGCACTGGTAATGTCAGGCAGCAGCCTTAAAACAAATCCATTCAAGGGATCAGCTGGAAAATGAACTTTTTTTTTTTTTTCTTTTTCTTTTTTTTAAAGAAAAAGGGGGAATGGCACCATAGATGTGCTCTAATCAACAGTTCTTTACAAAAATTGCAGCTGAGCAGCAGGAGACAACTCTGCTTGTTTATCTTGTATCGGATGCTCCCCTTTGNATTTACATAAGGGCAAGCTGAAAAAATATTTTTTTTTTTTTTTTTTTTTTTTTTTTTTTTTTTTTTTTTTTTAAAGAAAAAGGGGGAATGGCACCATAGATGTGCTCTAATCAACAGTTCTTTACAAAAATTGCAGCTGAGCAGCAGGAGACAACTCTGCTTGTTTATCTTGTATCGGATGCTCCCCTTTGGGCCAAGAAGAGGAAATGGAAATTACAACTCTCCTGAAAGCAGCAAAGCATTCCTAGGAAAAAGCCATTTATGGAGGGCAGGGAGAGAATGAGACACAGACATGGCCAGAAAGAGCCTGGAGGAAAAGCAGGGAGCTGGCTGGGAGCACTGGGGAGCACAGCAGTGCTTCAGTGTGACAAAGACAAATTCCCCAGGGTGCCAGAGGGGACTGTGTGGAATAATTTGCAATCCAGGATGCTGCTGACAGTTCCTGGAATGAAAACAAGCCTCTGCAGAGAGGCTCCTCAGGCCACTGGGACCAGAGGGGGCAGGTGGAGAGGCCTGTTTACACCTGTTGGTGTTTCTAATCCTGCTTGGTTTGAGTTTTCCCTGCTAAACCCCAAACGAGGAGTTAATTCCTTTTCAGGCTCTCAGCTTTTTGGTGACTTTGGGGAGAGTCAGTGGCACAGGACAGAGGAAAATAGGGCTGATTCCTTTTTGATGGCTTAAAATGTTCATCAACCCACAGCCTGTGGGGCTGAGATCATGCTAAAACTGGCTTCAGGGCTCCTAAAAATGCTGCAGAGTCCCACAAATAAACTTAGTGAATTTACTGAGCCATTTTTCTTGGCCAGTTGATGGAACAGCACCATTTTCTTCACTGTGAAGTGGTGCATTCACCAGACCTTGTCTCATACATCCAAAGACCTCTTTTATTGACTCCAAGAAGAGCTGAGAGTTACAAGTTCAGGTAGATTTCTTCACCATAAACATCCCTATTTTTGCTGCTTGAATCCCACTGAACACAGTTTAACTCCTGAAATATCTGAGTGGGTGCTGCCCGGGGCAAAGTCTGAGCTGAGTCTTCTGGGTGCTCAAAGCAGGGGATGTGTGCAAGGATTTCCCTGGAAAAGGGAAATCAGTAAGAGGGATACCTTGTGTAGCATTTTATTTACCAACATTCTTGCAGAGTGTGGAGTGGAAGTGAAAAATTACTTTGACAGGGCCATTTTGGGTGAATGTTCCAGTGTTGTGCAAATTGTACCAAGTCCTCAGTGGAATCAGGAGCACCTGAGAGGGACCCACTGTCCAGAAGAACAACTCCAGCTGTTCTGGAATAATCTTGGGCTGAAAGAAAGTTCACTGCCAAAGGATGGAACAGCACCATTTTTGGTGGACAGTGGGGGGTTTCACTGCAAGGAATCTCATCCAACCTCTGCCCTGGGCTGACCTTGCTCGGTTTGTGAAATCCGAGAGGATCCCGGCCCTGAGTGGCCCAGCGTGTGTCCAAGTGCACTTGAGGAATGCCAGCAGGCAGAGAAGCTGGGTAAATGTCTGAGAAGGCAAAGTTTCCTGCTCTGTTATTGTTAAAAACACTTCTATAGGATCCTTTCTTGGAGAGGTCATTCTGATTTGTTTCCCGTGCGCTTTTTTTTCAGAAGTCACTTTGGCATCTGATACCTTGTGCAATGTATAATCCCCGTGGTCCAAAGAGCTTGAGAGCGCCAGGAAATCCAGAATCTTGGCATGGATGTGGGGCCAGCTCCCATAACACAGGGCTGCCTGGCTGCTCTGTGTTTGTGGGATCTTTGTGACACCGGGGGCCGTGGTGTGCTCAGGAATCAGCTGTGGGCTCTGCCCCAGAGACCCTGGCAGGGAATCCCCCTCCCCTCCCGCCTGCTGCAGCCTGCAGGAGCCCTGGACAAAGAAGGTTTGTTCTTCAAATGAGGGCTGGAAGGAATGAAACACTGACTGTTGCCCCCCTCGAGGGGAAGGGAAGAGAGGTGATAGCCAAAGGAGTGATGGTTTGATCACAGCACTTGGGGTCCTAAAAACATCTCCGCAGTGGGAGGTGTGTGCCTGGATGAACTGGGGATCCTGAAGGATCTGCCTCCTGCAGGTTGTGGATCCGTGGCATAAATTACATTTATTCTGCCATTTCACCTCCATGAGCTCGATAATTCCTCTCTAGGCTGACAGCACCTCAGCCTCTGAGCAGCCTGTGGATTCCTGATTGGAATTATCAAAGTTGCTGGTCTTTTTTCTCTCTGCTTTCCCAGGTAAAGTGCTCTCCCCCTTTTCCTCTCCAGAGTGATCCAAAACTCAGAATGGGACTCAAATAACATCTGTGTGAAAAGGCTGCACCACACAGGGAGCACTGAGCAGGATTATTTTGCTTTATGGAATACAGATATTTTGAAAATATTAAAATTATTTCAATTGACATCCCCTTTGTGGACAGGACAAAATATTGCAATGACTCAAACAAATGTTATCTCCTGTTTTAAAACAGTGATAATGTCAACTGTCAAAATTCAGTGATAAAATCAACTGTCAATCTTACAGTGACCTGGTAGGAGCAGATGATGTAAAATGGGATTTGGACAGGTGGAAGAACTTCTGGTTCCCATCACCTGAGGATCTTCTGGAGTTTCTCCTGAAGATCCCTGGGAGTTTCTCCTGAAGAAATCACAAAGAAATTTGTGAGTCCACAAATATCTCCATGGTGGACCTAGAACCCTCCCTTCTTCCTTCAGGAAACTTACAGAGCTGAAATTCCACGCTTGTTAGACTTCCTTTCCCCAGGCAAATTATAGCAATTAAAAAAAAAAAAAATCTCAAATTATTAATTGTAGTCATGCATGGAGAAAACTCACAGGAGCAATGCAATTGAAAAAAGCAAATATTGGTGCACATGGAGAAGACCCACATTAATGGTTCCTAATTAATCAGAAATTTAAGATAATTTTTTTTGTCTCACTCTCTGTCTCTAACCAGAATTAGGGAGAAGGAGTTTTTACAGGACAGGCCTGATGTTAAATAAAGCTGAGATTGGCAATGTCCAGTCCTGACTAGAAACTGATAATTGATAAGAAATCAAATCAGTGAGTGAGAAATTATTATTCTTCCCTAATCCATTAAAAGTGGTAACTCAGGAAGAAATATAAATCTAAATTCTCTCCAATTTTGGGAAAATTGAGAAGTTATTCTGGCATGATGAAACCCAATTTTCTTAAGCTAGAAAATGGTCAAAAGCCAGTATTTCTACAAACATGAAGCATGTCACGCTGAAAATGAAACACATCCTTGATTTCTGTTGGGAAATGGATCCTAAATGTCAAATTCATCTCACCTGACTTCATAATTCATCTCATCAAGGTTCTTTTTGTAGTCCATGGAGCAGGAGATGCATCCCTAAAGAGTGATTCCTCTTTTCTGGAGGTTCCTGGGTTTTTCCCCAGAATAAAAATAAAGGCAAGAGTGACCAGCTAAGGCTTAAAATTCCCATCCAAATTCCACAGTTAATGGTCAAAGTGACTTTCAACAGAAAGGGCAGGAAAACAGTTTTTATGCAGAGAAAATGGGAGAACCTGGTGAGTAGAAAAGTCAGGGATTTTCACCAAGAGCTGAAAGAACCTCAACTTACCCTTCTAATTCCAGTTTTGTTTTTTTTGCACATTCAGGAGAGCTGAGTCCCCCATTCCACAGCTTAACACACTGAGATAAGGAGAGACAGAAGTGGAATGATCCCATATTTCAGCTGGAAAAACCCAGACAGGGATATGAACGTGGCTTCCAGGTTGTGTGTGCATGTGCCCTGAGTCCAGGATGAGCAGGATGCGTGACTGTGATTTTATGTTCTCTGTGCTGAGAGTTTTACCTGCAAAAGCTGAGCCTTTCATGATTCTGTGCATCCACAAATCACCCAGGATCTGTTAATGTCGTATTTCCAGTACAGCAGAGCTGGGGCTTTTTGTCCCAGAACTGGGAATTCTGCAGCTGCTGCTCTGGTGGGAAGTCCTGGCTAAATGGCCAAATTTTAATTTTCTGCTTGATTAAATTCGGGGGTAGCTAAAGAAGACATTTCATGGAAAGTGGAAAAAGTCAGTGAGAACTGACTTTTCAGGAGGCAAAGAATGGAATGGATAAGACAGGGAGTAAATGTTCTGTAAAACTGCTGCATGGGGTGAAGGTTGTGCCTTTTGACCCACCTTCATCCCTGGATCCTCTTTCAGGATATCCACGGGCCTACCTTTGTCTTTGGATCATGAGACAAGATTACCTGTGGCTTTAAAACACTCCAGAATGCAAATCCTGACATATCCAAGGCATGGCATCCCAGGGGATCTGCAGCACGGAATTCCTGTGGCTGAAGCTTGAATTTTGACAAGAGAAAAATTGGTCAACCTTGACCTGCTCAGCTCAGGGAAGAACTGGGAAATCTTTGGAGCTCTGCTGGGTGATTCATGGGGGCATGAATCTCCCCGTGCCTGCGAGGACCAGGCAGCTCTGTCAGCAGCAGCAGAATTAGGAGGAGTTGCAGGAAGAAGGGATAAATGTGCTTTAACTCAACCACAAGCCATTGGTTACATTCCTGCAGGGGAACACAGGAACCAGCCCATGGCATCACCGGGAATCTGATCCCCATCATCAGTTTATTAAAGCTGCATCTTAGAAATGCACGCACATAGTGGGGATAATTCCTTCCATTCCAGGAATCCCTGGGTAAAGTTTCAAGGCTGAGTTAAGAAAGGTCAGGGTGGATGATCATAGGGTGTCTGCTGGCTTCGATGGCTCCAAATCTCTGTAGGGATTTAGAAGGAGCCAACACATTTTCACTTGGAAGCTGGGATTTAAATAGAGATTTGTTAACGTGCTCCCCTCTCTTTCTCTCTCTTTGCGTATCAGCTAATCAGCATCAGCACAGAAATATTTCTTGTCTTTCCCTCATATTGCCCCACTCCTCATTTCTCCTTCCCCTGTCTTTCAGAGCTGTGACAGCAAAAAACCCCACAAAATTAAACCCCAGTCCCAGCAGGGAAAGCAATTCAATCCCACACCCCCTCTGCCTCCTGTCTGTCCCAAATGCGCTCCTGACTCCAACTGAACGTGAAATATTCCATTATTCAGCAAAAAGCAGACAAGCTGAATATTTATTAGTGTTTCCAAGCTCAGTCTGCCCAGCACCACTATCCTAAGGATTAGAGAAACCATGGAAAAGCTGGGCAAGGCTGGGAAGTGATGCCACCTCTTTTCCTGTGCCTTCATGAAAGAAGTGCCTTGAAGGTGCTCTGCTATTTCCCCTCTCTTTGGAAAATGGCACCTGGCTGTGGAAAATAAGGATAAACTTTCTCTTAACTTCAATTAATGAAGAACTGAAAGGTTCTTGGGTACCTGAGAGAAGGCAAAACTGTGCAAACCTCATTTGTGTTGCTCAGCAAAGTCATGGACGCATCCGGGGACATAAATTTGGGATACAATTAAGGCTGGTGGACTTCTCAGTGATAGGATAAATTCTAAGCTGTCCCTGCTGAAAACCAAGAGCCTGTAAAGGAATAGGTTTTCACTTTTTTTCCCCTGAAATAGTCCACATTTGTAGCTCATGCTCACATCGGGAAAAACTTAATAGCTTCGGGTTGATGCCAGTGACGGTATTGAGCAACTTGGCAAAGACCCCTGGAAAAAAGCCAAACCCTTTAAAAATAACAGCACCAACAATAATAATGCAAGATTCCAATTAAACTGCCTGGCCACTGCATGGGGGTGATCCACTGGCCGTGGGCTACTGGGAATTTAGGGAACAACTGGTTGGTCTGCTCTGATTTATCCAGCAGATCAGCTGCAGTCACTCTGTGACTGAACACCAAGTTCTTTGCTTGCCCTCAAGTGAAATTATTATTGAGGTCAGCAGAGGTATAGAGATCCAGGCCAAGTGGGAATCTGGCACAGCAGTTCCCAGTACTATGGCTACATTTTCCATGACTTTTTAATTTTTTTTTTTTTTTTTTTTCAGCAGAGAGTACAAGTTTCAAGGAGAAAATGCTGCTTTCTGTGAAAAAGGAATGACTCAGCACATCGGAGGCAGACAGAAAGAAAGACAGATAATATGGGGGAAATCAGATGTGTCAGCTTTGGCTGACAGAGACTGGAACATTTCTCTGTCCTAAATCAGTCGAATTTTTGTCAGTTTGAAACAAACACGATGAGCTGACACTGATGAGCTGTTTATTGTAGAAGCCAAGGAGTCTCCAGCTCTTTCCTTGCTCTGGATGTTCAGGTGAATTCTCTAAGCATTCCATTAAAGATTCTGCCTCTTTTTTCTTGCCCCAGGCAGCCTTTCTTTCTTTTCCTTGCTCAGCTATATCCTGAAATGAAGGGACAAAAAATTAGTTTGTTCCTGTGCCTTTTGTCCAGACCTGGTGTAGGACTTCAGCTCCAAATCCTCAGGACTGGGGTGGGAACTGAAGCCAATTCTCCTGCTTTTTTTGGTGGCACATCCAAAAATTATTCTTTGGCACATCAGGATCATCTCCTCCAGCCAGTCCCTGCTCCTAAATTCCACTGATTTATCAGTCAGGAGCAAGTTCTCCAAGGGGTTTGTTCAGAAGAACAGCAACACTGCAGCCACCAGATGAGCCAAGATGTGACTCCTGGGCCAGCAAGGAAGATGTTTGTGGAAGTAGGAAACATTGGGAAATAATTTTAATACTGTATTATTTTTAATGTGAGTGTTTAAAAACATTTGACCCAATCGAGGGTAAGTTATTAATTTAGTTCTTCATGGGTACGTGCTGGACCTGAATATGGGGGATAATTAAATTTTTGGGGCGTGGTTCCCTAGAGGTCAAGCTGATTTTTTTTTTTGGGTTGTTGGGGATGGAGGAACAGGGGATGCCAAAACACCCAAGGTTTGGGTTTCCCCTTCTTTTACACACCCAAGCCTGACCTATTCTCTCTAAACCTCTACAATCAGTGGAGGTGAATCACCCAAATGAGGAATTCTGGGAATATAAAAATAGGGCAGGTTAATCCCAACCAGTAAATCCAATATATGTATGGGATTAGCAAATATTGAAATGTGCCTTCTGCTTTTTGTCTTTGGCCCTGATGTTTTTATCCCTGCATGATTTTGCAACTCATATTTGTAACTATTGGCAGAAGGAAGGTGGATGAGGGATGGCAGGAAAAATTCATCTCTGTAAAACTTTTATAACCTTGTTAGCAATGCTATTAAAAACGTTCTCCAAGTAGTTATCAAGGTGTTTCGCTTCCTGAAATTTGGATTTATTGAAACTTCGTGACAAAAATAGTTTGGAGAAGTGAAATTAATCACTGCATTTATTAAAAAGAAAAACAACTGCCCCCCAGAAAAAGCAAAGAGAAGAATTGTGTGAAAATATAGAAAAGAATTAAAAATAATCTATATTGAGGCCTGGGAAATGTTGGTATTTCTTCAAGAATTGTTTTAAAAAGCTCCTTACAACACAAACAAGGTTTTGCTAAATGTTTAACTAAAACAGCTTTTGATTTCAGGCTCCTGAAAGCTTTCAGCAGGTTTTCTGGGGGATCTGGAACCAGGACAATTCTGCAGGAGGGACTGTTTTTATAATATATTTGGGCTTGGGAAATAGAAATCTCCAAATAATGTGAGCTCATGTGGATTTCTCCTGTGGATTCCTGACCCACCTTTCAGTTCAACTAAGTCAACTTTTCATCTGGTCTGTATCAATGTCACAGAGGCACCTCCAACTTCTACCTGAACCAAAATACTCGCCCTCTAAAATGCAGATTAATCATGGGGAGGTGCATTAGTTGGCTACTGGTGCTTCCCAAGGAGCTCTGTACATTTAAAAGCTCAGCACGAGGATTTATTGCCTCATTTTCCAAGTCCTTTTTCTTTCCATTATCTCAGCGCCTTGCCCAAGTGACCCTCCGATGGTGATACACATAAATACAGCCCAGACATGCCCAGCCCGTGATTAAATACCCTGATAATTTTGAGGCCCTCCAAGATATAGGATTTCACGTTATCACAAATCCTGCTGCAGTCAACCAGTAGCCACAATCAATTACTCGGAGCGGCCGCGCTCGCGTTCCTCCTCCAGAGTTTCTTGGTTAGGTGCCAACAGCGTTCAAGGCCCGTTGCTTTCCAACAGGGAAAAGAGCAAACTCCCACAGAGATATCCTCAGAAACAGAGTGAAAGGCTCTGCCTGCAGGAGGGGAACAGCCCCTGGCCAAGGGGTGTCCAGGGCTCCTGACAAACAGTTCACCCCAAACCCATCCCGCGTCCCGCTGACAGGCTGAGGGAACAAACTTGGATAAAGCACCCAAGTGACTGGGAGCCACGGCCAGTTCCAAGAACACTCCGGGACCAGAAAGCTTTGGCTGGGTAGGATTTCAGGGTCTTGTCCACAAGGATCCACAATTAAAATTTCTGGTGCTAAAGTTTCATGGTGAAATGAAAACCCTGAGATTCCAACGCTTCCCCGCTCTCCTCCCCCTTCAAAACACCACTCACAATGCTCGGTGGAAGGAAGAGAAAACCTCCAGTATTTTGGCAATTGGCTCTGCCCTCTTTTACATATTTCAGTTCCATCTTTTTGGAAGAGCTGTAAATCTTTCCTCCTGTTTTTCCCCCCCTCCTTGTTCTGTCTTCAGCCTGCTTGGCCATGTAATTGCACTGTTCATGTTACTTGCATGAATAGGAAATGATGTTTAAAGGGAAGGGAACTAAAGGTCTTTCTCCTCCTTTCTCTCCTCGGCTTCAGGGATTCACTGATAAGTGCAGGGAAGTGATAACTGGCTTGTACCAGCAATAGTGTGGCTAACAGGGTGAGGGAAGGGATCGTTCCCCTGTGCTGGGCACTGCTGAGGCCACACCTCGAATCTTGGAGTCATTTTGGGACTTCTCATGACCAGAAGGACACCGAGGGCCTGGAGCATGTCCAGGGAAGGGGAGGGACCTGGGGCAGGAGCTGGAGGACAAGAAGGGAGCTGGGAAAGGGGCTCAGCCTGGAGAAAAGGGGGCTCAGGGGGGACCTTGTGGCTCTGCACAGCCCCTGACAGGAGGGGACAGCCAGGGGGGTCGGGCTGTGCTCCAGGGAACAGGGACAGGAGGAGAGGGAACGGCCTCAGGCTGGGCCAGGGGAGGTTTAGATTGGAGATTAGGAAAGTTTTTATGGAAAGGGTTACCAAGCATTTAGGTATCTGCCCATGGCCAGCAGAAAAAGAAGGACGTGATGCTTCTCATTTATTCACAACACCATTATTGCAATTCCAGAGGCACTGGGAGCCCTTTGGGAGCATCCTCTGTAGTAGAGCAGCCAGTGCTTCATTACTCTGCAGGTGGAAAAACCAAATGATGGATCCCAAATCAAGGCTGGAAATGGCTCATGGCTGGGAATTCAAAAGGACTCCAGAGGGTGAAGGTCAGTTCTCCCTACAAGGTGACCTCCATCCTTGTCCCTTATTTGTCAGTTTATTTAAAATATTTCTCTCCCTTCCTTGGAGATGAACAGGTGGACTCTACAGGAAAACCCCCTGCAGGTTATCAGTATCAAGGAATGTTTTTAAAGTTCTATGGCTATTCATATTCAGGATCTGTCAGCACAAAAAATTCAGGAAAAAAACTCACGCTGTATTTTCAGAATAAAATATTTTTTCCTTCCCATTTATCAGGTGAACAAATTTGGATCCTCTCAAAACATGGTGGGATTTAAAGCTGATTTTGGTCTTTTTTATAGGTCATTTAGACAAAAACTACTGATCAAATTTCTTTATTTTAATTTCATTTAAAAAGGAAGTTTTTAAAAAGTTTAAAAAGGAAGATTTTTTCTTTTCCTCCAGAAATGTTCCAGTCTCCACAAAATTTTCAGTGGGAAACTCTTCTGCGGTGGAGAATGAAGTGACCAAAGAGAGAGAATGAGTCATGTCCCCTCTCATGTAGAAACTGGGGTCAACACAATCCCATGGGATGAAGCAGAATCAACTTCAAGTCCCTCACTGGCACAACTTGGACTTGTGCCCCAAAAAATTCCTTTCTGTACCCCCAGAGCGGTGAATTCCTGCCAGCTGTAGTGCAAATATTCCCCAAATTCTCCTCAACCTGCTGCAGTGGCTCTGCTGTGTTTTGGGGAAGGTTCAAACAGGTCCTTTCGTAAGCGGTTTCACTCCCACGTTATCCATCTGTGGGAAGCTCATTCCATGGCCTCATCCCTCTCTGGCAAGTTTGGGGAGGTTTCTGGCCAGCTCCGTGATGAGGTGGTGGATCCAAGGTGTTTGGATTTGCCCTTGGCCTCGGGTTCCCTGTGACGTCCTCTCCGCTTCCAAATTAATGTGCAATTTGGGAGGGTGAGAGTGCCTCCAGCTGCCAGTGGCTGTGGAGATGGGATAATTATCCTGAAGAAACTCCTGACAAGCCAGAGCTGGAAACTGTGGCCTCGATGGAAAGGAAAATCATTGTAGCCGTGTAAACATGTGCCGATGCCCTTCAGGACTGGCCTGTTTTTAACCTATTTTTAACCTTGTTTAGCTCTGAAATTTGCTTTGGGTTTTTGGGACAGAAGCTCGGGGTGCAGCAAAAGAGAACCTGTCCCTGTGATTTGTTGAATGAAACATCAAATAAATGGAAAAAGGAGGGAGTGGTAAGGTAGGAGAAATCAGGTAACGATGGGTTGGATCATGGTAAAATGACACTTTATCTGTGACAATCAGATTAATTGGGAAAATTTTTGGGATTTTTTGATTGCAGCATTGCTGCAATTCCCTGTTTATAGGCAAGGTCTGATGAGTTTAAGGAACAGATCCATTTTGAGTCTGTTTCTGGACAATGGAATTGGAATCCTGGATGTCAGATAAGCAAATAAACAATCATCTCTTTCCTCTTGTTTTGAATTAAAAGGTCAATAACACCCAAGATTATTTGAGGCGTACAAAGCACGATGATATAAACCAAATTAAATCCATCAGCTTGGAAGAGGAGGGAATTTTCCTGTTGGTTTCTCCACTGAGGCAAAGGCTGCAGTTCGATTTCAACCTTTTATTGAGAACAGAGAATTCACACGTGGTGACAAAAGGACAGGAAGAGTCTTTGTAGTCCCAGATGGAGCAAAAAATCAACCTCAAAAAAAAAAAAAAAAAAATCCCCA
>VZRH01006022.1:336019-352621 GCA_013397555.1 Urocynchramus pylzowi
AAAAAAAAAAAAAAAATCAACCTCATCCTCAAAATCAACCAGCTTGATCTTGCACACCTTGAAAAACAAGTGGGATTTGTCTGACCTGATGGTCCTGGTGGGTCCCTTCCAACCCAGAATATTCTATAATTCCAGGACCTGAGATCTTTGTTTTAGTCTCTTTAAAATCACTCTCACCAAAGGCCTCTAGGACAGAATTAATCTCACCTTTTAGCAGAATCCTGCAATAGATTCAAGGATTCATCCTCAAAAAAATCTTGGTGGGGATAAAGGGAATATAAAGGGAGCTGAGGGCACAAATGACAAGATTTTAGTGTGAATTGAGATAAATTTCTTCTTGTGCTAAGAGTGTACCAGTTCCTCCTTCCATTTCATCTTTCCCATCATCCAGGAAAGGTTTCCAGAGCTCCAGAATTAAAGGGAAGAGCTGATGTTAACAACCTTGTCCTTTGCTTTGGACCAAATTCCACGCCAGTCACAGCAGAGCTTTACCTAATCTGGATTCCTCTCACATCAGCCACATCTGGTGTTTTCCATCCTGCTTCCCTCTGGGTGGGGTTTATTCCCAGAGGAGGATAATCAAGACTTTCCAGCCTCATTTTCCAGCTGCATTTTGGCCTTTCAGTTCAGAAGGGCTCAAAATTCTTTCCAAGGTCTTTATTGGAGCTTCCTCTTGTTTGCTGCCACAGTCCAAGGTGACAGGACTTTCAAGTCACCCTAGTAAGGATTTGACTTCCCAAAATTGATGCTGCCTTTCCCATAATCTCCCTCTCTTAATGCCCACTGATCATTTGGGCTGAATTTGCAAACATGACTTTATATGGCTGATGTCAAGTGCAAGAACCCTTCACCACACACACGAGGGAAAATCATGAATCCTCTGCAGAGTGAATGAGCAGGTCCACTGATTGCCATGCCTTACCTTTTAATTTTCCTTAATTCTTATAACTCCTTAACAAACTGTTGCTCAATGAAATGAAGAGACTAAATATGCTAAAAAATGCATTTTCAAAATCCAACCCACAAGTGCAGGCAGAAATTGGGTTGCAGTGTTTTAGTGGGGGATGTGTCTCTCTCTGGTGTAAAAATGTGCTTTTTGTAAGCATTTTTCCTCATTTTGCTCATTTATTCAGGACTGGGGGAGGGAGCACAGCATTTGCAACATTACAATTCTGTCCAAAATCAAATGTCAGGCTGTATCTGTCAACCTTCATTTCACACGAACTCGGCGTTGCAAGGAAAGATTTCTGCTCAGGATTTGTGGCTTGGCCGCTTTTCAGCCCATCAGGAGTGATGAGGAACCCTCAGCACTGGTCTCAAATGGGGTTTAAACTCCCTGAAGGAGCCAAACTGTGACACTGGCCCCGAGGTGACAGAGAAACCCTTCTGTGTGGTCACAACTGTGTGGCTGAGGGCGCTTTGGGGAGGCTGAGGAAAGCTAAGCTGCCGTGTGGGCATCGTTTGTATTCCCAGCAGAGCTGATTTCTTAATCCCCTTCTCCAGTTATGTGATTCCAGGACTGCTGTGCTTTACCTGGGAAGGCAGCTACACCTGAGCCAGGTCTAAGTACGCTGCAAGCCCAGTCCAAGGCAGAAATCACATCTCCCTTCTAAGGTTTCACTCTTTGTATGGCTGGCATGGAGAACCTCTTAGGAATGGAGCCAATTGTCGTATTACATGTGCCGTTTGTCCAGGAGGAATTTTCTTTGCTTTCTCCTCTTTCTCTAGGAAGTAGTCACAAACGTCCAGTGTAGGGTTACTGGGCCCACGCAAAAAATTTATCAGATTTTAGCAGCTATTCCTGGAATTACAATATTGTTTTGTCTTTTTTTTTGAACCGAAATGGCAGCAGCTCAGGTGTCAATTTTCACATCAGGGGCTGTGTTCTTTTCCCTAGGAGTTCAAATTTTACAAAGATGACAGAATTACAGGGAAAGGTTTGGATGGTGGAGGATCTTTTTTTTTTTTTTTTTCTTGGAGCTGAATATTTCTTTCTAAAAATCAAAGTTCAGTGATGATTATGGATCTTCAGGGGGAAAAAAAAATATTCTCCCACAAGTCGGAGCTGGAGGAAGAGATCAGGACAGACTGAGGACATTGTCAGTTCTGTGAGGAGTTTCATGGAGGGGGTCTCAGGTGAGTGAAGGGTCAGAGCAGATGGGCCCCAGGAAAGGGAAAGTTTACAGAGCCCCCAAAAGTACCTCTCATGGCTGTGCCATTTGAGGTGTTTCAAGGGTGGCATTTTTTGCTGATTCTGGGATTCTACACGACCCCCAAAAATCAAATCAAAGCCTCCTCTGCTTTACCCATCTTTGTAAAGAGTGTGAAATATGAGATATTGGTCTTATTGTGGCTCACCCTTACATTTCAGATCAAATTAAGATGACACAAGAAAAATGTTGACTTTTTGGAATGAGTCCAGAGCAGGCCCAGGAGCTGGTCCCAGGGCTGGAGCCCCTCTGCTCTGGAACCCGGATGGGAGAGCTGGGAATGTTCCCCTGGAGAGGAGAAGGCTCCAGGGAGAGCTCAGAGCCCCTTCCAGGGCCTGAAGGGGCTCCAGGAGAGTTGGAGAGGGACTGGGGACAAGGCATGGAGGGACAGGACAAGGGGGAATGACATTAAACTGAAGGAGAGTAGGTTTAGATCAAATATTAGGCTGTGAGGGTGGGGAGGCCCTGGAATGGATTCCCAGAGAAGCTGTGGCTGCCCCTGAATTCCTGGAAGGGTCCAGGTTAGACAGGTCTTGGAGCAACCTGGGAAAGTGGAAGGGGTCCCTGCTCCTGGCAGGGGTGGAGGAGTATCCCACTGCCATGGTAGCTCTGATTCTTCCCTAGATTTCAACGTCAATATTGGGAAAGCAGCCTAGTGAAGAGGTGGATTAACACATGTGAATTACAACTCTTGTAAGACAACTCAGGAATATTTCTGAGGTGCAATTTTTTTGCTTTTGGCTTGATTACTCTGCTTCTGACATTCTCAATTTGCTTTGTCACACACGGGTCACTTGAATTCATCCCTTCAACTCCTGTCCCAAAGCTGAGATGTCCTAATGAGGAGGGTGTTGGCTTTCACTTCCCACACAGCATAAAAAAGCAGGAGAAACACCTCCAGCACAGGTGAGGATTGCCTCTGCTGAGGCCTCTTCCTCTCCAGAGGGATTAGAACAGGACATGAAGATAGCAATGCTCCCAGTGGATCACCCCAAGTCAAACCGGGATCAAGCTGGCCCGTTTGGCATGGAGCGATCCACGCTTTGGCAAATGTGGGTGAGCATGGACACAAACAATGCCCTTTGGTTTAGGGAGTCATCTCAGTGCTCTGCAGCTGGGACAGACTCCAACTGTGCGAGCTGCCTTGGTTTGTTGATTGCTGGTTTCATTTTTTTTTTCTCTCTTGAGCATTTTCCCCTTCTTTTCCTTCCCTCTCCAAGTGAATCTCAGCAAATCTGACAACCCCAACACACCCCACCCTCACTACCCCTCCTGATCTGATTGAAATGCCTGCCACTGCTGCTGGTACCAGCACTGAAAAAAGAACTGGCTCCCGTTCAAGTCCTTCTCCTTTCCAAATGTTTAGGGATTTGGAGCCCATACATACAATTACTGTGTGCTTCTCGGGAAGAGAAAATAGCCAGCAGCTGTTCAGTGTCTGATCAATTATGAGTTGAGGAAGAGGAGTGGAAGAGAGGGGGGCTGTTGGTCAGAAATCTGCACACAATTAGGAAACAATGCTGGGAGTGGGGGCTTGGGAGGTGTGGGAAGGACAGACACCCTGGAAATGAGTCCTGAGGCTGACAGGTCTGCAATGGTCTCTTCAACAGGGAGAGAGAATTGCCTCTTACAGGTGGTAGGTGAATTCTCTAAGGATTGGGCAAGGGGAAGGAGGAAGAGGAGCCAGTCCTAGCCTGGGAACATGGACAATGGAGAGGGATGCTGGTAAGAGGGGGTCGTGGAGGAGATCTCCTGCCCCCAGCCAAGATCTGTCTTTGGTGGTAGCTTGGACACCCAACTCCACGCTGGAGACACAAATAAATGTGGACAGCTTGGTCTGCAAGACAATTCCTGCCTCAGAGGCTCCATCCAGGTGCCCCCACACAGGTGCTGAGTGTCATGAGGGAAGGGGAAGACACAGGGCTGGCAAATATTGTAAAGTACCTCCAAATACTTATTCCTTAGAAGTTTTGAAAGGGACTTTGAAAGAGAGTAAAATCCAGAAATTGAAGGTTTTCCAAAGAGCAGTAGACTCCCATCCTTGTACAAAGGATTTCAGCCCAAAATCTCAATTTCATTTGCAATGAAGAAAATATTTTGTTTCATATTTCACCTGAGGTGACTTGAGGCGATAATGGGGTGATTGATCCTTCACTATCAGCACTACCCAGCACCACATCATGGAATCAGAAATGGTTTGGGTTGGAAGGGACCTTAAAAATCATCCAGTTCCACCCCTGCCATGGGCAGGGACACCTCCCACCATCCCAGGTGGATCCAAACCCCAATGTCCAACCTGGCCTTGGACACTTCCAGGGATCCAGGGGCAGCCACAGCTGCTCTGGGCACCCTGTTCCAATATGTTCCCTTTAACTCACAAGTCATGATCTGAGCAGCCTGAAATGACTCAGATCCTGTCTGAATGTGTGTTTGGATACTGCTCACCTTCACCTGAGATCCTGGGGGCACCTCTTCCATGGATAATCTGTGTCTGAGAGCCACAGGATTGTTGAACATTATCTTATATCACAGAAATTTGGGATGAAACTGGAGGGAGCTGTTTGTTGGTGACTAAATGAACCAATAAACCAAATTTTTACAGAGAATGTGGACTCATCTTATGACCAAAATTTTGATGAATTCTAGAGTTTATGCTGCCCATTGTTGACTGAATCTCAGCAATGCCAGAGAAACTAAAGCTGCTTCCCCAGAATCCCAATCCCAGCATGGTTGGGATCGGAAGGGACCTTTGGAGAACACCTAGGCCAACCCTCATCCTAAAGTTCACCTGGAGTGGGTTCCACAGGATCATGTCCAGCTGTATTTTGACTCTCCAGAGAAGACTCCACAACATCTCTGTTCCAGCCTGTCCCAATGCTCTTCTCCCTCCAAGAACTTTTCCCTCATATTTGGATCAGACTTTCCCTCAAAGTCTGTGCAGTAATCAGTGATAAAATGGGCACAGGAGTTTGCATCCAGCTCCAGTGAATGAGAATAAATGGAAACCATTGGTAGCTTAAGGGCAAAAATGAAAAAGTTTTCAAAATTAGTCATTTCTTGGGAAAAGGCTGGGTAAAACCTGACGGTTGAAAATGTGTCGGCGTGTGGTTAGGGGGACTGAGATCTTTATAGCTGATGAATTTAATTGCATCCAGCATCCAGAAATGTGATTCCAGAGTCACATGAAGCTGCAGAAAGACGGAATCTGTCCCTCCTTCCCACAGCAACAGAAGCATTTGGTAAGTTCTGCTCAGCAGTGTCATCACCATGGATACATTAAATGTTTGTGTTGTGACACGTGGAATTTTACCTGAAGTCTCCATTCCCTTGCAATTACATAAGATTATTTATCTTCATTAAGATTATTCATCTTAATTATATATAAAGTGCTTTTGATCAGGAACACCTGAAAACGTGACCAAAAACACTTTGAGTGTTTCAGAAAAAGAGGTTTGCGTTGCCCTAAAATAGATTTATTATCTCACCTAACTACAGTAATATAAAATTTAGATGTTTAGTCAACAGAGCTCTCTGCATCACATATATTCAGTGGAAAAAGCTAAAAAGTATTAATCTAAACCTAAAATACATGGGAAGAACCTTCCTCTGGACATTCCAGTCTTTCCATTGTCCGGAGACTTGCAGATGGTTGGACATCCAACCCTCCGATGGATCAGGCTAGGTGAGAATCCACCTTAATTCCAATCTAATTTCTTCCCAGGCTCTTTGTGATGGAATTCATCCCCAAGATGACAGAGGAAAGCTGCTGAACCAGATGTCTCCTCGGGCTACGTGAGAGCTCCAACGCATTTTCCCCCAGAGCCTCGGATCGGTGCTGAGCTCAGTGCAATAAAACGGGTCAGGCACGGGTTTTTTAGATTAGAGCTGCAATTGAATTCAAGCTGATTTCCCAGAACACTGATAGCCCTCCTGGCTCTGCCCAGTCAAATTCAAAGGTCGTGGCTCTTGGTGCCACTCAGATTAAACCCACACTGTTCTAATGAGCAGGGATCCCCAAACACTCAGGGAGCTCCAGCCATTTATGGAATTTTGTCCTGGTTTCATCATGACAATGCAAAGTGGAGTTGAAGATGAAAAATTTCCTTCTCAGATATACCAGATTAGATTTTTCCATGGTGCTGCTGGAGTTTCCACTCTCCCCTGCTGACTTGACACCACCTCTGCCATTCCTCTTCCCTGACTCAAATAACAGGAATCCCAAAGTTCTTCAATCCCCTTGGGAAGGGACCTGGGCCTCCCTCCACTCCTGGTGAGTGAGGTGTGCTCCTCCCCTCTGTTCCCCTGAACATCCCACAGAACCAGCACAGACCTTCTGGCCTCCAAACTTTTCCTTCTGGTCCTTCAACTTATTAACTCAACAAGAACCACGGGATTCGGGGAAAGATTGGAATGTTCCCCACTTCAATCCTCAATGTACAAAAGTGTTTTTCATGAGTCATGGATGTTGTCACCTGAACATGGAAAGTGTGGCTGTTTTCTGACCTCCAGGATTAGCACAGACTGGAGATGCTCAACCAGACACTTCTACAGCCACTAAAATTATTGCCAGTTGAGCTGCCAAAGCTTCCCAGACACCCATGATGGGTTTTTCCTATAATTTTGTGCGTTTTGGGCCTAAATGTGTCTGTCAGAGAAGATTTGACTCAAAATACATATTTTTTTAGCAAACAGAGATTTCAACTTTTTAAAACTAGATTATGATCTTTTTTGGCTGAAGATGTGGTGGTAGACTCAATCAAATTGACAAAAAAAATCTACTTTATTTCATGTTTCTTAGGAAAATAAAGTTGGGATTTGGGGAAAGGCAAGTGAGTTAATTTCTTAACTTTTGTTATTGAGGTTGCAAATAAATTATTTTAGCAACTTGATTCAGAAACATGCAATATTATTTCTTCTACACTTTTTTTTTTTTTAATTTTGGAAAGCTGGTCCATCAAAGAATGGAAAAAATCCATGCCAAGATTTTTGGATAACCCATGGAGAAATAAACATCTCTGGAAGATGATTCTTCCCAAATTCCAGTAGGTATCTAACATAACTAAAAAGAATCATGCCTTAGAGATGTGCTTGTCTCCAATGATTTTCCAGGAACTCTGTAACCAGACTGCACACTGGATTGACAAAAATCCCATGGCATCCTTGAAATGCTCTTAACGTGAATAAAATATTTATATTCCAATGTTTTTGGAGCTGATATCCTATGATTGCTTCCTTAGGAAAGTTATAAAACAATGCCAAACCTTCTTCTCTGGTTGGTCCGATCCCAGATTTTCATTCCAGTCATCTTCTGCTTAAAGTACATGAGATATGTGAACCTGAGACAGGTGACATCTTCTCTCCTCACCTGAACATGCAGATGCCCATCAGCCATGCCATATTCACAGATCAGGCAGAAAACACCCAAAGCTTTCAAATTCAGCTCTTTTCTGGCTGATCCTTTTTTTTCCCACAGGAGAGATTTGGGATATGTTTGGCTACAGTTGCTATCCACAACCCATTTGATTGATTAAAGTTCCCCCTGTAGCTTAATTTACTTCTCACACCACTTCAGGATTTTTTCCATTTCCTCTTCCTGTCCCTGTGCTCTCCAGCAGATACATTCACCAGGTTCTTCTTTGTTCTCCATTATTTCCATCTTTAAAGAGAAAATTCCTACATCAAACAATGATTCCATGACAGGATAAGAAAACTTTTATCCTGTACCAAGGATAACACCTCAGATCACAGGCAAAACTTGTGGATTTTTTGTTTCAAACCATAGAAGCTTCATGTTCCAAACGGATTCTTGAGATTTCCTCTCCATCAGCAAATTCCCATCAATGCAGCTCCCATGGTTCTTGTCTCCATGGCTCTTCTTCACTGAGATTTCACTACCAATTTCTGCTTGAAAATATTTCTGCAGCTTGTTTCCTCTGCAAAATGCCTTTTTCTTCTGAAAAAAATTAAAGATGTAGCAACAATGAATCCAGAATATTGTAGGAGGTGCCCAAGCGGGATTAATTTTTTGTTTCATTATTTCATGTAAAACACATGAAGAAAAATTTCATTTTCTTGGATCACAGGAAATCCTTTGTGTTTTGAAACAGAAACATTTCTATCAGAATATGCTGAAATTTGGAAAACAGCAAACATTGATTTGTCTTCCCTGCCAAAGAGATGCAACTTCTGGCATCTTTGGCAAAAATGTCAACCTTTTTTTCCTCTAAACAATTTTTTCTTGTTTTTCATCACTTCCACTTTTAGAATGGCATTGGAATGGACTTCCCAGTGCCACTGGAACTCTTGAAGTGCTCCTCATTGAAGAGCTGGGCAGACCTCAATGGGAGTTCATTGGAATCTTTACTAAGGAAGATAAGAAGGGATCAGCTTCATAAACATCCATGTGGAATTATGAATTGAGAATGTGCTTGTCTGAGATAAACCCTTTATTCCAATAAATCCTTTATTCCAACAAATGCTCTGCTCCCAGCATTCCCTTCTTTGATCAGCTGAGGCATTGCAGGAGAAGGCAGAGGAATTGTCAATGCTGGTCCTGTGGAAAAACGGATGAGAGCATGGATTGTGGTCCTTTGACCTCCTCTGGAAACGATCCTTCATTCCTTCTTCCCACCACACCGCCTGGGCTTCAGGGCTGTTCTACACTGAGTGACTTCCCAGCTGTGAGAGCTCAGCATTGATGTGTCCAGGCCAGAACAGGGAACTTGAGGGGAAAAATAAAGGCACTGGAAAAAGCAAAACACCTCTGGAATTACCCGCACCACATCCCGGAGCGGCGGCGGTTGGGTCTGGTAGGGAAAAGTTTCACCTTCCAGCCAAATTCTGACTCAGCCTGTCCCCATCTTTGTGTGCCAAACCTAATCAGATCAACCTGAAATTGCTTAAATTGGGGAAGCATGGAGACATTCCAGCCAGGATCACTCTGGATAATCATAACACCCCCCATTATTAGAGATTTCCAGTCAAGGTATGTTGGGACCCAGCAATGGCCTCAGAGTTGACGTGGAGTGGCTCAAGGATGGATGAAGTCGGTGCTAGAAAATGAAATCAGGATTGTTCAAAGCTGTGTTTTTCCCTTCACGTCTGGATTAAAACCTTAGACTGAGTCTAAGTCTGAAACTCCCCAAAAACACGACCCTGGAGTTAATTTTAGACAGGTTTGTAGGATGTGCTTCCTTAGCAGAAAGTTTTAGTATGAGCAGAACTCATGGGAAAAGTAGAATTCACTCCTGGGAGCAATAATTCATTTATATCATAAATGTTAATGAACCAGGTGATGCCACCTTTTAATTTGAGCCACGCAGGTGTTAGTATCCATATTCTCACCAAAGCAAAGTATTCCAAGATCTCTGTGTAATTTTAGAGATTCTTTATTTCATCCAGAGCTTTGCAGCTTTCCACCCTCCTTATAACCAAAATAAATTAATTTTTCTCACTCTTTTTCTGTAGCAAAGTACGTCTTTTACAAACTTTTTTCCAACGTGTGGAAGCTCAATTAGGATTTTTTTTTTAAAACTCCCTCCACCTTTGGATTATTGATACTGAGGAGACAATTTTTGCCTGACCTATTCTGCCTAAGAAAGTTCAATTTGGCTTTTCATGCTCAGTCAGAAGAACCAGGTGAAGGCAGAGCACATGAACACCAGAACCTTTCTAGCTTGTGGTTTAAGATAAACTTGGAACGGCCGTAACGTAAATCCAGGGAATTTTTGCTGGTGGAATTGTAATCTGAAAAGAAAATTGATGTATGGAAATCATATTACCACTGTCTTTCACATGCACGTTCTCAACGCTCTTTTATTTCAGAGTTTTTAACTCTTGACCTCATGGCAAATTTATCCCTCATTTAATACTTAAGATGTTTAGACCATTAGGTAAAAACAGCATTGTTATTTAGGTTACGTGTTGGAAGTCACAGTGCCTGGAAAGAATTCCACTTTGTGGTTTCCAGGCTGACTCCAGAAAATTAGAATTGCAGCAAGGCCGTCCGTGGAGTTCAATTTAAAACAAAAATCCCAACCCCAAATCCAGACTGAAGCAAACCTTAACAGTGCAAAGGTTTCCAAATGTTTGCTTCACTTCATCAACATTTGTTATTTCCTAAAGAAAACCAGAAAGGTTAATTGTGCAAAATATATGTGGATACACAGATATTTCACACATGAATGTGTGTACAAGTGCAGGCCTGTGTATATATTAATTTTTCCCCTGTTCTTCTTCATATCAGACTTCACCACATGGCACTAAAGCCATCATTTAATGGGGAATTCTGAAGCTAATGGAATGTGGAGAATGAGCTCTTGCCTTCCTATTGGTCACCAGGCTCCCCTTTAACTGCTGGGGGAGCACCAAACCTATAAACAGGTCTGTGACCATAGAAACCCCTAGGTCAACTTTTCAATTTCATCACAGTAAAATAATTGGTTTACTTTTCTTTTTTTTTCTATACATTAGACGGGAAAAATGCCTGGCACGTGTGTTCAGATTTAGATATTGTCCAAACCTATGTACACGGGTTCAAAATTTGGATGGAACTCACAAATCAGGTAATTTCTCCTAGTGGGAAAGGCCAATTTTTCTCTCCATCCAGGCTTTAGTAGCTCATCAAGATACAAGTAGAATTCAGAGCAAAAAAGTCTTTTGTCAGTGGCGTTTTCCACCCATTCCTGTTTTAGGGCTGCGTTCACAGATTTGCTTCCCACTCTTTTTGAATTTTTCCCATTCACTTCCTCAGCTCTCTATACACAGACTGCACCCTTATCCAGCTGAGTTTTGAGGATATTTTTCATTAATCCAGCTGTAATTTACCTTTGTACTACTTGTGACTGCCCATCCTTGTGCTGCACCTCTGAGAAGCTGCATCTCCTCCACCAACTCCATTTCTGCAGTGGAAATCTGACTCAAATAAAGCAAAAATGGCTAAACCCAAGATATTTGCTTTGCCAGTATTTGATAGAAATAACTTCCTTCTCCTCCCCTTGCTTCTGTCACAGCTACCAGAGGCTTTTTATACCACTTGACACTTTTGCCTTCGTATTTGATACATCACAGGAGATGCACCAAGATAAAATAGGAATGTGATCCACTCTACATCAAAAAAAACCCCTCAAATCTGATTTTCCATTGTTGTCCATAGAATGAAACCTTTTTACCAGCTGTCATTTTGTTCCCAGTTTCTTAACCCTCACCCAATCCTCCACCTTTTCCAAATTTGATGATGTTCCAGCTTCCATGCCTTGCTCAAAGGTAGTCTTCCTATTTAACATAAAAAATATAACTGCTTGTCTTCCAGCTTCATCGAGATATTCATATTTCTGCCTCTTTTATTTTCATGCTTATTATTCACACAATCTTCTCTTTCTTCCATAACTGAATATTCAGCCTTACCTTTGATGCCTCAAAGAAGAAAATGTCTTAGTTTTGGTTAAACAAGATATTTGGAAGTTGGTCTAAATGTCATGGAGAGCTCCACTGATTTCTACGGGCTCTGGGTTAAAGTTCACACTTAGAACTCTCATGATAACGTATTGATCAAGGTTTCTCTAACCTCATTATCACCACAGACCTGATCAATTATTTATTATCATTAATACCTGCTGTTCAACAGTGGTGCTACGTGACCACAGACAAGATCCAGGTCCTGGAGTGACCTGTGGAAAAGCAAAGTAAGGGGCAGACTTTGCCCTGGAGAAGTTATGAACTGAGCAGAGGACTCAGACAATGAAATAGTGACCTTTTTCCAGTGTTGGCAAAATCAACTTTACAGCCAGGGCTTTGTCTGACTCCCTGTGCATCTTGAATGTGCCCTGGAATATCAGAGCACGGAGCTGTTGTTCCAACAGAAATCCTCATTTATTATTTACATAAATAAAGAGACACCCAAGGACACAAGGTTCCAGCTGGAAAACTTGATGCCAGTAGAAATTCCATGCTCATTTCAAGCATATCTACCACTAACACACTGACCAAAGAGCAGGCCCTTGGATCTTTTATAGACCATAGATATTATGCTCAACCATAGCATGATTACAGAATATCCATAGATTTGTCCAATTTTCTACTTTGGAATGGGATGAAGTGCATCCACTGCCACCAATATTCTTGACTAGAACTGTACTGGCTTCCAAGGGGGACCAGAAGGGCTGATTTCAATGGAGATGTGCAAATTAAATATCTGATGAACCCAACTTCCCCCTCCTTGGGATTTGCTTGGAGTCCCAGCTTTCCATTTGTGCTGGTTTGCCATCAAAAATCCTGAGCTGCCCAGAAAAGCAGCACCAACGTGGCCCTCTCAGAGAGGAGGCTTTGCTCTGGAGACAAAATTTCCTCCCTGGTGATCGTGTTGCAAACAAGTTCTGCCTCAGAGACTCAGGGCACAAAGAACAAAAAGGGATTTGAGCAGCCAGGTGGTGGGAGAAGGGAAGTGGAGGGAGGAGGGGGCTGGAATGGCAAAGTGCAGAAACAGTTTTAAATATTTGGAATCTGTAATTGTATTTCCCCCTCCTTCCCCTCCCAGAGCTTCATTTTTTTTGAGCCCAGATTAACTATTCCCCCTACAATGCTTTTTCATAAAGGGATCAAGCCCATTGTTTATAGAATTTGCTAATAACAGCCTCAGTCTCTCTGTCACAGCAGAGTGATTCAGTTACAAGACTGGACAATAAAAGCTCAATAAAGAAACTCAAATCCTTATTAAATTCTTTTTTTTAATTATTATTAAAAAAAATACCCGAGCAGGCTAGGATTGCCAGATTGGGAATTTGCATGGAGCAGAAGAATGATATGATCTCTCTGAGTAGCACGGTGCAAATTAAAAGAGGTTTAGCGTTAAGTGCTCATGGCACAAAAGCAATTTTAAGTACCTGCAATCAGCTTAGGGTGGCTAAGCCTAAATATGTACAAATCGTGTAATGGGCAATATCCCTGGCAGTACCACGCAGAGCTCCCACTGATGGGTGCTCCAGCCCTTCCCGAGGGTCCCACCAGGGCTCCCTGGGAGTGGGATTGGGAGTGGGAGTGCGTGGGACAGGCTGTGTGTGGCTTGTGGGCCACCTAGTGTCCTGCTGGCGACTAGACCAAGGGTTTGCTTCTCATTCCTGGTGGGACAGGTTGGAAAGCAAAAAAAAAAAAACAAACCCAAAAAACCAATTCAGTCGCCTCTGTTGGCACAAAATGGGACAAACAAGAGCCAGGGTTTTCTGCATCTCGTTCTTGTCTGCTGCTTCACTCGGAGACTCCTCCATAGAATTTGATATCTATTGAAACCCTTCTTCCATTGGGAAATCCATCATTTCCCTTGTTGGCATCTCCATTTCTTGCTACCTCTGCTACAGAGAATTTAGGATTTTGAGGAGGTTAAGGGTTTTGTTGCTGTTGTTGCTTTTTCCAGCCTGGCAGAATGAGGCTGTGGGATTATGGAATGGTTTGGGTTGGAAGAGATCTTAAAATTGGGAGACTGGGACCTTCCATCCCAGGGTGCTCCAGGCCCAATCCAACCTGGCCTGGGACACTTCCAGGGATCCAGGGGCAGCCACAGCTTCTCTGGGCACCTGTGCCAGGGCCTCCCCACCCTCACATGGAAGAATTCCTTCCCAATATCCCTCCAAATCTCATCCCTTTCACTTCAATCCCCTTTTTCCTGTTCTTCCATCCCTTTTCCCCAGTTCCTCTCCAGTTCTCTTGGAGCCCCTTTAGGCACTGGAAGATGCTCTAAGTTCTCCCTGGAGATTCTCTTCTCAAGCCAAACAACATTTTTCAAAGTCTAACAACCTCTCCATCATGAGAAAATAGTGTCCTGTGGAAGCCCTGAGAGCTTGTGACTCAGACCCATCCTAATCTCGACTTTTTGGTAAACAGTGGAATTTTCTTAGTTTCCCATTGCAGTGTGTGATTTCCAGGCTTTGCTCATGCTTCCTCTGAATTCTTTCAGCCGCTTTTGGATTAATTTCCATCCCATCCTCAGATCCCTGCTTTGCCACCAGCGTGGCAGTAAAACCTGATTTATGACAGAGGACAAGGAATTTACAGGGGAAGATATTGTGCATTTGAGGTGTATGAGATGACTCCTGCTTTTAGCTGCTTTTCTGGCATCCAGTAAGGAATTGCCCTAACAGGACCATTCCATGATCCTAAGACTTTTTTTCAAGGTCTTTGGATCTCTTATTGACAGGACAAGGGTCAGATGTTGTAAACTGGGAGAGGGTGGGTTTAAAATAGACATTGAAAAGAAGAATTCTTTCTATGATGAGTATGGTGAAGCCCTGGAAGAGGTTGTCCAGAAAAGTTGTGGATGGCCCATCACTGGAAGTGTTCAAGATCAGGTTTTGAACAACTTGGTCCAGCAAAAAATGTCCCTGCCTATGGCAGAAGGGTTAGAATTGATGAAATTTGAAAGTCCCAAATCATTCTGTGATTCTATAATTAAAAAAACAAAACAAAACAAAAAAAAAAAACCCCAACCACAACACTGGGAACTGGTCCCAGCTGAATCCAGCACTAGATGAGGAAGCAGGGACAGGCAGAGGACAGCAAAGCTGGAGAGCCCTCCCTGATAATATAAATAATGAGGAGAACATGACACTGCTGCTGGTCTTTGGGAGGGAGATCATCACCCAAAATTTACTCTGTTGCCACAAACCCCTCTGTGGGATTCATCCATCCTTAGCTAATTGCCCAAAATAGATGGGATGAGTGCCCTCCTGAGTGACCTTTCCCTGATAAAAGCAGGAAACCTGGCTTAAAGCAGGGGCTTAGATTTGAAATGGCTGCAGTTAAGGGAGATTAATTCTCCCCTCAGCACTCAGCTGAGTTAATCAGCATGGCTCTGGCTGGCAGCTCTGTGAAGACATGTGGAGCATTCACCCCATTTTTGGGTGGTGATTTATGATTGCTGGGATAAACTGTGCTCCCAGGAGAAATAAAGAAGCTTATCAGAAAGGTGCTTCAGTGAATTTCTTAAAGAATTGAGCAGAATGAACACAGGCTTTTAATTCTTTGTAACAGAGGTCCAGACATTTCTCAAGAGCTGCACTTGGGCCCTGCCTTTGTCACACTGTGAAATGTTGGATGTCCCCAGTTTTTGGGGATAAAATGGGGTGTTCATTCCTGATGGTAGCAATCATACATAGATGCACTTGGTTTGGGGTTTGCCACTTAAAATTTAAACGATGAGTTGTATCCTGGATTGAATGTCTAAGACTTAGAGTAGAATAAGCTCTCTCAAAGTACCTAAATCTGCTCATGGAATCATGGAATCAGTCAGAATATCCTGATTTGTATCCTGATCCCACAGGGATCATCAAGTCCCCCTCCTGTCCCTGCACTGACACCCCAACAATTCCACCCTAAGGGAGTGTGTCCAAATGCTCCTGGAATTCTGGCAGCATTGGAAATGTGACCATTCCCTGAGGAGCTTGTGAAAACCCTTTCCCCAAAATTAATTCCTCCCCAGCTTGGACTGAACTTCCAATTTTTAGGTGGCCACCCATAAGAAAGTGAAGTCTTTGCCTTTCAAGATGAGGAATGACCTGAACCTCTTTTTTTCTCTCCTGATTTAAGGAATGTTTAGAAAGAACGGCAACGGTGAGGCAAAGGTAGAATTTTACCCCCATTAAATAAATACAAATTATACAGACTGATCAAATCCAGCCAACTGCTTTGGACAATATGAATTTTCCCACAGAAACTCCTCCAAAGTGGAATGAATTTCCAGGCTCGCAGACACGCAGTTTTTAATTAAGAGCAAAGCATTTATTAGAACGGATGAGAGCACTAAATCTGACCAAGATGCCTTTGAAGCTCCCAGCCCCCTGCTCGATTCCACGGACTTCCCCTCCCCGCAACGCTCCGTGGCTTTATGTTTCACAGCATCCATAACATGGATTTATCAAAGGTCACTATGGCAACATCCAGGCAATGCCAGACAAATATGGGGCCGAGCCTGGAAACAGCACAAAACAAACTGAAACCGCCCCGTTCCCACCCAGGCTGCTCCCGTGGCCCTCCGGCGCCAAATCTCGATGGATGCCGTTATTAATCCTCCAGTCCATATTACCTCAGCTGAGGTGGGAAGGCAGGAGAGGGATATCAGGGCTGGAAGGGCCCAAAAATGGCATTGGCACGTGAGAATTCTGGGAATCGCGGCCTCCGGGTGTTTGGGTTGGATGGGTTTCCATGGCAATAAGGGCACTTGCCATTGATTCCCTGGTTTATTACCAGGTCCTGATTCCTAGGGTTTGGGGAGGAGGTTATTCCTGTCTGCTTAGGAATTCCAGGACTTCTATATGTGTTGTATATAGGAACTTGATGGCGGTAAATATATAAACACATAAATATATTTACATACTTATATATAAAATATAAATATATATAAATA
>VZRH01006022.1:366342-394901 GCA_013397555.1 Urocynchramus pylzowi
TACCTGATTTATCTTATCACTACCCAGGGAATTTTATCCAAATCTGCTGAGTCTGCACCAGGAGGAATTCAGATGCCAGCTCACCTGTAGTGTGTCTTCTCCAAAGTGCTTTATTCCTAGGAATTATCTTTCCCTGGGAGGCAATTCCTTTGCATCCCTAGAAATAATTCAGTGTCAGGTATCCAAACTAAAACAGTGTCAACAAAGGCAAGTCCAGCTGGAAAATTATGATCCACTTGAGCAACTCTCACCACTGATTAGTGCATATTTATGAGCGAGGTTTGCAGGAATTATTGCTGGACAGAATCTCCATTTGCCTGCATGGAAAAGGCCCTGGAATATCCCAGGCAGATGCATCATTTTTATGACTTTGTGGGGGACCTTTTTTACAGAGCTTTGCAGTGATTTAGATCATTTATTCCACAGCCTCCATTTCACCTTGTAAATCTGGTTGTAAATATGGAAGTGGCCACACACAGCAAAATCGAAAAGAAGCAGAGGAACAGCTGAAATCCAGCATTTAAGGGTTTGCAAAAGATGGATTGCCTTCATATTCTAAAGGAAAAATGAGCTGTTGTCTGGTTTTGCTGGGATTTTGAGGGAATTTACAATTTAAGTACTCGACTGAGGCACTACGGCAGAAAAAATCCAAAGTGGAGATGCTTAAAATTACTTCTAAATTTAGGCCTTAGTTGGGACCTGAAGAAGGATCAGATTTAAGTTAAAAACCTGCAGAATTTTCAGCAAAACATTGCAAAAACATCTAAAGAGAAAAGACAAATTTACAATGAATTTAAAAGTACATTTTTGGGGTGCAACAACAGAAACTTCTTCACTTGAATTTTGAAATTGTTGGTGAGTAGAGTAAATAGGGAGACAAAAATGGGCTCTAATTAGAAGTAATTAGCCAGCATTTGTTTTTTTACTGAAAGATTTTTTGCATATCCATAGAGAATATGGAAAAAAAATTGAGGTTTTTTTAAAGGTTTAAGGAAAACCTCAATCTGCTGCTATTCTGGAATTCCCTGGGAGAGAAACCTGTGGAAGGGAGTGGAAGCTGAGCCTCGATCTGATGCTCCCTGGGCACCTCAATGGGCTTGGAAAGCAAAATTCCTGGAGTTTTTAATCCCTATCAACAAATTTTTGTGATCCTCTTCATTGATCCCAGGCATCATCATCATCTAAAAATTTGATTCTGTTCTCAGTTACGTTAAAATTAAATATAAATTTAAAATAAAGCCACTGAGCTGCTCTTTTATAGAATATTAGTGCAAGATGGAGATGTCAAATCACTCTCAAATGGAGTTACATTTTCTATGTTTTGGCAGAATAAAAGTGGCCAGTTTATATTTTATTCATTTTTATTTTTAGCTGCTTATTAGACTTTTTTCTACACCAAAATCCTCAGTATTATCCAGTGCCTGAATGGCAATTCAAGAGGTGTTCAAATATCTTGGAGTGTTTATCCCTTGACTTCTTTTTTCCTAAAGGACAAGACTTTATCCACTTACCAGTCACTTTGGACAGAAGTTGGAAATTTCAGAGGGATGGGATCATTTTGCTGCAATTCCCAATTTCTTCCATTTATGGTTTTCTCCGTAACTTTGTCATCAAATTCTTCGGCCTCACAAAGCCAAGAGGTGAACAAGGGGTAGGAAGGAAGAAAATTGACTCACAAAAAGAAAATATCAACCACACTGCTTAAGAATTTCCCAAATGAAAGTCATCAGTGAGATTTGAGAGATTTTATTAGTTTGGGTTTGGGGGATTTTTTTTTAGACGCTCTATTTTTTTTTTAAACTTCTTTGTTCAAACTCATTTTCTCATTGTTAATTAGAAATTAATATAATGGGGATCATGGAATCAAAAATGCCCTAAATTTGGGACAAGATCCAGGAACTGAAAGCTGCACACCCTGATTGCTCCTGTTTTCAATGTATTTCCTAATTTCCCATGTTTAACGTAGGAATTTTGAGTGGTTAAATAGGAATCAGCTTTTACAAATCCAGGAGGAGCGGCCTAAATCCTGAGTTATCCAACCCAGCCTCTCCTTAAAATTAATGAGGAAAACCAGATAAAAATTCATTGAAATACTTTTAAAAGAAATTCTTCCTTAAGGGAATAAAAAACTGTTGGAGAGCATCTTAAAATTGGGATTTCCAGGACAGGAGGAGAATGTGCAGAAGGATTCCTCCCTGTTTTCTAAGGGAAAACTGGGAATGTCCCCAGCCAGGTGATTCACTGGCTTTAAAAGAAGTGGGTAAAGTATCACAGTGCCTTTTAACATGCCTTGACTTGGCTGCTCCAAGTGTCCAACTTTCCTTACAAGAAGGACAAAGAAAGCCATAAAATAACCAGGAGTGGAGATAATGCTTGGGGAAAAACAAAAAATAATATATAGCCTGTGGTAAAATGTTATGCATTTTATGGCCTTTCCAAACAGCTTCACAGCTCTTGGAGTTTGCTTTTCATCCTTCACTTTCATGGAATCCAGGAGGAAAAGGTCAAAGCAAAGACAGGAAATGTCTTCCTTGGAAAAGCCCCACAATGTGGCTCTTCCTCAGCTGTTCCAAAGTTGGGATTCTCTTCCCAAGGGTGAAACACCCAAACCAGCAAAACTGCTGAGTGAGCTTTGTTCTGCTTATCATTTATATTGCACTTTTTATCACAATTAATCCATTTCTTGATAAGCAAGAAGAAGGAACTTTTACCTCGCCGCAAATTTCGGGCTGAAAAGGGCTTTGA
This sequence comes from Urocynchramus pylzowi, assembly GCA_013397555.1. Lineage (NCBI taxonomy): Eukaryota > Metazoa > Chordata > Aves > Passeriformes > Fringillidae > Urocynchramus > Urocynchramus pylzowi. The sequence goes on from VZRH01006022.1 coordinate 369,088, forward strand.
TATTTTTCCTATCATTTACAAAAGCTCTGGAAAGGGAAAAGGCTCTGAAATGCCCAAAGCACCCCACAAACTCCACTCTGATAATAAATTCAGGGAGCAAGACGTGACTTTTTCTTTTTCTTTCCACTTCTGGAGGAGGTCTTCAGGACAGGGATGAGTTGCTGAAGTGAAGAATGTTCCGGATAACTCATCGTTCTGTTTCCTCAGGATTTCTACAGATTTAGGCAGATCTCTGCTTGGAGCCTAAGGTTCCAACAAAATAATTTAGAGCTCCTTTTTCTCACTCTTGAAGGCTGGAGATTTCAGAAGTGGATATAGTCTCATAAATATAAATTATTTGCTATAAATTTAAAGAGATCAGATTTAAATTAGATAAATGGAAGGAATTTTTGGCTGTGAGGGTGCTGAGGCCCTGGAATGGATTCCCAGAGAAGCTGTGGCTGTCCCTGGATCCCTGGAAGTGTCCAAGGCCAGGTTGGACACTGGGGCTTGGAGCAGCCTGGGACAGTGGGAGGAGTCCCTGTCCATGGCAGGGGGTGGAATTGGGTGACCTTGAAGGGGTGGAATTGGGTGACCTCAAGGGGACCCTTGGTCCCTTCCAATCCAAACCATTCCATGATTATGTGATTCCATGAACAGATGCAGGCAAATATTTCCTATACTATCAATTGTCCCCCAGAAGTTGCCCACACCACATTTAAAGGCCTTTTTTTCGCCTTCCATGACCTTTGTCACAGATCTCAAGACACAAATGGCAATTTCTCCAGTTCATCCATCACAAACATTTTTCCATGACTGTCCCAGCACCACCAGCCCTCACTAAGTTTCCCTTCCCAACACCTGCTCTGTTACTGGCCTGACTTTACAATCACAGGGGTCAAACCCAGGAAGCAAAAAGGAAAATTCAAAGTCTTCTGTGGGAATTTTGGGGAGATCTCTGAATCTAGAATTAAGAACTACCCCCACTCTGGACCATCAGGTTCATCAGGGCGTCAATCCCTTCTGCTCAATACGGGGAATTCTGGGTTCTGACCTTAAAGATCATCCCATTCCACTCCCTGCTATGGGCAGACACACCTCACACTGTCCCAAGAGTTCTCCAAGCCCCATCCAACCCGGCCTTGGACACTTCCAGGGATCCAGGGGCAGCCAGAGATTCTCTGGGAATCCATTCCAGGGCATCAGCACCCTCACAGGGAACAATTCCTTCCCGATATCCCATCTTCATCCCTGCCCTCTGGCAGTGGGAGCCATTCCCTGTGTCCTGTCCCTCCATCCCTTGTCCCCAGTCCCTCTCCAGCTCTCCTGGAGCCCCTTCAGGCCCTGCCAGGGGCTCTGAGCTCTCCCTGGAGCCTTCTCCTCTCCAGGGGAACATTCCCAGCCTGGCTCCAGAGGGGCTCCAGCCCTTGGAACATCTCCATGGCCTCCTCTGGACTTGCTCCAGCAACTCCACAACCTTATGATGATGGAACCCCTGGAGGCAGCTCTGCCTGTGGGAGAACGGAGCAGAGCCGAGCATTCCGTCCCTCAGCTGGTCGCTCACGCTGGTTTGGATCCATCCCGTGACTCCTGAGTGACATCTGAACTGTTTGGGATGGTTTTGACATGACCACAGCTTAGTCTTGAGGCTTGTGGGGAATTACAAACACCACTGGGCTCTAAAGCATCCCTGGAACATGGAAGCCACTGGACATTGGCTCCAGAAGTTTCTTTGGTCAGGCCGTCTGCAGCACTTTATGGAAACGATCGCTTGACTTTGCCAAAGGACCATAAATCCCAATTGCTTTATGGCACTTTGTTGAAAGGGAATTGCACTGCAAAAGCTGGGTGAGGTACAGCTGGAATTGAGTGCTAAATCAGTTGATGTTCGTGGTCTTCTGAACTTTCTTATCTTAAACGTGTTTTGAGTCACTCTTATCTCCCTCACCCTCATTAACCTCCCCTCAATAATCAAAACACAGCAGGAGTAGAAAGGGCACTGGAATAAAGCTGGTTTAAAGTGAAACGTTGCTTTTGGCCTGCCAGGAGCTCAGATTAGGCTTAGTCTCTGCAAACCTTGGTCTTGAGCCTTGGTAGGCTTCGCTCCTACACTTTGACCAGTGTTGTTAACTCTGGAGAACCATCCAAGCTCTAAAAGCTGGGATGTAAATTCAGCTGAAGACTTTGGGGTACAGCTGGATGGGGGAATTGATCCGCTGGTGGAAAAACTTCCTGTGGCTGTCCAGACAGAAATAGATAATCCTGGGATTACATTGAGGTTTCTTTCTCCACTAACGCAAGACCTGTACAGAGTCTGGACTAAAATACAGCTGCTAACCTCTGCTGGGACATAAACCAGGCCTGGATTTGGGATGTACTGAGAGTCAAATCAAGATTAAGCTGGGATTTAAGGAATGAACCTCTCATAATGATGGTTTTGGAGAAGTAAAATGACCTGGTGGTTGAAACTTGGGAGAGTGAATGTTGGACCATCTCAAGTGGGAATTCTACACGGGAGATTAGGAATGTGCCATAAAAACACCATCAGGGTGAAATTATTTGGATGGGGTGTAAGGGATTTGGGAGCCTAAATGGCAGATATTGTTCAATAGTCATGGAAATACCTTGGATTTGGATGAGTCTGTCTCAGAGAGGTAATGATCTTTTATATCAGGGGCAGAAATACAGACAATTTCTCGCTGAGCTGCCTTAGACATATGGTTCAAACCACAATATTTGTGTCATAGGAGCTTAAAAATTGGGTCTGAGGGAAAAATAATGGGATCAAACCTGAATTATGCTGGGACAAGCCATTTGAAAGCCAGATCATTAACAGATATCCTATATTGCCAAGTTCTGGCTGATAATTACCCTTCTCTTTCCTAAGGACAATTAAATTATGATTGTTTTTCTTCAATAAGCAAACAAACCAAGCTTCATTTCCATGAATAAGTGTTACCAACTTCAAAAGAAAGGAAAAAAGAACAAAAACTTAACCCTCCAGCCTAAAAGAGTCAATTTTCATCTCAGGATTCCTAGAAAGTGCAGTTAATATTTATTTAATTTATTCAGGTCAAGAGCCTTGAGGCCTTTAGCAGGACTGGACTTCCAAAATCCACGCGTTCTTCTCATTATCCCACAGTTTCTGGAAAAAACTTGGTTTTCCCACTCAGCTGCAGCTGATGTGAAACTCTTCCACATTTTGCTACCTTCAGTAAGACTAAAACAGATTTTCCTTCTTATTCCCTACGACAACATCTGGCCACAATTAGTCCGGGATCTCACATTTTTGGAGGAGACGTCAGCAATAATTTGGATTTCTCCCTTCTCCTCCTTTTTCTGGGCAATCTGTGGGCCACACTTCCACAGGGACATAAAGCAGAATGTGAGATGGTCATTCCTGTCTGCGTCAGTCCTTCCCAAAAAAAGGAATGCTCTCAAACCTGATGGCTCACGTAGCAAAATCCATTTTTTCCTCCCATGTCATTCCCAGCATTTGTCACCACCTCATCCTTTAAGCTCTAAGCACCATCCAGGGAGTTGCATAACTCCTGTGCAAAATTCAAATACAAATCAATGCAGAAGTCAGGCCTTAAGGAGAAGCCAAATTATCCTCTGCTAAATCATTCTTTCTTCTCTTCTCTTTTCTTTTTTTTTTTTTTTTTTTTTTTTTTTTTTTTTTTTTTTTTTTTTGTTTAAAAACACTAATTTTTCATTTTTATGGCCTTTTAACATGAACTTCTTGTAAGCACATAACCTGCTGCATGATGGAATACACAGAAAAACAAAACCCCCAAACAGGCTTGATATGAAAAACAGGGCTAAATTTTAGCTTTGCAATGGAGAAAAAAAAATTAAAAATTAAACCACTACCAGAAGGATTTTAATTTCAGTGCCTCTTCCCACTTGGTATTTTCATTTTAGGTGTATTTTACCCCCTACTTAGGGTGAGACAGAACATTTCCCACACGGTGCTCTGCAGCACCATGCTAATTTACCCCAGTTCTGTCTTCCCTATTGGCCCTTTGGCCTTTCCCACCCCTTTCACCCTTATATGCTCATGATCTAGAAAGTTCTCCCTTCCCCGATATCCCACTGGTTTACATAACCCCGCTCATCCACCCTGGCATTCCCTAATGGCTCCTGCCCTTTGTGTGGCCCCTGTGCCCTCAAACCGTTGGCCCTGATGCTCTGCTCCACCCCCTGTGCACCACAGGNCCACTACCAGAAGGATTTTAATTTCAGTGCCTCTTCCCACTTGGTATTTTCATTTTAGGTGTATTTTACCCCCTACTTAGGGTGAGACAGAACATTTCCCACACGGTGCTCTGCAGCACCATGCTAATTTACCCCAGTTCTGTCTTCCCTATTGGCCCTTTGGCCTTTCCCACCCCTTTCACCCTTATATGCTCATGATCTAGAAAGTTCTCCCTTCCCCGATATCCCACTGGTTTACATAACCCCGCTCATCCACCCTGGCATTCCCTAATGGCTCCTGCCCTTTGTGTGGCCCCTGTGCCCTCAAACCGTTGGCCCTGATTCTCTGCTCCACCCCCTCTGCACCAAGGGAAATATAGGTTGGATATCAGGAAAAAGTTTTTCACAGAAAGAGTGATAAAGTTCTGGAATGTTCTGCCCGGGGAGGTGGTGGAGTCACCATCCCTGGGTGTGTTTGACACAGCCTGGATGTGGCACTGGGGGCCAGGGTTTGGTTGAGGTGCTGGGGCTGGGCTGGACTCGATGACCTTGAAGGTCTCTTCCAACCTGGTTATTCTGTGAATTCTGTGAAATTCTTTCCCATACTTATACCCTGGACCCTCCATTGAATCCCATCTTGTGTCCCTGGAGCCCTTTGGTGTTGGACCCACACAAACCCTCGTTGTAGCCCCACACAGAAACACTCCTGTGTTTTGTCTCTCAGCTGTCTCTGGTGTGCTGCAGTGCTTGGCTGTGTGTGTGGTGTGCCTGCCCAAACATTCTCCACCTGGAGATGCTTTCAGGGAAGGTAGTAGCATTTATCCACCCAGGAAGGGGGACCAGGAGCAGGAAAACTGCTCAGCCTCACCAGGATGGGTTTAAAAATCCTGCACTTCCCTAAATTAGAGTCTCAGCTTTAGGTGTTTCAGTCCTTCCAAACTCATCTGGCCTCCACCTGCCACTGCAGAAGGATTTTGACTTCCCAAGGGGCCTGAGTTGGACCTGCCAGCCATTTGTGAATTCCCAGACATCCTCCATGGCGTGGGGTGTTTGTGTTTAGGGAATTGGACTGTGTCCTCCCCACCTGCTCACAGACTGGGAGAGAAACTGGGACCTCCAGGGGCTGAGCCACTCAGAGTGCTTCAGACAGCAGTGATGGATGGCTTCTCTCTGCTGTGCAAAAAACAAACCCAGACACTTTAATTAGAAACTGAAGGTTGGATGCATTGCTGAATCTCAGGTCTCCAGAGCCGTTTGAGATCCCTCTGGGTGTCTGCAACATCTGCACGGTCTGGCAGATGTGTCACAGGACCATGGGAGCAGCTCGAGGAGAGCAGGGTGTCCTCAAGCTTGGGACATTCCTCTCAAATGAAGGAGCTCTGTTCCCTAAATAAAGGTGCTGCCACTTCCAGCAGCTCAGGTCACCCCAATGTCCCTCCAAAGGACAAAATTCTCCCAAAATCCCAGCATGGAGTCTCCAGGAGGGCCTGTGGCTGATGCTGCTGCTGTAACCTGATACCACTGGAGTCTTTAGCATCAGCTTTCCCTAAACATCGGCTCCTAAGCTCACATCCACATTTCCCTGCCAGTTCATCACGACTCTGTGGCAATCCAAAGGATTCACAGCATCCCATGGGAGTGGCAGACTCCATGTGGTGACGGGACAAGATTATTTTTGCCTCTGATGTCACCAAGACCTCTGCCCCTAAACCAATTAAAGGAGTTTAATCCACCTAAAGCAAGAGGCCAAAGGAGACAGCACAACGTGGAGTACAAGCATTGATATAATGATTATTTTCAGGTTTAGGTGAAGTATTTGGGACTGTGTGGTGTGGTCTGAAACACAGAAGAGGTTTTTTGATAGTCACACATCCAGGTCACTGCATTCAGTGAACCACTATTACACCTGCTCTTAGAAAGTTGTGTTGAGACACTCACAGATAAATCTTTTAGAAATTTAAAAATTTTTTTCAGAAACTTGAGCTCTAGGCAATTGTTTTTATTTTATTTTCTGTCAGAGCTCCAGGAGCATTTGGACAACACTCCCAGACACAGGGTGGGATCACTGGGGCTGTGCATGGCCAGGAGTTGGACCCCATGATCATCTTCCAAATGAGAATATTCCATGATTCCATGAAATACAGACATTGAGAACAATCTGAGATGCCCTGGAGTAACTTGCCCCCAGCTGGTGCTGCAGAAGGACTCGAGTGTCCTGTAGGTCCTTGTTCACATCTCCCAGCCTGTGCAGATGTTCTCAGTATCCCAAGGTCTCTCAAACAGCCCTGAATGACTCTGTGTGGCAATGGAATCAAGCCTTGGATCCCCACCGTGTCCACAGAGAGCTGAGAGGATGCTGCTCACCTGGACAACCAAATCCAGATGTCTTCATCTGAAAGTTTAACCCACCAGAGGCGGGGGGAGAACGAAATGTGACCACCTGGAGACGTGGTGCAAATGTGGATCTGAGCCCACAGCTGGGATTTGAGCCCCAAAGACTGCGGCTCCCAAGCAGCTGCTCTGCCCTGGGAATGTTCCTCAGCTGTGCCAGAGAAAACTGAATCCATTTGTCTCCGGTGGAAGTGGTCTTCCCAGAGTTTCTCAGGTGTCAACACGGTGGAATTAGTGCCTCACAGAGCCATAAATCAAATCAAGTTGTGCAATGAAAGACAGAGCAGATGGATGGAAAGGAGACTCTTCCCTCCTTCCCTTCCCTGCTCCATGTCTCCTTTCCCACCTGCCAAACGGGGTTTTCTCTCTGTTCTGTAGGGTTTGTGTTTCACGGGGTTTATTTTCACTTCTTTTGCTTTTTAGGTCTCATTTGGTGCCTCAGCATCTTTGGAACTGGAGAACATCAGCCCTGAGCTGGGAGGGATTCAGGACATCAAAAACTGGGCACAGTTCTTGTCCAAATCCCAAATGAGGAGCTACAACTCCCCTGTGCCTCCCAACCCTGCAGATTTTACAGGAGTGAGTCCTCATAAAGGAAATCCTCCCCTCTGATAGTTGTTTCACTTATTGGGACTGTGCTTGGTAAAAACTGGGTAAAAATAGGAGAAAACTGGAGAAAATGTAATGAGAACGACATGGACACTGAAGTATAAAAGATGAGGATATCTGGGAATATGTGGAATAGGAAGAGGAAGAGCAAACCAGTGACCACAAGATAATAAATCCCTAAAATTCAATGGAGAAAAGGTGAAACCCGGGATAGAGGAAGGTTCCCTTCCTATGGAACTGGGTGATGTTTAAGGTCCCTTCCAGACCAAACCATTCCAGGATTCTGTGGATCCTTTGGGATCTGTGAAGCAACATCAGAGTGGATTTGTGCTCAGGAGGGAATGAGCATGTGGGAGATGCCACTTCCCAGCTGTGCCAACAGGACCTTTCTGTAGATGGAACCCACCCTTCTTGGTGTTCCAAAATGACCCAATAAACCACACCTTGTGTCAGGCCTTGTCCCAGTTTTCATGGCAGCAGAAAAAAGATGGGATTGAGGACACACAGAAACAACATGGAGAAAAGAGCCACAGCTGAGCAAGACATTGGCTTCATCCATTTCCAATTTTTTTTCAGTTCTACCACCTGTGGCAATCCAGGTTTAGGGCTGATCTAGTGGGTCACTGCTGGAAATCTGGGAAATCCTAAATCCCAGGGATCTGGAAAGACTGCACCCTGCTAAACCACATTTTTCTGACCAGCTCCTCCTCTCCCTGCTAGAACTCCTGCTTTTCCCTAGGAACCACTTTGCTTCTCACAGCCCAGAGCAGATTTTGGGAATCCCCTCTGGGTTCAACAGTGGAGCAGAAGGAAGAAAGGAGCCCCAAACCACTCCATGAATTTTCCAGACTTTTGCTTTAAACGTTGGCAGAGGCTGTAATTAATTTCCTTGTTCTCTAAGCTTGTTGACTGATTTAACGAGGACTGGTTATAATAATAAAAAATTTATGTCCTTAGACATTAAACACGAGTGTTGCTTTTGATACAGAGCATGGGGCTTTCCCAGATCTCCTTCCTTTTTTTTCCTTTTAATTTCCTCCTGGAATTCCTCACAGCCACCCAAATACCTGTGAGTGCACAACACTTTCCTCTGCCATCAGGGAGAAGATGCCAGCCATGGTTAGCACTGGGACCGTTGCATTTCTTCCCTCATCCAGACTTGTCTTCCTTGAAAAAGAGCAGCCCACAGCTTTTAGAGTGTGAATTACATAAAAATAATAATTAAAAAAGGGCCAAGAGTTTTAAAGTCTCAAGTTTCTCCTCTTTAATTGATTGATAATTCAGAAAAAGAGAGATGAAAGTGAGTTCAGACTCTCTTCTCTTGCAGAGAAATGATGAATTTTGCTTCAGTGTTTGGATTTCAGTATTTTTAAATTAATCCTTCTTCAGGCCCAAACCCAAGATTAAAAACTGATTTTGAAAATAACCCCAAATTTCTCAGGAGTTTACATTAAAACTATCAGGGTCAGGGTAACCTGAGTTTCCTTTTCAACTACTCATAGACTTTAATGAGTTTTTTGCTGAAAACAAGAAACTCATAATTTGTTTCAGTGTTGCTAAATCTGACTTTTTTTTCTCCAAGAATAATTTTTTTTTGCCAAAGAAGTGTCACTATGTGATGCTGATGTGACAAAAAGCAAAGGGTGCTCAGTCCTCTGATTTTATTTGATAAAAATGGGTGTGAAACACCTGTAGGGAAAATTTTACCAGTTGGGAAATCTTTACAAATTGTGCAGAATTTCTTCTCCTATAAAATTCCTTCATTTTTATTTTTTGCATTTCCTGAATCCAGTGTATTAAAATGAGACTGGAAGTCTCACCCAGAAAGAAAGGGAATATCCCTTTGTTTCTATCACAGTGAGGGTAAAAAGTGATGAGATTAAATTAAAATAAGGAACATGCAGGAGAATTGAAGCAAAAATTTCAACACAAAGGGCTAAAAAAACAAACAAAAAATAAATAACCAAACCCTCAAACAAAATATCTCTAAGAAGAGACTAATTTTTTTTACTTTTGAAATATTTTTTCATTTTGCAGCTTATTTATGAGAACAAGGTTGGTGTCTTCTTTCCAAATCTTGGAATGTCATCCTTGGACACATTCCAGGGGAGCTGCACACGCTGGTGGAAGGATTGATGCCTCAGGTTTTAGCTTTTATATTTTTCACATTCTGTGCTGCTTTAGTGTGAGGGTCTGGGCTTCACATCAGGGGATGGTGAGCTCTCTGCACAGAGCAGGGAGACAAAACAATTCCTGCTCCAGCTGGGCACCAAGGACAAATGATCCAAATCTCAGCCCCAAGAGCACAAACAACGTGGGCTGAGGAGAGAAAAACAAGCAGGGTGGGAGTGCCTGGGCTAAAGCTGGAATGGGACAATGAACTCCAAGGTGCAAATGGAGCAGAACTGATCCCAGGGAGAGCCCCCGTGAGCGGCCGTGCATTTTGGGGCCATTTTGGGTCATCTTGGGTGCAGCCCTGGCTGGGCTCTGGTGCTGCCCAAGGTGGATCCATGGAGGAGATCCTTTCAATAAATCCCTGCTTTATTCTTTGGCTCTGTCCAGCCTCTGTTCTAGATCAGCCTTCATGAGGTATTAGGATCACAGCAGAGCTTCTCTCTCACTGCTCCCAGCAGCAGAAAAGCTGCTCTGCACCATCTCTGACCCAGCTAGAACATGGAATTTGATCATGTAAAACCCAATTATCAGTTTTCAATCATCAGGGCCTTCCCTGTTTCCAAGAGGGAAGCCTTTCCCCGTTTTTCAAAGCCATTCCCTGTCTTACCCAGCTGGTTGAAGTTGCTCTGTTGAATGTAGGATCATGACTTGGAGAAGCCGCACCAAGAGCTGGTGTCCTCAGGAAACATTTGGGAATGTCCTTTGCACACACTGCAGTACCTTGCTGGATAATTCCACAGCCTGTTCCAAAGACATGTCTTGCTCTGGAAACAATTAACAGCCAAAAAAAAAAGTCAGGGATTCTTTGTGCCTCACCATGAAACTGAGAGACAAAATTATTTCTTGTCTTTACCGCAGAGCCTCCAGTGAAATCAAACCACTATAATTTATATATAGACCACTATAATTTAATTTCCCTCAACAGACAGTGGGTACAGGTTTAAAATCCAGGTACAGGTTAAAATCCATCCCATTTCAGATGGAAATTCCCTGATTTAGCTAGAAAAGAGCTGTATGGATAAAGACTTTTAATAATCTTCTATTAATTTGGTGACAGAGTAGGAGAATAAGAAAGTTTGGAGACAGGGAAACCCTTCTGCAGGTCTAGGACTAGTAACAAACTAAGAACCTACAGGGGAAAAATTGTTCTGAGCATAACTTCATGATATTACATGCCTGCAGAGGGGATATTTGAGGAGCAGGAAGATGTGTTAGCAAGGAAGAGGGGATAAGGTCAGTAGTTCCTCAGGGAGAGGGACAGGGATAATTACCCTTTGTGGAACAGGGAAAGGTTAGTGCAGAGTCAAGGGTCAGGATAATTGTGCTATAAAATTGTGCTATAAAACCAGTATTTATTATTTTTCGTAGGCAGTGGATCAATAATCTTATCAAGTTAACCACTGAATATCCTGGCAGATATTTTTTAAGGACCAGGATGGAGCTAGAGGGAATGTTTGATGGAATTTTTTCCCCAATAAATAAAATATTCCTGGCCTTCCCTACTTTCTGCAACGGCAGAAAATTTTCCATTGTCTCACTGGCCTGAGTGAATCCCTGCTTTGCATGAGCTGGTGGCTCACTCCTGCCTCTTCCCTGCCTGCTCCTCCTGGCACTGTCCTAAGGACCTGTCCAAGTCACTTCAGTCACCTCTGCTTGACTCACCCCCAGTGGAAAAACGAGGCACAAAATGATTAATCTCCTTCCTTGGAGCCTCAGGATGATGGATGGAGAGGGAAAAGCCCGGGTGGTGGAGGTGGGAGCATGGCACAAGGGATGTCAGGATTCTGCTGTCACTTTGTGAGGGTCACCTCTCATGGTGACATCTGCGCTGGAAACCCTGGCAGCTGGCAGGTCAGCCAAGCAGCAAAACAATCCTGAGCCACTTTATGAAACACTTTGAGATCCTAAGGTGGAAAAAGGCTTCCACATTCAATCTCTAAACATCAGGAATGGATTGAATCGAGTCCTTTGGCTGCATTTCTTAAGGGGTGGCACTAGGAGCATGAGAAACCCTGGAGATTAGAGATTTTAGGATGCTGTCATTGTCTTCACACTGGGAAGCATGAGAAACCCTGGAGATTAGAGATTTTAGGATGCTGTCATTGTCTTCACATTTCATCAGAGCAGGGTGCTCTGAGTCGCATGTAAAGGAATTAGTTCTGATTTAATTAAGCCAATCTTGGTTAATTTGGCAGATGAAGCCTGTATTTACCTAGGCTGAGGAAGCAGAGTGGCTGGTGTCTCAGAGCACACATGGGACATCCCATATTTTGGACGTGTGGAGTCAGCCTGGTCATCAGAGTAGCTTAGAAAGGTTTGGGCTGGAAAGAAACTTTAAAGATCATTCAATTCCACTCCCTGCCAGCAGCAGAGACACCTCCCACTTATCCCAGGCTGCTCCAAGCCCCATCCAAGCTGGCCTTGGACACTTCCAGGGATCCAGGGACAGCCACAGCTTCTCTGGGCACCCCGTGCCAGGGCCTCATCACCCTCACAGGGAACAATTCCTTCACAATATCCAACTTGACCTTGTTACTTTAAAACCATTCCCTGTGTCCTGTCCCTCCATGCCTTGTCCCCAGTCCCTCTCCAGCTCTCCTGGAGCCCCTTCAGGCCCTGCCAGGGGCTCTGAGCTCTCCCTGGAGCCTTCTCCTCTCCAGGCGAACATTCCCAGCTTTCCCAGGCTGGCTCCAGAGGGACTCCAGCCCTTGGAACATCTCCATGGCCTCCTCTGGACTTGCTCCAGCAGCTCCATATCCTTGTTCTGGGGACTCCAGAGCTGGATGCAGCACAAGAATGGAGTGGAGTGTGAGAATCCCCTCACTTGCCCTGCTGGCCACAATTCTTTTGATGCATCCTTGGATGCAGTTGGCTTTCTGGACTGGAAGTGCACATTCCCTGGTCATTCAGCCCATGGATGCATCCCTATTTATATATTAATGTTTGGAAATGCAATCCACAGCCCTTCCCTGTCACTGGTGCCATGGTTTTAGGATGTAGTGGGGGGCACAGGGGATGCAATGGACCCACACATGGAGCAAAGGAGCTGCTTTTCATTTCTTGTCCACCTTGTGTCCATCTGCATTGCTGCAAAGGACTCATAAAAAGCTGCCTCAATGAGCAAAGAGGCTTTTCCAGCATCTTTTTAATCCTGGTTGAACGGAAGGTAAAGCAATCTGCTGTCAGGCTTCATCTAGGCAGGCTGACCTTTCTCAGAGGAACATTTTACCCACTGGAAAACATTGCCAACTAATCCTATTAAATGAGTGTGCAGACAACAATTTTCCTTGAATTTCTTCATTTTCCTGCCCTTAAACCTGTCTCTAAACTGGGCTGTTATCTTTTTGAAACCAGACGTGTGCCCACTTTCTTTTCCTTCCACAGACCAGAGGAATAAAATAATAATAATCATAATAATAATAATAAAAGCCTCATCAAATCATCTGTTTAGTCTCATCTCCTTGGTTTTGTTGCTGGTCAGTCTGGTGAAGTACTGAGCTGGGAATGTGAGTCTGGAGTGTCAGTGTTCATTAACGCAAATACGAGCAAATGGAAAAATATTCCAAGAGCTGGATTCACACTCACTCTAAGGTCCCTTTTTACTGCTTTGGCAGTGAAAAGAGACCAAGAAGTGGGTGGCCGTGTCATTTACTGCCCTGTTCCCATGTTTACGGCACAAGGACTTGCTCACTTTTCAACAGCTCGACTTAAATCTGCCTAGATGGACCAGTGGAGCTGTGGCTGCACGGCTTCATTCATCAAACAGCTCCTACTTCGTTGAGCAGCCCCATTTAAAAGCCTCCAGTAGCAGAGGAGCAACTGAACTCATGCAAAGAGGGAAATCTTGGGTCATGCACTGCTGAATGTCCTCCAGATGAGCACCAGCACAGGAGTTCCTTTCAAGCCACTTCAGATGTTGTGGAGTCATTTTCAGAGTGGAGGTGCTGCGAATCCCCTCGGTGACGTCATCACCTCTTCCTAAAATACCTGGGGAAATAGGTCAGACAGTCTGGGCCTGAGAAGTTTATTGCTCTCCAGAGACAATGTGGGGATCCAAGTGTGTCACTTCCACCCAGAATCATTCCTTGGATTCCCCTCAAGCTTGACCAATAGCAGGGTTTTGACCTTGAGGCACTCCCTAAGGTTGTTGTGCCCCACCTTGGTCCATCCAGCTGGCTCCGTGCAGGGAATTTGGGTTTCCAAAGAGCAGTGAACATGTGTTCCTCTGAACCAGCAATTGCCCATGGAGAATTTCCAGGGGGTGTTTAAAACTCTCCAGGTTTTTCACCGGACAGGAGCAAAGGAGGGGTTTGCACACAGCCAGTCACTTGTCTCAGCAGGGAAAAATAAGGATAACTGGTCACTTCCAGGATCTCCTGCTCAGGGAAGGGAAAGGGAATCTGGGAATCTTGTGGGATGTCCTCTGGGAGTCAGAAGCAGGGGATGGAGGGGTGGAGGGATGTCCCAAGGGCAGCCAGCCCTCAACCCAGCTTGGAGCAAAGCACAGAGGAGCTGCCGGTGCTGCCATCAGCACGAGGGTCACGTCTCTCTTGGTGTCCCCCAAACCATGGCCGATGTCACCCCTCAGGCCACAGCTGCTGCTGGCTCCGACTGGGAGCTTCCTCAGGCCCAGCATAACAAACAAATTGTGTGGTTGACCACAGGCAAGCTGGGAAAGGCCAAGCTCCACTTCAGCTGTGCTGTCATCAGTGTCCCCTGGGGAACGCAATGTTTCTGCAGAGCTGGTTCTTGGGCAAACTCGGTGATTCCCAATCTTCTGTGGCCAACAGCACTCTGAAACCTTTCCATGTTTCTCCAAGGCCACCAAGGACTCTCGTTACCAAGCCTGAGGCTGGAAATGCCAGACAAATCCTGCAGGGAGCTGCTGGAAGGACCACCAACGCTCTGGAGCCAGGGAACAGCGGCCACTCTTCCATTACAGCATTGCCTGTCCCGTTCCATAGGCAGCATCCGGATGCTACCAGCGATGTTTTATCCATCTGCAGCTCTTTCCCTCACCTGTCATCATCTCCAAGTGCTTGGCATCCCTGACACCAGCAGCTGAGCTCAGGACAGAAGGAACTGGATGGAAATCATGCTGCTGGTTTACGTTGGAGATGATTTTAAATAATCCGAAAAGCCCTTGGCCTTAAAATGCACAAATCCTCTGCTTTTTTTTTCCTTCCCTCGTGGCTTGCAAGAGTTCAAAGACCTCAGAAAGCATCTGCTAAAACACTCTGGACTGACTCAAGACTCCAGAGCAACTGTAAATAGACCTTAATTCCAAAAATAGAGAATGAGCAGATTCTCCCTTTTGGATGTCCTGGATAGGAACCAAATTCAGAGCATAGGAAAAGTAGAAGTCCTTGAGGTCCTCTGAGTCCAGCCTCCTGCCATCTCAAACTTCCAAACAGACCAGGAGAAAATCAATAGAATGTCCTGCACCTATCACAAGCCACAAAAAGCTTCCCTGCAGCCTCAAAGGTTCCTAAAATCAGAGAGGAATGGAGGGGGAGATAAGAGACAGCACTGAGGTCCTGGCAGCTGCAAAAAAAAGTTGTTGTGGGGAGTTCTTATTCCCTCCTTGTGTCCATGCAATTGAAGAATAAGTTAAAAAAAAAGGTCTAAATAAGTTATACTCCAAACCCCAGAACTTTCCAGGAAAGCAGGGTGAGTGTTGGAGCCCTGGCTGCTGAGAATTCCAGACTTTCTGTGCTGCCAGGCACTGACCCCCAGGAGAACACTGCATCTGACCTGAGGCCGTGGAGAAGGCTTCCAAAATGGAATGACAGAACTGGGATTGTGGGTGTGCAGTTTGAATAGAAGTGTGGAATATCACAGGGTGGGAAACTGAGAGTTTAAGGGTTTAGAATATAGTGATAGATATAAAGCAAGATGGAGGTTTTNTGGTTATTGGGTTAAAAGTGACCATAATTGAGGTGTCATTTCTTAACTGGACAGTTGATCCTTAAAAGGCCTTGTAGAGAGAGAGCTGGGCTCCATTTTCAGTGTGTTAGAGTGAAGTGCTGCAGAACTCAGGGTTTGTGACACTGTGACATGGGTAAGAACTGATAAACATCTGAGTCCCAACAAGAAATTCCATCTCACACATTTAATCCTGACCTTGGCAAAAAGAAGTCAAAACTCAACCGGTGAGATTATCCCAAAGGAAACAGCGAGGAAGGGGTGTAGCAAAATCTCCAAGGGTCGGTTCATCACACAGTCCTGAACTTCACATCCTTTTTATTTTCTCTACTTTGCTTTCATTTCAGTCTCCTCTTGTCCAAAACAGGAATTTCCCAGTCAGCAACTCCAAGCAGCTTTTGCATCATGGATTTTCCATGAATATTTGAAGATGAGTTCAGATCTTCATGCATTAAAATTCTCTGTATAAATATGAGACCCAATGGAAAGAAGAGTCCACCCCTGGTAGAGAAGATGCCTGGAGGGAATGTGCTATGAGTTTGGAATTATTTTTCCTCCTTCAAATTCTACTTCCTGGACTCATACAAGTTCCTAAATTTTAGATTATGAGTTAACCAAATATTTTGCTTTTTTGTTTGTTTGTTTGTTTGGTTGGTTGGTTGGTTGGTTTTTTTTGTGGTTATGGATGAAAAGATCAAGTTGCATGGCTGTGGACAGAAAAAAATGATCTCATTTCTGTTGTTTTTAAAAAGAAAATCTAGATTTATAGCTCTTTCCTTTTCATACACACCTGTGGCACAGAAATTTGGGACAATGAAGCAGAGTTTGTCTCAAATCTTCATTTGAATGAGTGACATTTTGGTGCTCATGAGGCACAGAACTGTAATGAATTCAACCTATTTTCTAAAAGTCACCTTATTTCTAATGTGTGTCATTTCAGAAAAGGGATTTACCTGAACATCCAGGCCGAAAAAAAAAAATTAACAAAAGGATTTTTAAATTTGCATTTTTTAAGGGAAAACTTAGAATAAATAATGCAAAAAAAAATGAAACAAAAAACTAAACCAAAACCAAAACAAAAAAAGATGAAACAATGAAATCTCTTTATTCTCAGGTTGGTTTATTTGCATTTTTCAGTGAATATCTTGACTATTTGAGTTACCTTCATACAGCATTTGGATATCTGGAATGATGGAGAAATGCTGCAAACCTCAGAGGAAGAAAAAGAACATTTAGAGGGAGCAATGGACTCAAAAACAGAAAAGAGGCAAAAAATAGATAAAAATGATCGAAACACTTAGACAATCCTTTATTATCAATCAGCTAAATTAAATTCACTGCAGATAGAGAATATTCTTAGGTAAAAGAGTAGAAAATGTACCAGTACTACAAGATGGATTGAAAAAATATAATTAAGCCTTTTCTTGACTCAGTACTAATTACTTAATGGTATTTATTAACTAATAAATACAAATATTTCAAAACATTCCAAAGTAATATTGTATTTCAAACGCTTGGAATTGTTTTGTTTTCTATCAGAATAACCACGATATCGTGATGCACAGAGGGAAGAAATTCACTTTACCCCTGCTTTGAGGCTCTTTAATTCACATTGGATTTGAAGGGACAAAGTGGCCTGGAAGTGAAATTTCGGGAGATGAAAATGAGTTTGATTCCGCATTCATTTGGATTTTATTGATTAACACCCAGCCAGTGTCATCTGGGAGGGAAAGAGGGAAGTGGAGTGAAGCTGGAGGGAAAATCACTGAGCAGGCATCAACCTGAACTCTAAATCAGCCCAGATTTGATACATCATGACCAGGTAGAGGCAATTCTGGGATGATTTTTCTTAAGGGGTTCAGATAATAAAATCCAGACCAGAATTTTATCCTTATGCCAAAAAAAAAAAAAAAAAAAAAAAAAAAAAAAAAAAAAAAAAAAAAAAAAAAAAAAAAAGAAAAAAAAAAGTCAATTCTTTCCTTGAAACACCACAAGGGTAGAACTTTATGCAGCATTTCAGAGTCAGGCCCATGAGGTTTTTATTTGGGAATGCCACGAGAAGCAATGTTTGTATAGGATACTCCAAATGAGGAACACATGGATACAGGAAGTGCTTGGAATGGTGTTATCCTCCATAAACACTCCCATTAAAGGCAGCTAAAAGTGCGGATCAGGGGAAGATGTCTGAGGGGAAGGACAGAAAATTATCAGCTGATTTACATCCCCTGACCTGCAAGAAGTGATTATAGGTGGTTTAATGCTCCCCAGGCATTTGGATGTCTGTTAAGGATTTCATTTCTTCAAAATTCATGGGGTGGAAGGAAAAGAAATAAAAACCATAAAGGAGAAAAAACCAAAAAAAAAGTGGCCTGCAGTTTTGAAGACAGGTGTGATGTTTTACTGGACAATTTTATGGAGGGGAAAAGCTGCTGAGGGCACATTCTCCTCCTGGTTTTGTTCTGTCACCTTTCCCAGGCCTCTGGCTGTCCTCACCCTTGTCCATGCTCCATGTGCTGTCACCCCACACACCCCACTGTTCCCAGGTGCTTCCATGATGCCTCAGGTTTGAGCTTTTATATTTTTGAGATTCTGTGCTGCTTTAGTGTGTGGGTCTGGGCTTCACATCAGGGGATGCTGAGCTCTCTGCACAGAGCAGGGAGACAAAACAATTCCTGCTCCAGCTGGGCACCAAGGACAAATGATCCAAATCTCAGCCCCAAGAGCACAAACAACGTGGGCTGAGGAGAGAAAAACAAGCAGGATGGGAGTGCCTGGGCTAAAGCTGGAATGGGACAATGAACTCCAAGGTGCAAATGGAGCAGAACTGACCCCAGGGAGAGCCCCCGGGAGCGGCCGTGCATTTTGGGGCCATTTTGGGTCATCTTGGGTGCAGCCCTGGCTGGGCTCTGGTGCTGCCCAAGGTGGATCCATGGAGGAGATCCTTTTCATAAATTCCTGCTTTATTCCTTAACTCTAGTCTCTCTTCTAGCTCATCCTTCACAAGGCATCATCCAGAGCTGCTTCCCAGCTGGAATGAGCAGATAAAGGAAATCAGGGCAGAATTTGGGGTGGTTTCTCTGCAGTTCCTCAGATAAGGAATTACAATTTAGTCGTGTGTGTGGCCCTGGGGTGGTTGCAACTGCGTGATCTCTGAGGTCCATTCCAACCCAATCCATCCTGGAATTCTGGGATTCTAATTTAGTGGAGTAGGTGTAGCCTTGAGATGGGATCCTAATGCTCCTGGCACAGAGGGAAAAATCCCAAAACAGAAAGAGGCAGAGGTTCTTTAGCAGAACAAAGATGCTGCACTCAATCCCAGGCCCTTCATTACCACAAAGATACGGATGAGCCAGAGGAGGCACCATGGGAGAAACCCAATTCCATGATTAATTGGCGGAGGAAAGCCGCCTCTGAGTCATGTCAAGATGAATGGCTTGGCTCTGAAAGCACAGCATGGGGAACCTGGAAACAGCCTGCAGACACTGGAGGAGAGGCTTCCAGAAAGCAAAGAGAATTTATTCAGCACGGAGCACGGGAGTGATGTTTGAATAGGGAAATTGTGAAATATTGCTTGAGTAGGAGCCACTGGAGATGGGGCAGGATGCTGGTGGGAATGGCAGGCTTTGAGCTGGTGTCATTACTTAGGAAAGGCTGGAATAATGAGAAACAGTTATTTTGTGGTCTGGAATGAGAGGGAAGACCGTTGTTTATTGGGGTTATAAACTTTACCTGTGGGAATGAGTTGATGCTGCAGAGCTCTGGGAAGAACAAACAGGGAAGCAATAAAAGGCTTCCCAGATAAGATCTGAGAGCACACTGGAATCACAGAATCATGGAATCATTAAGGTTGGAAAAGACCTTCAGGATCATCAAATCTAACCGTCAGCCTGGCACCACCACCATGTTCAGCACTAAACCACATCCAGACATGTGCCACATCCACATGATTTTAGAACATTTCCAGGGATGCTGACTCCATCACAGAATTCCCAGAATTCCCAGAATGACCAGGTTGGAAGAGACCTTCAAGACCATCGAGTCCAACCCAGGGATGGTGACTCCACCACCTCTCCGGGCAGAGCATTCCAGAACTTTATCACCCTTTCCATGAAAAAAATTTTTACTAATATCCAACCTATATTTCCCTTGGTGCAGGCTGAGGCTGTGTGCTCTGGTTGTGTCAGTGCTGCCTGGAGACAGAGCCCAGCCCCAGCTGAGCACAGGCACCTTTCAGGAGCTGTGCAGAGCCATGAGGGCACCCCTGAGTCTCCTTTTCTCCAGGCTGAGCACCCCCAGCTCCCTCAGGGGCTCCTCACAGGGTTTGTGTTCCCAGCCCCTCTCCAGCCTCGTTGCCTCCTCTGGACGCGCTCGAGCATCTCAACGTCCTTCCCAAACTGAGGGTCCCCCTCACTTCCCCAGGCAGCCTGTTCCAGTTCTTGATCACCCTTGCTGTGAAGAAATTTTTCCAGACATCCGACCTAAACCTCTCCTGGTACAACTTGGGGCTGTTTTCTCTTGTCCAGTCACTTGTTACCTGTGAGAAGAGACCGATCCCCACCTCACCACAACCTCCTGTCAGGGAGTTCAAAGATGTTGGATAAAGTCATCAGCTCTCAACAGTCTCTCCCCTTTTTTGGGCTGTATCAGAGTGGGATGATGCCAGATTAAAATGCTCTAAAAATCAAAGAGTGGCTTAATTCCTTAATTAACTCCTTAATTAAGGACTTACAGCGATCTTACCGACAAAAAATTTCCACTATCCCAACACACTAAATTTTTAAGTAACATCTGCCTTGGCTCTTATAAAATGCATTTTTTTTGTCTTAAAATATGCTCCCTCTTGGATGCCTTTGCTTCAAGGACTCCATTTTCCACTTTCACCTTCGGGGAGCCGTTAGTTGTTAAATATCCGTTATCATTTAAGTTATCAGCACAAAGAGAAAGGGAAGGTTGGCTCTGAGATAGTTTGGGTTGTTATCAGGCAGCTGAGATAACCTGGTGGTGGAAAAGAGCATTATCCTGCCACTGGAATCAAAGGGCAGCGGGAGGCCTGGGAATACCGTTTGGTGTAAAGGATTTTCTTTAGAAATCCTGGAGGAATTGTGGAAGCCCCAGCACAGGAGTTGCTGCTTCTCTCACATTGAGTAATTTGTTAACTAATGTCAAAAATGTGAGACGTGCAACTCTGCAAAACAGAGCAACAATAAATTTTCTTTTGCTAATGCACAGACATGAGTGCAAAAATTCTAATAGAATGTATTAGACGAACCTATCTAATCATTCAAAATCCATTCATAAGAGCATACAGCACTTAAAAGAAAGTACAGCTAAAATCAAAATTAATGATAGAACATAGATGATCTACTCAATAAATTGAACATTACCCCGTAATAAGAAGAAAAGAAAGGGATAAGCATACACATATGTATTAATTGTCATCATAGTTATGTGCTCCACATAACTATGATGGACACAAACATTTGTTTGGAATCTTTATTCCCAGTAGCTGCACATTTGCCAAACTAGGTGCTGAGGGTTTTGAGTCACTGGGTCACATTTTAATAGTTGAAGCTCATGTTGGAGCTTCCACTGAGCTCCATCATCTCCACTGCTTCCAGCACTGGGAATGTGGAGATTTTGTGTTTTAAGGGCAGTAGATGGAAGTCTCCGCAAGGTTTTAACCCCAGTGCACCCTGCACACATTTGAGGAGCAAATGTGGCAAAGTGATTAAACCATGGTAAAAGAAAAACCCCTGTTCCTGCTGGGCAGATACAGAACTGAGATACAAAAGAACTTTTTAATGTTATAAAAACTTGTCTGTGGAGCAAACACCTACCATGAGCAGTGTCTCCTCTTCTGCAAAAAATAACATGAGCTGAACATGAGTTCCTGAAGTAGAAACTTCTGCCTGGTCTAACTTTCATACACACACAGAGGATTCCCTTTGGAAAAGGTCTGTGCAGGAGTTATTTTGTCAGGAATCAAAGCCTTTGCCACATTCCCTGTGCTGGGCATTGTTGAGGCCACACCTCAGATCCTGAGATCAGGTCTGGGTCCCTCACAAGAAAGACCCTGAGGGGTTGGAGCATGTCCAGAGAAAGGAATGAAATTGGGAAAGGGACTGGAGCACAAGGAGGAGAAAAGGAGATTGTGGAGAGAATTTGTTTCCCTCTGCAGCTCCTTGAAAGGAGCCAGTGGCAAGGCAGGGATCAGCCTCTTTCCCCAGGGAATAGCAAGACAAGGGGAAATGGCCTCAAGCCGTGCCCTGTTGGATGTCAGGAAAAATTTCTTTCCTGAAAGAAAGATTAAGAATTGGAACAGGCATCCCAGGAAAGGGGTGGAGTCACCATCCCCAGAAGCATTAAAAAATTAGCAGGTTCGGCACTTCCAGCATGGGAGTGTTCCAAGGCTGGACTTGATGATCTTGGAGGTCTTTTTGATCTATAGTGATTCCATGATTCTGTAACTCTTTCCCATTTGCTGTGTGGTGGGATTACCCTGTGTTCAGGAACTGGAATCTTTCTGCCTTCTCCCACCTCTCAAATGCCCCTCCAGCACTGGATTTCTGCTTTCCTTTCCATGGGAAGGAGGGATGGGGAAGAGCAGAGTGTGCCTGTCAGAGGGTGTTGAGGCTTATCCATAGGCTGGGAGGTGTGTTATGATGCCTCAGGGTTTAGCTTTTATATTTTTCACATTCTGTGCTGCTTTAGTGTGAGGGTCTGGGCTTCACATCAGGGAATGGTGAGCTCTCTGCACAGAGCAGGGAGACAAAACAATTCCTGCTCCAGCTGGGCACCAAGGACAAATGATCCAAATCTCAGCCCCAAGAGCACAAACACCGTGGGCTGAGGAGAGAAAAACAAGCAGGATGGGAGTGCCTGGGCTAAAGCTGGAATGGGACAATGAACTCCAAGGTGCAAATGGAGCAGAACTGATCCCAGGGAGAGCCCCCGGGAGCGGCCGTGCATTTTGGGGCCATTTTGGGTCATCTTGGGTGCAGCCCTGGCTGGGCTCTGGTGCTGCCCAAGGTGCATCCATGGAGGAGATCCTTTTAATGAATCCCTGCTTTATTCCTTAACTCTGTCCTGTCTCTGTTCTGGGTCAGCCTTCACAAGGCATCAGTTGGAGCACGGATGGATCTGGGATGTGGATCCAGTGTGGGAACTGCTTAGCTGCACACGTGTGTGCACATATGGAGGCAGCACAAATCCGTGTGAGCGCACGATATCCACAATCCTGGGAATCTCACAGGGAGCACTGCCAAGGAACACTCATCGCCAGCTCACAGGTCCTGCTCCTCCAGCTCCTTCTGATCCAGGGAAGAAGCTGGGATTCCAGGAGCAAGTCTCATCCCTCTGTTATGGAAAAGGGCTGTGGGGATGGTTTCTATCACTGCTGGCATAGAGAGAAAGCGGAATAAAAATGTAGGAAGGATTCCTCAAGGAATGCTCGATATTGCTCACTGTCAGCAGAGCAAATATTATTAATAATAAAATATTTTAACTCAAATTGAGTTTATGGACACCCGTTGCTCCAGACAGAAGTTTTAGGAAGGGGATAGAGTGGGATGAATGAAGAAAGTTTCAGGTAAGGGCTGTGACACTGAAAAAATTCAAAATTCCTGAAGTGAATTTGATGCTGGGGAGTTCATCAAAATAAAGATGAAATAAAGATGACTCCTGATTTATAATAGGATTTAAAATTTAAGATTTGCATTTAAAATCCAAAATAAAGATGGGTTAAAGATGACTCCTAATTTCACAGGAATCAAAGGTACCACATTGAAATTTTCTGCCTGAAGAGCTACTACAAATGTAGATGGGAATGTTGAAGGGAGAAGACTTTTATTTCTTATTTCCAGTCTAAAATATCAGAGATTATTTTCATCAATACTTAAGCCCCAGAAATAATTTAAAGAAATGTATTTGTTTCCTTTGACTTTTGCTGGAAATCTCAAAGTATTTCCTGAGTGGTTTTTCCTGTTGTTTGAATATTCTCGAGCTCCAGACTGAAGGGAAAAAAATACCCAAACAAAACCAAATCCAAAAAATTCTCTCTTTCCAAGTTCCCAGTCAATCTTCATTAGGAAAAACAGAGACAGAATGCAAATCTGACTTCCAGCAGTTGTTGGAGCTTCTGGTGTTACGAAATTTCCCTCTCTGATTTGGAGTGAAGCGAGAACGTGGCAAGAAGAGAACGCTGGAACATGTGCAAACAAGTCTGAAACTCGAGGAAAAACTCGTTCCTAAGCGTGGATTACACATGGGAGAAAATTTTATCTGGTGCAGGAGATGGTTGAGAAATCACAGGGAAAAATTATTACAGCAAAATACAGAAATGCTTTGGAGAAAATTATTTATTCCTAAATTTTCACGACAGTTGAGGTGGTGGTGAGGATTAGAGAGAAATAATAGAGAGAACCAATAAATCATTTCAAATGCACTGTGTGCCTGTGGGTTTCTCACATTTGTGGAGGAATGCTCTGGATTATCCCACCCTACCGTGCAGGTTTTTAATGGAAAAGGTGTGCTAGGTGGCTTTCCCTCCTGCATCAGAAGGAAAAGTGCCTTTGGAAAACCTCAAATGCTTTTCTGAGGTCAGCACATCGCAGGGCTGAGCTCCAACCCAATATTTTCTGTGTTCAGAGATAATTTGGGAAGATCCTGCCCTTGACTGCAGCAAAACCAGGCCAGAGCCTTCTCCAGAGCAGTGACATCTGTGCTGGTGGGACACAGAGGGACAGGACAAGGAGGAATGGCCTTAAACTGAAGGAGGGGAGATTTAGATGGGATGTAAGGAAGAAATAATCCTGGGAGGATGAGGAGCCTCTGGCAGAGGTTTCCCAGAGAGCTGCAGCTGTCCCTGGATCCTGGAAGTGCCCAAGGCCAGGCTGGACAGGGCTGGGAGCAGCCTGGGATAGTGGGAGGCGTCCCTGCCCATGGAAATGGATGATCTTGAAGATCCCTTCCAACCCAACCCACTGAATATTTTTATGATTGAGATGAAATATTACTGTATTTTTCCATGAGTAATTATTTAGAAGAGCGTAGTTCCTTTATGTTTCATAACAGTCATTTAAAACGACTGCCATTGCCATTATGCAGCGATTTTGTTATCACAACCTGAAAATATAAGTAGGAAAATGTGTGTAGGAGAGAGATGAATTTACTGCAGATTTCAGTCTAGTTATGAACTTTGAGGAACACAAACTCTATTCTGAATTAAAGCCAGGGGAGGTTTCAGAAATAAAATCCAAGTATTTGTTCTTCAGCAATTTTTAAGCTGAAAAAAATCCCCCCAAAAAAAAGTTTTTTAAAATCCCTCCCTGACTTTGCAATTTCATTGTTATTAATTTTACATGAGGTGTCACATGTGTGGAACAGTAACTTCATGCTCTAATGTGTCAAACAGAGAAAGCAGAAATAAAACATTTCCCTTGATTGGAACAAGATGTTTCCCTTTTCATAAATATTTTTCTGCTGGCAGTGTCAAAATGTGACAATTCCACGCTAATAAAATGAAATATTTCTCTGGTTCTGAGCGGTATTTTCCTTAAATTAGCGTTGTTTTCATATGACATCTTGGAATTCTCGTGTTCATGGCTGGTTTAAGAACAGCTCTTGGAATTTAGGTGGGACTGGTCTCACCTGATGAGGGCATCTCCCCTCCAGGGACCTGTCTGTGCAGTCAATAAAATCTAAATTAAATCCAGCTAATTGTAAAGCAAATAAACCCAACCTGTCGGTTAAATCCAATGTAAAAATATTTTTTTAATCCATCAGTAATTTTTGGCATTGATAAGTAGATCTGTATTGAAATTAGACGTACCCTGTACAATCTTTAGCTCTATATTCAATTTTTATTTTTATTTTCCCTCCTTTTTCATTGCAGTTTTAATGATGAATTTTCCTGGGCATCTTTACTGGAGAGTTTCTGAATTAAAACTCAGTGGTCACTATTGATCCACTGGATATATTTCCAATAGAATTCCAATTCCAAGGATCTCACCAGCAATAAACCATAATTATAGAGAAATGTTTCTCTAGGACAAAGCCAATCTCTACCAGAGTTAAACCAACTCATTTTTCCATGGAATTGGAGTGGACTAAAATCCTGTAGGGCAACAATTAAAGACCAACCAGTTGTAAATCCAGGAGCTGCCAGAATTCACCAGTGTTGGACACCATGCCCAACGTTCCTCTGGAAAAGGTGGGAGATTCATTTTATTCCAACTGCAAACAGCAGAACATGGACGTGATGGGACTGATCCTTGTGCCCTCAAATCTTTCAAATCCATCCTTCCCATGGATTCCAGCATGGTTTGGGATATTCCACCCTGGAATAGCTTCCAAATGTGATGGGAGCTGGAGGAGGCTTTTATTTATTTAATTATAATAAATAATAAATAATATTTATTATTATTTGAAACCCCATGTCTTCTCCATTTCATTTTGGGACCATCCCCAAGACTTCCTTCCCTCCTCTGTTGTCCAAAGGAGGGCTTCAAATAATGACTTGAAGAATCTCCTGAACCCAT
>VZRH01006022.1:399497-417720 GCA_013397555.1 Urocynchramus pylzowi
AGAAGAAGAAGAAGAAGAAGAAGAAGAAGAAGAAGAAGAAGAAGAAGAAGAAGGAGAAGGAGAAGAAGAAGAAGGAGCAGCCTCCACACTAAAACCTCCATCTTGCTTTATATCTATTACTAAATTCTAAACCCTTAAACTCTAAGTTTCCCACCCTGTGATATTCCACACTTCTATTCTAACTCCACACCCATAATCCCAGTTCTATCATTCCATTTTGGAAGCCTTCTCCACGGCCTCAGGTCAGATGCAGTGTTCTCCTGGGGTCAGTGCCTGCCAGCACAGAAAGTCTGGAATTCTCAGCAGCCAGGGCTCCAACACTCCTTCCCTTCAGTGCCACAGGTCTGGAGCATTCCCTCGTGGAGAAGTGACACCGAAGGTAAACAGCAGCTTCATCTCCCCAAAATGAAAACCGAATGTGCTCCCTTCACATCAAAGAGCCAAGAGTTGAAGAGTCCCAGACTCCGGGACAGCGAGCCGTTCAACTCCAACATAAAAACCTCATTAGCACATGAAAGTGTTACATAAACATGTTTGCATTGTTATTTACTGAGCGGCCCAGGAATGCTTTGTACCACTTAATCAACTCAAGGGCTCGAGCAGCGGGAGGAAATGGCTTTGCAATAATGAAAGACAAAGATTCCAGATCAAATGGAAGTGAAAAAGAACAAATAATCCTCCAGAAACAACAATGAAAGCCCCAAATCCATCCAAAACTCTGTACAAAAAAAAAAAAAAAAAAAAAAAAAAAAAAAAAAAAAAAAAAGAAAATGCAGCCTCAAAACAAATGTCTAGAAATGAAATTTGTAATTGTTTGGGATGGCTGCTTTGGAATAACATCTGCATTTTAATTAATATTTCAATTATAGTTTGAACTACCCAGCTCATGCATTCAGGTCGCGAATGTGAGTCACCCAGGGGGCTGGAGTTTCAGGCAGAAAACAGATCCTAGAAAGAGTTGAAAAGAGATTTCTTCATCAGGGCTTTTCCTTGGAAGGTTGTAAAATTCCTGACAGTAAAGGCAATATGGGCTATACCAATGGGAAGGAGGATTTGGGCAGGATTCTGAATGTGAGGAGGGGAAAAAAAGAGGATTATTTTGCAAAAAAAAAAAAAGAGATTTGTTTAATTATGAGCAGCTGACAGGCAAGACCCTTTTGTTGCATGTCATCCAAAGCCTACATGGGCTGTTTTCATTTAGAGCAGGGAAATTGCAAGAACGAGGCTCTTTTCAATCCATCTTGATAGGAATTTTTTTTTAAACAGAACTTTTAAAGCATGGTGACACTTCAAAAATTATTGTCTCCGAAGTACTCTGAGAACTGAGATGAAATTAGATCAATCCCAACTGTGGTGTTTTTGTGAAGCTCCTGTCACGTCCTCAATGTCCACAATTCCTGTCCTTGGGAAACGTGGGGGCACAATCCATAGCTGGAAGGAAATGACCCTGGAAAATATTTCTTTTTTTCTGGTTCATCAGTGGAAGACACAGTGGTGACCATGTGGAAACAGGGCTGGGAAGGGGCTGGAGCACCAGGAGCAGCTGAAGGAGCTGGGAATGCTCAGCCTGGAGAAAAGGGGGATCAGGGGGGACCTTGTGGCTCTGCACAGCTCCTGACAGGAGGGGACAGCCAGGGGGGTCGGGCTCTGCTCCAGGGAACAGGGACAGGAGGAGAGGGAAGGGCCTCAGGCTGGGCCAGGGGAGCTCAGGGTGGACATCAGCAGGAATTCCTTCCTGGAAAGGGTCATCCAACCATCCATCCATCCAACAATGGTGGAGTCCCCATCCCTGGAGGGATTTAAAAGCCCTATGGATGTGGCACTTGGGGACACGGGTCAGTGGTGACCTTGGCAGTGCAGACTTGATGATCTTAGGGATCATTCCCACCCCAAATGATTCCAGGATTCTCTCTTGCCCTGCCTGCTCTCTTTCAGAACATCCAGTAACACCACTTTGGCTGATGGGATGATCTCAGGCCATGGTGACCATAAACATTTTGAGGGAAAGTCAGGCACAGCCTCCAATAAAAGAAAATTCCGCTCCCTTCTCTCAACATTTCCGTGATTTAAACCAGGCCTAAACTCTGAAGGAAGCTCTCAGGAGCAACCACAGCTCAGAATATGATCTGCAACCTGACAGTCACCAAACTGCACAGAATTTAATCTTGTTTTTCTTCAAAAAATGTTGCCATTCTCTTTCTTGTTTTGCTTTCAGTATTTCTTTGACATTTTTCCTCCTGGTTTAAGTTACCACCAGAAAACAGCAGATTGTGATTCACTGGGGCTAAACTTCAGATTTGATGGATCACTGCTCACTGGAAGTCAGAGAAGTGACTTTTATTTAAATCAGCTGTGGAATCATGGTGACAAATG
This sequence comes from Urocynchramus pylzowi, assembly GCA_013397555.1. Lineage (NCBI taxonomy): Eukaryota > Metazoa > Chordata > Aves > Passeriformes > Fringillidae > Urocynchramus > Urocynchramus pylzowi. Next base: position 401,871 of record VZRH01006022.1, read on the forward strand.
TAAACAACCCAAAATAAAGGCAGATTTTATGAGTGAGGCTGTTCTTGTAAGATTTTGGAAACCATCAGGTGAGAACAGACTGAAATCAATTTGCAGCTGATTCTGTGGTGTGGGTGCATTGATGAGGCAAGCTGAAATTATGGAAAACATCCTTTAAATCTGTAGGGAGTCAGTCTTCCATTCTGGATACAGGGAATATTTATCTAGGGAAGATAAACAAGGCAGAAGTGAAAATTTGATCCCTGTTTGATACAAGGAAATTTCACCAGCCCTTTTCTGAGCACAGACAGCAAGAATTCAGCAAAATCCTCTCACAGAGCGAGCCTGTCACACACATTTGTCTGTTCATGTGTGTGCAATCCTAGGAAAAATTGCTTCTCACTGGGCAGATCCAAAGATCTGGAGGAGCTGATAAAACTCAGGTTCTTCTCTGAGTTCTTTGGCCTGGCACCACTGGCTGATCTACATTTGGCTGCCACACAAGATCGGTGTGTTGGTCACAGGGAGTTCAGGTCTGGTCCCACTGCCATGGGCAGGGTTGAGTTTTTAAGCCAAAAAAAGTTGAGTTTTTAAGCCCAAAGTCAAAAGCCCAAAGTGCTGTCCCTTCCAATTCCTGGGAATCTGGAGGCAGCCGAGCTGTCATCCGGCAATCTGGGGTGCAGAACAGAAACTTCAACTGAAAAATTGAAGTATTATTACAAAAACCAAGGCCTTCCCTGCTGCATCCTTCATCCAAATGCTGACAAACATGAGGAGGGATTCCCACCACCTCTGTGCTGTCTCTGGGAGTGAATCCATGGAATCCAAGGCTTGGAGAACACCAAGAGAGCTCCCATCAGACACCACTGGTGGTACTGGTCAGCTCCCCTGTGATAGCCCCTTCTAGTGATGCATTTTTTGGGGGGTCTCACCTTTTCCCATTTGGAAAGGGATTTTCCCATTTTTTCCCATTTTCCCCATTTTTTTCCCATTTTCCCACCTTTTCCCCCCATTTTTTCCCATTTTCCCACCTCTTCCCCACTTTTTCACATTTCTGGCTCCATCCTCCACGTGTCCCATCACCGAGCACCCAGCCAGGCACTCTTATCTTCAGGAGTTTTCTCCATGATCCTTGTGGGGGCAGTTCCAGCTCAGGAATGCTGTGACTCCATGATCCTATGATTCCGTGATTCCGTGATTCCATGATTCCTGCTCTCCCAGGATGAAGTCAGTGGAGACCAGGCCTTGTCCTCCTCCCACCCCTGCTGGCTGTTGGTCACTCCAGTGCCCATTTGCCTTCTGTCCCCACATCTGACACTGGTCCAAGCCCAGAGTGGCTACGAAAACACAACCTCCTCCAGCCCCACACACGCACAGATGGCTTTGAAGTCCTCCAGGCTTTCCTTCTGATTTCTTCCCTGTGTTTTGGTTTGGGTTTGCTGCTCCTTTTTATTGTTGTTTTGTTTAGACAAACCTTTTCCAGGGACTGTGTTCTTTGTTATCCCTGTGGGAGAGGGACAGTTGTTTTTTCACCCCTTCCACAGCAATTTTTTTTTTCCAGGCACTGCCCCAATATGGAATTTGCACATGTTTGAAGCAGAAATAAATGATTAACATTTTTTTTCCCTTTTTTTGCCCCTTTCTTGGAGCTGGATGAAGGTAAGGACACGGCATCCTTTCCTACAGCCATCATGTGCAAGCGATTACAGAGTTGCCCTTAACTTGTACCATATCCCCAGTCAGCCCTAATAAAAAAGACACAAGAAATATGAATTCCACCAGATTCCTGCATGGAATCAATCCCTGCTGTGTTGTTAATACAGCAGAGGAAATTTGGTATTGAAAGAATGAGAATTCAGGAAAAAAAAAAAAAAAAGTCAATGGATAAATCAGGGTTCTAACACCAGAAAGACAAACCTACACTGGATAAAATCTTATCACAAGTGCTGCCCTATTTTATGGAGTTGTTGGCCATTACACCATATGTGAATAACTCTGCTAACTCCAGGCTTGAAAAGAGTAAAACCCCCAAATAAATATTCATTAAAGGGTTCCTGCACCTGGAAATATTGGAGCCTGGATGGAAAAGGATTAAGATCAGCTTTAAAGTGAAGAGCTTGGATGTTGTGAAATGAGTTTGGACTGATTTCAGTTCACTTTATCTGTGTAGTCACCCCCTAAAATCACCGTAGAGGAATAAATATATCCAGAAAGGGATTTATTCTCCCTCTCAGGGTGGGAAATAACTTGTCTCTGTCTTTACCTCCAAAGCCGAGCTGGATGATTGAGGTTTAAATAGTTAAAATTAGGTTAATACATATTTATAGATATTTCTGATGTTAAATGGTCCCTGCAACAGAGCCAAGGTCTCTTTCCAGGATTTTAGAGGTGCTGCTCAACATCATAATCATGATGCCATCCTTTCTCAGCCAAAACTCAGGTGGTCCAGGACTCTTTTCGATCCAGGATCTCTGGAAATTGCCATGGAATCACAGAACCATAGCTTGGACTTGATGATCTGAGAGATCTTTTCCAATTTAAAGATTCTGTGATTCTCTGAAAGCGACATTCCTGTGAAAGGAGGAACTGAGTGGGCAAAAGGGAGTCACAGCCCCAGGATTACCAGTGGTTACATCATTATGCAGGAATATTTTTGGGAAGAATATCCCAAATATTCACCATAGGATGCATGGGCCCTGTTAGATGATGTGGGAAGGTGAGTGAGAGGTAGCTGTGACCCTGAAATTCAGAGAAGTGAGGAATGTCCAGCACTGACTGGCTGCCAACAGAAGATTTAATAACCATTCCTAGTCCTGATTCCCCATCCCAGAACCAGAGGATATCTGGAATTGGTACAGGAATGAAAAGAGCTGTAATAAAGTAATAAGGGATGGGAGCAAAGCACTGGTTTTATTTCCTTTTCTAACTTATCCAGGAAAATGATTTCCTAAGATCTGTCAGTCAGATCTTTCTGGTTCCCTGCATCTCTGGTGAACCCTGAGAACATCCTCAGTTGGAAAAGAACCTGCAAGGATTTCAACTCCTGGCCCTGCTCAGGACAATCCCAAAAATCTCACCCTGTCCAAATGCTCCTGGTGCTCTGGCAGCCTTGGGAATGTGCCCCTTCCCCCTCTGGGGGAAGTGCCCAGCACCCTCTGGGGGAAGAACTTATTCCTGATATCCAACCTAATCCATCCCTGGCACAGCTCCCTACTATTGATTTTTATTTTAAAAAAATTAACTCTCATTTTCCAGGTCCACACAGTCCTTGGGGGATCAAAAATAATCAAGTAATTTATCTGCAGGGTTTGGGAAAGGGCTGGTGTGTGGAGCAGGCTTTGGGATGTTGGGAATGGTGAGATGAGAAATCCCACAGGATCCCATAAGGGAAACTCCACCCCAATGTCTGACCCAATACCTAATTCTTGCACAGCCTCCCTTTTTTTATATTATATTTCATATTAACATCAACCTGTAAATTCCTGTTGGTCAAAACTCTCATCTTCCAAAAAAGAAAGAGGAAAATCCACAAAATTCCTTCCTAGAGAGCTTCCTTTGGTCTGAGGCTCCTTTTTCTCAGGATAAACACCAGTCTGGCTCCCCTGGTTGTTCCCATATTCCCATTATTTTCATCTGTAAACAATTTCAGCCATAGGATGGAGAGGAGACGAAATGTGCAGAGCATGAAGTCACTCAAGTGTCCCAAAACTGTGACATTCCCTTCAAATGAGTGGCCTTGGAGAACAATTCCTCTGGTTTATGATGATCCCAAGGATTTTCAGCTCCCTGTTCCCACACTGCAGCCAAGAAGACCAAAAACCCAGTTTATACGAGGCCAGCATTTCTCAGAAAACGGATTTCAGATTTTCTCTGGGAGGTGTCACCAAATATAAATTCTGAATTTATGAAAGGTTTGAAGCCCTGAAGGGCAGCTCTGGTGAGGTTTTCTCATTCCCTGTGCTCAGCTACTGCCTCTGTGTCCTGCACAGCTCCATTCCCATCCACATCTGGGAACAACATTGTCCCTGGAATCCAGGCTGGGGCAAACTCTCCCTTTAGTTCAAACATTCTGTCTTTTGATAGGAAAATTATCCCCAAATTTGTTCGTGTGTTCCTGAAGGGAAAACATCCCTTAATCAGCCAGGCAAATTTGCTTTTATGTCATCCAAATTAAGTGTTCTTGCAATGTTTTCCAAATAGTTTATCCAAGGGAAAAAGCAAATAAAAGCAGGCAGAAAAGGAAAGACAGAGGGCGAGGATGGAAAATTGCTCTTTGTTAATTTGATTTATTTTTGTCAAGACCTGAAGCCACAGGAGAACATTAATGAGTCACTTTTGAGAGCTGGGATAAAGAAAAACAAGATTTTATCTCATTTCTGCAGAGCATGAAAAACTGGACATGGATGGATGGTGTGAGGAAAAACTGGCTGAAGTAGAGTTGACACTTTCAAGGGCATCCAGAGCTTTTAATAATTATAACAAATTAATAATAAAAGGATGGCCAAGGAAAATTTGTGCCTGTTTCTGGGTGGGATGGGTGATTTAGAAAGAGCTGCCACAAATAAGGCTGAGATACCCAACCTCTTCCTTCCATTAGTCTTCCAAGAGGATTCCCAAGCCTCTATGACAAGAGGTGGGGAGAATTCCATGAATTTCATGAGGAGAATTCCAGCAGTGGATAAGGGTCAAGTCAGGGATTCCTTGAAGGATCTTCCTGTTCAGTTCCATGAATTTCATGAGGAGAATTCCAGCAGTGGATAAGGGTCAAGTCAGGGATTCCTTGAAGGATCTTCCTGTTCAGTTCCATGAATTTCATGAGGAGAATTCCAGCAGTGGATAAGGGTCAAGTCAGGGATTCCTTGAAGGATCTTCCTGTTCAATTCCATGTGCAGAGAGTACTGATGTCCTTGAAAACCTTATCAGGTCATGGAGAACACCTTGTTAGCCCTTATAAACAGGAATTTCTTCCCAGTATCCCATCTAAACCCACCCTCCTCCTGCTCAAGGCCATTCCCTGTGTCCTGTTGCTCCATTTTTTGCCCCAGGTCCCTCTCCAGCTCTCTTGGAACCAATTTAGGCTCTGAAGGAGCCTAATTTTAGCTCTGAAGTCTCCCCTGGAGCCTTCTCTTCTCCAGGCTGGACAATCCCAACTTCCCTAGGATGATTTTATAGGAAAACTCTGTGATCAATTAGTGGCTCTTGTCTGGAGATGCAGCAGAAGAGACAGATCATCTTCCCAAGGAATATTAGAGATATTATTCCAAAAGAGCTCATTCTACACAGCTTAAAAACAAAGCAAAAAAAAAAAAATCTGATTAAATAAGTTTAAATCTTTAACTAGCCGATTTCTGACTTCTTCTTAAGGATGTGTCTCCTTTAGCTTCAAAGTTAATGGAAATCCACGGAAAAACTGGATTTGGCTTAGGACCTCAGTAGGGTGGAATTAAAGAGCCCTTCCCAAATATCTGCTCGAGCCAGAGAGTTGGACCAGATGATCTCCAGAGTGTTGGAACCTTGGTTGCTGAGAATTCCAGACTTTCTGTGCTGCCAGGCACTGACCCCCAGGAGAACACTGCATCTGACCTGGGGCCATGGAGAAGGCTTCCAAAATGGAATGATAGAACTGGGATTGTGGGTGTGGAGTTTGAATAGAAGTGTGNTGGGCTCCATTTTCAGTGTGTTAGAGTGAAGTGCTGCAGAACTCAGGGTTTGGGAGACTGTGACATGGGTAAGGACTGACAAACATCTGAGTCCCAACACGAAATTCCGTCCTGAGCGCTTCAATCCCGACCCAGGCAGAAAAAGAAGCAAAGGCTCCAACACCAGAGGTCCCTTCCAGCCTCACCCACTCCATGATTCCGTGATAAAGTGGAGTTGCTCAGCCTCTGGATTGCTTTTTTTGCCCAGTTTGGATTGTTCTGTAAATACTGGGCAGGCAGATGTTTGGGGGTTTTATTTTCCTTAGTAATGGTCACTGCTCTTTGATCCTGGGACAAACCAGAAACCACGGGGAAGGCAAGGAAAATTCTGTTCTGATTAAGGTTTGGGACAAGGAAAGGTTTATTTATTTATTCATGTCTTTATTTATTTTTATTTCTAAACATACATATTTAATTAGTGAATGAGTAATGGAATCTTCTTCTCCTAGGGAGAAAGCAGAACCTCATTCTTCTGCTCCTTTCTCTCTTCTAGGGAGAAATTGAGTCCTTTTCTAGGGAGAAATTGAGTCCTTTTTTAAGGGAATAATGGAATCATTTTTTTATAAAAAATAATTCCTCTCTTGTGGGCGTTGGTAAAGATTTGCACAAGTTTATAAAGATTGAGTTGCAGAATGTTAAATCAGACTTAAAAGTCCTACTCAGCTCCATGGGATCTCCCAGAGCTTGTGCAAATCACTGGGAAATTACAGAAAAAAATTAAGACTTCCTTAAAAAAATTTCAAATCTCCTCAGTTTACAACAAACCTTCAGTAAATAAAAACATTTATGCAGTGCACATATAACAGATCTCCACAAAAGAATGGGAATTTTATCCTTACCCAAACCTATGGAATAGACAGATATGGGAAAAAATACAGGAACACAGGCCCAGTTTTTTGATCTAAAGGAATTTGCTAAAATTTTGTGTTTAAGATGTGGAGGAACAAAATGTATTTGTGGAATTAATTTCCAGTATGGCAACATTTTTAAGCCAAGAAAAAAGGAGAGATGTTTCAAAACTGCTCATCTTAGTATTTTGAGAGGAAAACTTTAAGATTTTTCATAGTGTCTGGTATCTAGACTATAAAATGTCATTAATTTTAGATGAGCAAAAATAGTTAAACCGAAAGTCCCAGACAAACCCAAGTGCTTGGTTTTTAATCCTTCTGCTTTAAAACCTGCAACAATTCTGCTTTCATCCCACCAAAAAATACTTTTTAACTTTTTAGGATAACCTATTTACCTTCAGTTCTGATATTTTTTCTTTTGCAAGCACTGGTGGTGTAAAATAAATTTAATTTGGTTTAGGTTTGATATTTTTAAATTATTTTAACTCTTTATTTTTTTCAATTTTTCCTATTGATTAACCAAAGAGTCTGATGGAGTGGGTAGTGCTGAGTTTGTGGTTGGATTTGATGATCTTAAAAGATATTTCCAGTCTAAACTATTCCATGATTTGACACCTTGTACCAAAGACAGAAGTGAAGCCAAAGTGTATCTTCCCAGGTGGAAATGCAGGAAATTTGCCTTTTCCCAGGCCAGGAGGAGGGGCCAGCTGGGTACACGAGGCTGCTCCTGGGTTCTGATAATTAAAAGCTCTTTTTCCTTTCTATCTGCAGAAGATTCCAACCCTAAATCCATCTTGTTCTCTTTTGGGGAAGTGAGTTTTGAAGGATGGCGGCCTCTGATGCCTCAGGTTAACTGATGCCTTGAGAAGGCTGACCTGGAACAGAGGCTGGACAGAGTTAAAGAATAAAGCAGGGATTCATTAAAAGGATCTCCTCCATGGATGCACCTTGGGCAGCACCAGAGCCCAGCCAGGGCTGCACCCAAGATGACCCAAAATGGCCCCAAAATGCACGGCCGCTCCCGGGGGCTCTCCCTGGGATCAGTTCTGCTCCATTTGCACCTTGGAGTTCATTGTCCCATTCCAGCTTTAGCCCAGGCACTCCCATCCTGCTTGTTTTTCTCTCCTCAGCCCACGTTGTTTGTGCTCTTGGGGCTGAGATTTGGATCATTTGTCCTTGGTGCCCAGCTGGAGCAGGAATTGTTTTGTCTCCCTGCTCTGTGCAGAGAGCTCAGCATCCCCTGATGTGAAGCCCAGACCCTCACACTAAAGCAGCACAGAATCTGAAAAATATAGAAGCTAAACCCTGAGGCACCACCTCCACCTCACAAATGTGAAAACTGAGGCAATGAAGTGACACTTTGTGACCTGTGCCACGATTCTGTGACCTTTGTTGTTATCCTGTCACCTGTGTCATGTTTCTGTGATTTTTTTTTTGTGATTCTTGGAAGCTTCTTCTTTTTTGTCACCTCCAGCACAGATTTCAGTGCTGAGCATTTCTCATTTGTGGGGCCCTCCAAAGCTCATCTTGGAGTGCTTGGGCTCAAGGCCCTGGCAGAACTTCCCCAGAGCAGCTGTGGCTGCCCCTGGATCCCTGGAAGTGTCCAAGGCCAGGCTGGATGGGGCTTGGACCAACCAGGGACAGTGGAAGGTGTCCCTGTAGTGGAATGAGTTGATCTTTAAGCTCCCTTCCAACCCAAACCATTCAAATTCTGGAGAACATCTGTGGAATTCTTTATCTTGTTCACAGGTTGGCCCAAGTAACAATTCCTGTGGGAAAAAAAGCCTGGGAAAGAGGGAATAAGGGAAAGAGGAAGATGTGTTCCTGCACAGGGACAGGAGGAATTGGGATGAGTGACCCTCATGGAACCGTCTGCAACACCCCCAACCCACAGATTTCCAAAATGAGATGAGCTATCCCACAGGAGTTTTAATTCCTAAATATGCTTGAAGCAAAGCTCCTTTGCTCAGCTGAATAAAATGGATACAATTAAATTCTGTGATGCTGGTAATGAGTGACAAAACATGACACAAAAAAGTACTGAAAGTGAGACCATGAGAAGAGCAGAGTTGAGGCTCATTGTTTTCCAAATATTTAATTTCACAGCTGCTTTATGACTTCACAGGTGCTTTAAACACAACCATTTCCCTCTTTCCATGCAGGTGGCAATGATGAAAAAAATGAGAAAAGGCCCAAAAATGCCATGAAAGCTTAAGACAGAAAATTCCTCAAAATCATGGATTGGTTAAGCTGCAGAGGAACTTCGTGGGTGGGAATGAATGAGCTGATTGCTGAGGAGCTGAGGTTTGAGGTGAGCAGGTCCCTGAGGGGTCTTCACCTGGGACAAAACCCAAATTCCCTCTGGAAAAAAGAAAGAAATCTTTAATTTCCTTTGTTTCTCTTAATTGCCAGCAATTCTGTGACACAAGGACCTAAGACAGCCTAAAATATTTCCATAAACCATGTTACTTTTTGTTCTTTTCCCCCCATCACCCCCAAACAACTCCCACCAAAAACCAGCCAGGAAAACTCCATTGGAATGCTGGACCCCAGGACAGGGAGGTATGAGGAGGTAAATGGAGATTAAAAAAAGGTTGGGAAGTCCCAACCTTTTCCCTCATCAGTAATTCCCATGCCACAGGAGCCACCTGGAGGGAGTGTGGATGTTTGGTGCTCTCTAGTGACTGCTCCTCAAAGACTTTTGCCACTCATGAACAGCTCCTGGGAGTAAGAGTTGAGCTCTTTGGTTTCCTTGGGTTTATTTTAGCTGAAACCCATGAAAAACCCTCTGTTCAACACTTGTGAGCAGCACAGACAGAGCTGGCCAAGCAGGTTCTGATGATGACAATAAATTGACTTCTAAATTTGTTTTTAGTTTCTCGCCTCACATAAAATCCCAGGCTGCTCTACCAAAGGTAATGGATTCTCTTGGGATAGTCAGGAGGGAGCAGATTTAAGATGGAACAGGGTAAGTTTAGATCTGATTTTGGGAAGAAATCCTTGGCTGTGAGGGTGGGGAGGGACTGGAATGGATTTTCCAGAGAAGCTCTGGCTCCTCCATCCCTGGAAGCATCCAAGGTGAGGTTGGACAGGGCTTGGATCCACCTGGGATAGTGGGAGATGTCCCTGCAATTCCAAAGCAGCCAGGAGGGTTTGTGTGAGATTTTAAACCATGAGAAGGTGCTGATCAAGCAAAGAACAGCTGATCCTGAGGGGCTGATCCATAGGAACAGGATCAGACTTCCTCCAGAGCCACATCCCAACTCTTTGGTGCTTAAAAAACCACCAGATTTTTTGCAGCTCTTCTCTAAAGAGAAACTTTTTACCTGTACCTCTAAAGAGGTGCAACTTCTTTTTCTAAGAGCAAGCTGCTCTCCAAACAGATCTTTTCATCTTTAATTTCCTAGATCCTCACGTCTCAGATGTCAAATTTGGTTCAAATTGGATAAGGGATTAAAAATAGTCCTAAAGTAGGCTCAGTCTTGTAAAAGATTAAGTTTAGGAAAAGAAAAAAAAAAAGATCTGTTTAGGAAAGCAGAGCAGAGATCTTTCCTGATGTGTTTTCCAAAAACATCAGAAGGGGTATGAAAAGTAAGGAGAGACCCTCCTCCCACTTGGATATTGATTCTCATTCACTCTGACCCCTGCATTAAAACAACATGCAGAATTTCCCTTTTCCCCCACCTATTTTTTACTCATTTTCTTAAATCTATTTAGGCCAGATATTAATTCCTTTCATACAAGGCAAGAAACAAAAACTCAGCAGTGAAGATCTGGCCTGAACCCTCTGCTTGGGAGATTTATGGGAGCCGTAGGTTTCAAATGGCTGAGCATGGAAAGATTCCTTCCTTTTTGGCCCCTTCCCTGCTTGCTTGTGTGTTCATAAAAGAGCTCCTCACCCATCTGTCTCTATCAGTGCTGGGCCTGTGATAGAGCTCGGATTTATGGCTCTGTGAGCTTTTAAAAGTGTTCATATTTTACCATCTTTCCCGCTGAAAGGATGCCAGCATCCCAGTAGCCTTTGGGATAAACCTCTGGCTACTCACCTCTGGAGCTGGAGCTGATCCCTGGGGATTGTCCTGCTTGGCTGAGCTGCCAAGAAATAAAATCTGGGCTCTCTCAATCTCTGAGCATCAGCAGTCTTCAGAGGACACTGGAACTTTGCTGAGTTTGTGTTCTTTCCCCTCTCCTTTTTCTCTTTTTTCCCTTCTGTCATCCAGCTGGGTTGTTTTGTTTGGTTTTTATTTTAATTTAAAAGTTTAACATGCTTAATTCCCCCTCTTCTCAGCTGTTCCATCCTCTTTTCCATGTTCACTGTGGCAAATTCTTGTTGCTGGCTTGGAGATGAATTTTCTTTCTGTATCACTGAAATACAAAAACAAAATCCTAATAAAATTAGGAAACCCCACATGACTCCAGAGCAAACCTTCCACTGGTGTAAATCATCACTGAGCCATTGCAATCACTGTCAGTAAATGCCTGCATTCAGGATAAAGAAAGGGGCAGTTGCAAAAAATGTTAACTTTAGAGCTGTGGGATGGGATTTTCTCTATCAGCTGGTTTTTAGCTCAGGAAGCATCTTAGAACCTGAGAGTCCCAATGGTTTGGGGTAGAAAATACCTTAAAAATCATCCAGTTCCACCCCTGCTATGGGCAGGGACACCTTCCACTATCCCAGGGTGCTCCAAGCCCCATCCAACCTGGGCTGGAACACCCCAGGTTGGTTTCTCCCTTTTTCAGGAGTCTGATAAAGATATTTCTTCCCTCCCCTCTTGTTTCCAGCAGTTGGAAATCATCAGCAAGTGAAAATATTTGCTTGGGAAAGCAAAATGCCAAATACACCAACATCAGGCAGGCAAAGCATGAGGCAGGAGTTATGTGCAAACTATCCCAGGGCAGCAGCTCAACTATCCCAGCAAAACAGAAAATATTCCTGATAAAAGGTGTGGTCAGAGCAGTTTCCTTTTTTAAGTACATCTATTAAAACCATCCATGTACTTATGTGCATAGATTTTTTGTTTTGTATATAGATATGTACTGATTTTTTAGGAATTCGGTTTCCTGGTTACAAGCCTGCAAATCCATCTTCGAAAAACGTAGATTAAAAAGAAAAAATAAAAAAATTAGATTAATCTCCTATACCTCGCCAAGCAAGCCTTGCTCAGGAGGATTGTCTAAAAATTGGGTCTTTAGAAGTCATGGTAAGCTGCAGAGAAAAATAAGCAGAAAATTGTGATGGCTCCTGATCTCACTGATGCTGTTGCTCAAGAATTTTTTGGGGTTGCTTGGAACATTCCCAATTCCTCATCCCAGAAGGTTTCCCAATCCTCTCTGGTCTGGAGGAAATAGGGCAGGAAACCCCAGAAGGTCAGGGTTCCTCAGGTTCTTGCAGGACCTATGCACGGTATAAATTCCAGATGGAGAATATTTGGATATTTCTTGTGGCATCAGGCAGAGTTGTCACTGCTCTGTAAGAGATGAGGTCTCGTGGTCTGTTTTGTTTAGGATTTTATGGTTATGGGGTGGAAAATCTGGCAGCCTGAATGAGGGAAAGTCACTCTGTGTGTGTCTGTGTGCATGGAGAGAGGTCAATTAATCAATTTAATTTCTTGTCTGAGTGGTGAGTTTGATCTGCAAAGTTTCATCTGTTCTGCAGAGCTTTAATCACACCTTCCCTGTGTCACAAAATGAGAGGTGACCATCTCTCACCTCCTGGGGTGCTCATCTTGCCCATTTCTTGGCACATTTTGGCAGATCTTGTTGGGTCAGCAAAACCACGGTCACCTTGGAACAGTTTTCCCAGCGCAGCTGTGGCTGCCCCTGGATCCCTGGAAGTGTCCAAGGCCAGGTTGGACATGGCTTGGAGCAGCCTGGGATAGTGGAAGCTGTCCCTGCCCATGGCAGGGTTGAAATGAGGTGATCCTTAAGGTCCCTCCAACCAAAACCCATTTGGGATTCTCTGATTTTACCTTTCCTGTTCTCAATGTGACAAGGACTCTGCTTTTTCATGTCCCCTTGAAGATACACAGAGAGGGCAGAGACCAGGACAATGCTCAGACCCTTTTATTGACTCTGCTCTGGATCCAGCTGGGCAGAAGAATTTCTTCTCCTTCCAGAGTGGTTCTTTCCTGCTGTGCTGAACATTCCCTGCACTTGCCACGACTCCAAACGTGGCTTCAGCTGGGATCCACAGTGACAATCCAGGGATCTTTCTTTCCAGACTGAGCTTACTGGGACTCCAAGCACTCTTCTGAAGTTGGCTGTTGGTGTCACCCACCAGTGGGACCAGTTTCATGCCGTCCCAGTTATCTCCTCTCTGTCCCTTCTGGTTCCATGAGGGCTTCCAAGTCTACATTCCAGAGAGCTCCACACAGAGGTAACAGTGGAGAAGGACACAACATTCTTCAGGAGTCACTCCAGCTGTTCCTAAAAGAAGGAAAAACTACTTTAGGCAGCCCTGGTGGCTCCTGGCAGAAGTCACTGCGTGCTCAGTTCAACCAACGTGGCTCTTCACACCATATCCCAAAATTTGGGTGGTTAATGAAGGAATAGGGATGTTTCTCCCAATCCAACATCTCTCCGATGGGATTAATGGGTCTGTTGAGAAGTTCAGCTCTGGTCTGAGATGGAAACTGGAAGGCCATATCCCATTTTAGTGCTCCAAAGGCTTGCTGGGAATATGAGATCGCAGGATATTAACTCACCTTCTTCAAGGGCAAAGCACAACCAGATCTAAAACCAACATCCCTACACAAATGGATCCCTGGGACCATCCTTCCTGGTTATCCTGCTCTCAGGAATCCAGAATAAGGAAGCCCAGATCCTGCCCTGAGGGTTCTGAGCTCTGTGGTCACTGCTGGTTTTCTCAGGATAAACACAAGGTTTGAGGTGTTGGTAAGAAAACAAATCAAAACCCACCCAGCCCGACCTGACTAGAGCATTTCAAATCAATGAATGGCAGGGCCTGAATTATGCCAGGCAATAGAAATTAAATTCTTCAGCTTGGAGGAGCCTTTGAAAGTTTTCTATTGGTCACGATTTTTGCTCCGTCAGCTTCTCCAGGCCTGAATTTTGTCATGGAATTACTCTATTGCTTTAGGCTGCAAAGCAAGACAAACAGTTTGAGAGGAAAGGAAAGCTCAGCTGCCTTCCTGACCCACACTCACTGCTGCTCAGCAAATACCAGAGATTTCGAGGCTCCAGCCGTGTGAGAAAGAGCGGCCCTGACTTCACTCCCTGCTCCTCCTGGGTCTCGTCCAAAGCACATGGAAATCAAAAGGTCTTTTCCTGCTGACATCAGTGGCCTTTGGAACACACCTAGAATGTCCCCAGGCTAAAAGTCACTGCACTCTGAGGGCGGCTGGGCTGCTCCCAGGCTGCTCCTCAAGCACAAACAGTCCCTGCTCCCTCACAGGCCCCAAAATTGATGGTGTTGTTCATGGAGCCAGAGTTCCCTCAGGGATCTCCAAACTCAATGACTGAGGGATTGAGGGATTTTGGGACAAGATGTTGTCCAGGGAGGGCTGGCAGGGTGTGGGGACATGCAGGAGGCTTTCAGGGGTGCTGGGTGGTGGCAGTGGTAGGCCAGGATACAATTCCTCTTCCCAGAGGGATTCCAGCTGTTCTGGAAACAGGTGGAAATGGAGTCAGCTGCAATTCCCTTCAGCACAGGCAAAGGAGGTGGTTTGTCACCCCTTGGACACTGATCCTTTCCCTGGGGTCCAGAGAATCCTCATCCACTTTAACACACAAGGCCTAGGCCCACAACAGCCTGATTGAATCCAAATTTTGTTGGATTCAAGGACAAGAAGAGGTGGGATGGAGCTCACCTACCTTTAGTTGTATGGAAGGAAATCATGAAGTCCCAGGTAATCATCATTTACAAACATGAGGAAAAACACCCCTGAAAAAAAGCAAAACAATCCAGGCTTCTTTAGATACATACCTTGCAATAAAATGATTTATTGTGTTGAGTTTTGAAGTGATTAGAAAGGAGAGTCTAAGGCGCTCTGAGGTTTTAAGATCTAACTAAAATTTAGGTGAGGTTTATTCTACCTGTGACCTCTAATTGATGTAACAGCCATCCACACATTAATCACTCAATATCCTCTAGGACCCCAATGAATTATTGACACTCATTAATTATTATTTTGTTCTGGCCTCTGAATTGCAGGGAAAACCCAATCCTGAGGAGCAGCACATGGGAGATAGGGTGCTGGAAGGGATGGGCTCTTTTTTGATTCCAAGGCAACACTTCTTGTGCCTGCTCATTCCAGGAACGCCGTCTCCCATCCCGGTGACGCCAGTGGATTATCTCCCGTCAGGAAACACGGATCTCACTCCAGTCCTTCAGGAAAGATCAGGCTCAGCAGTGTGAGGCTGAGGAGAGAGAGCTGTCAAACCACCCTGAGCATCCAAACCCCTCAAAATCCCAAATTTTCTCTGCACTGTGAGGTAAACACGGAGCTGCCGCGCCGATTCCGGGGACACTTTAATGACATCAAGCCCAGCAAGCTCAGGAAACAATAAATCCCTGTGCCAGCATTGTGTCCTGGTGTAGGATTAGGCTCTTTTCTGACCCAGAGATGGGGCAACTGAGAGGTGTTTTAAAAACTTTTATTCCATTTTCACTCTCATGTGAAGGGGGAGACAATACAGATGTTATAATTCACACCATCACAATCAGAAGCCAACTATTTCCTAATTATAATATATTATAAATATTTCTTAAGTTATCAACTTTAACTACACCATGTTATAAATACTTCAAAACTAATAATCTAAAATTATTTCTCATAAATCCTACTACAATACATCTTTCATAGTTCTATTTCTGTAAAATATCTAATCTTATTTACAAAGCCATCCTTTAAAACTTATTTCTAATTCCATTTCTCTCTCAACAATATCTATCTTATTCCATAACATTTCTAAATCAACATTTTTTATCTCAAAGTTTGCATATAAATACATGCTATGTAAACCTTCTATCAAACTTTAAAAATTCTTTACAAATCTATTTCCCACAGCCTGGCTCTGATTCCAGGAGTGATCACAGCTCCTGGCAACCCCAAACATGGCTGCATTTAATGATTATTCTGTGAGCTGTGGGTCTGTCCCTCAGCTAAAAAACAAAATATCAGCATGGACCTGTATTTTCCCTCATTTCCCTGCCCTCACTGCTTCCTTCTCCTGTGGATTCTTTGCTTCTTTTTGCCAGGGTCAGGATTAAATGTGTGAGATGGAATTTCTTGTTGGGACTCAGATGTTTGTCAGTCCTTACCCATGTCAGAGTCTCACAAACCCTGAGTTCTGCAGCACTTC
>VZRH01006022.1:447851-484192 GCA_013397555.1 Urocynchramus pylzowi
ATAAATCCCTGCTTTATTCCTTAACTCTGTCCAGCCTCTGTTCCAGGTCAGCTTTCACAAGGCACCAGTTCAAAGTGGGAAATGACATTCCCCCAATTGGTTGCTCTTTGGATCCCGCTGGCTCTGCTGGATGATCTCCGGTGATTTATGAGGAGAGCTGCCATTCCTTCAGACAAGTGGACGCCTTCTTTTCCACGGCTCTGAGGTGAATTTTTCCCAAGGAAACCCGGGAATGAACCATTTCTGCTGGAAGCCCACAGATCATCTCCTCAGGGTTCAATCCTGCCCATATTTCACACGGAGCAGGGAGTGGAGGTGGATGTGTACTCCCAAAAATAACTCGGAGTCGTGGCATCACACACAGGAAAGAGCCAAGAGATGTCAGAAATGGAACCAAAGAATCTCTAGGGTTAATCTTAGACTTCCCAAAAAACAGAGATTTGAGTCAAGACTGGCCTTGGATTCTTTAGGTTGACCTTGTGCGTAGCAGAGGTTGGGGAAAAATACAAATGAAAATTTAATAAAAATTAAAATGAAAATGGAAATTTTTAAAAAATGGAAATAAAAATGAAAATAAAAATAGAAATTAAAAATAAGAAATATAGATGGAAAATGAAATTGAAAATAAGAAATATAATGGAAAAATGAAAATAAAAACAAAAAATAGATAAAAATTAAAAATGAAAATCAAAATCAAAGTGAAAAATAAAAAAATCAAAATTAATAATAAAAATACAACTTAAAAATACTAAATACTTATTCATTTATTTTTAATTACTTTTTTTTAAGAAAAAACCCCATTTATTTAAAGAAAAATTATTCAGTCTCTGGAATGTTCATAGACATAAATTCATCTCCAGTATCCTAAATATTCTTTAAGTGAACTTTAATTTATTGCACATCTGTTTCAAAATTAATAATTGCACTCATCTGCTTCTTTTAGCTGATCTAAAATCAGATTAATTACTCCAAAAAAGAGATAAAAAACAGAACAAAGGACAATTGGTGCAGCCAATTCAAAATCTTTCTTTATTTCCCCCTCAAAACCAAGTGTTGNGGGAAATGACATTCCCCCAATTGGTTGCTCTTTGGATCCCGCTGGCTCTGCTGGATGATCTCCGGTGATTTATGAGGAGAGCTGCCATTCCTTCAGACAAGTGGACGCCTTCTTTTCCACGGCTCTGAGGTGAATTTTTCCCAAGGAAACCCGGGAATGAACCATTTCTGCTGGAAGCCCACAGATCATCTCCTCAGGGTTCAATCCTGCCCATATTTCACACGGAGCAGGGAGTGGAGGTGGATGTGTACTCCCAAAAATAACTCGGAGTCGTGGCATCACACACAGGAAAGAGCCAAGAGATGTCAGAAATGGAACCAAAGAATCTCTAGGGTTAATCTTAGACTTCCCAAAAACCAGAGATTTGAGTCAAGACTGGCCTTGGATTCTTTAGGTTGACCTTGTGCGTAGCAGAGGTTGGGGAAAAATACAAATGAAAATTTAATAAAAATTAAAATGAAAATGGAAATTTTTAAAAAATGGAAATAAAAATGAAAATAAAAATAGAAATTAAAAATAAGAAATATAGATGGAAAATGAAATTGAAAATAAGAAATATGATGGAAAAATGAAAATAAAAACAAAAAATAGATAAAAATTAAAAATGAAAATCAAAATCAAAGTGAAAAATAAAAAAATCAAAATTAATAATAAAAATACAACTTAAAAATACTAAATACTTATTCATTTATTTTTAATTACTTTTTTTTAAGAAAAAACCCCATTTATTTAAAGAAAAATTATTCAGTCTCTGGAATGTTCATAGACATAAATTCATCTCCAGTATCCTAAATATTCTTTAAGTGAACTTTAATTTATTGCACATCTGTTTCAAAATTAATAATTGCACTCATCTGCTTCTTTTAGCTGATCTAAAATCAGATTAATTACTCCAAAAAAGAGATAAAAAACAGAACAAAGGACAATTGGTGCAGCCAATTCAAAATCTTTCTTTATTTCCCCCTCAAAACCAAGTGTTGGACATCAGAATTCCAAATTAACTGTCATCATTAGGAGGGTATTGGACATTAAAGCATTTTCATGTGAGAGAAGAAATACATCTCATTAAATTACATAATTAATGAAATATACTTGAAAAAATTATTGATTTTGGGCTCCCATAATGTGAATTTGGTGGTTGAAATCCTAAAAAAATAGTGAGAGATGCCAAGAATTCTTTTGTTGTTATTGAAAATCACCCCAAGTCTTCACTCCTTTAGAATTGCTTTAGAATTCCTTGACAATTCCAGCTTTATTTGGGGTAAAAATCAAGCTCAAAAAGTTCTATTTTTTAACCTCCTCAGAAAAAGTTTGATTATATTTGAAGCACTTCCAGTTCCATTGATCGAAATTTAGTGATTTAAATTGGATAAATTAAAGTGTGGAGTGGATTAAGGAGTGGATAAAAAAGATACATCTATATATCAAAATATATCATTGAAATAAGAGGCAATTACTGTCCAAATGGACACAGTAAAACCAAATTTCATCCAAATTTCAGGGGGAAATTGTGACCTTTCCCTCTATTTTTTCCAAATATTTGACTTTTTTTAAGTCCATGTAGGAGAGAATCCCGAATTTTTAGCCTTTGAATCATTTCCACTGCAATCTCTTGCTCGAGCTGTGAAAACTCTGAGCTTCCCATGAATTCCCAGAGTGTGGATTGTGGATCTGGATTTGGATGCATTGAAATCACACAGCAGCTTTAAATAACAAGAAAGTGGGATTCGGATCCCAGCTCCTGGTGCTGGGGTAGGAGGAGGAATATGGAATTTCTGGGATTGCTTTTTTGTGGGATGCAGAGCAGAGCCAGGCTGTTTCCCACTAGGAATTTGCTGGGTTGGGATAGAAGAGACTTTAGATTTATGGACACAAGATTATCCTGCTTATTTTTGGAGCTGGAAATTGGCTTTTCCCTGTTTTATTTATCATTTATCTGTGTAAACTTTTGAGTCTGAGCCTCAGGCAGGGAGGGAAGCTCATGGCCAAGAGAATTCCATGCTGGATTCACCTGTGGCAGGGTCGTTCCTGTGCCATTTTTCCACGTAAAACCCAGGGTTTAGCACATGGAGTTTGGTTCTTTATCACCTTTATGGGATCTCCATTTCAAATTCAATTTGGTCTCCTCATATCTCCATATGAAATGCTTGAAACTCAGCAGCAGCTGTAAATTTTTTTCTGAGGAAATCCAAGCCCAGTCTCCCGATTGATTCCAGCCTCTCACAGCTGCAGTGCTTTATTTTTCCTTTCTCCCAGCAGAGAAGCAAGTTAAATTGGAAAAATTAATTGGGAAAATTAAATGGAAAAATTGTTTTTCCGTTTCCTTCTTCCTCCATGAACTTCCCCCCTCAGGCTGGATTATCCCTGAGGGAGAGAGGAGGAGGAGGACAGGAGGCACCATTCCATGAGGAGTCCCAGGAGATGCTGCAATTCCAAAACATCTTCCTGAGGTTCACTTCCTTCCTTGCTTCCTCATATTTTGGGGAATATGCGATTTTTGAGCAACTTGACACTTGTTAGTGCTGTATTTCTCAGCACTCTTACACTGACTTGTGAACAGCTGGGTAATTCCAAGCCTAAATCTGGAATTCTGTTCCACTGCTTCCTAAAAACTTCCATTTCAGGAGGACCAAATCCAAAGATTAAAGGAACATATTTTTCAACACTTATAAATGGTTTTACTAAGCCTCTCCTCATCCTGAGTAGGATTGTTCCCACCTGCTTTCCTCATTTCCTTGATTTTCCCTGCTTTCCCTACCAGTCAGCTCTGTGGAACACACTGAAGGTGAGGGAGCACGTTGATCCCAGCAATCCATGGCATTCCATGCCCGTGGAGTGTGAGGATGCCAAGATGCTTTGGGATCATTCATTAATTAAGGTTCACATTGCACTGGCTGAGCACTGGGATATTCCTTGCTGGAGAATTCAAGGGAAGGGGTGGAATGATCCCCTCAAGGCAGCCTGGCCCAGGAACTGCTGCCAAAACAGGGAGCTGCATCGGGATTAGCCAAGTGCCAGAATCCAAAGGGGTTTTTATCCATGGCAAGACAATTCCTGGGTTTTTATCAGTATGGGGAGCCAATTCCAGAGGTCACTTGGGTCAGGAATGGTGTCTTTGACACCACAGAGCTGCTCCAGGAAACCTCCATGGAGAATCCATGTTTAATTTCCTAGGAATGTTCTGGAGGCAGCTGCATTCCAAGTGGGAGAAGAGGAAGGAAAACCTCTTGGCATGGGACAAACTCCAAGAGGTCTCTTGCAGAGCAGCAGTGAAAGCTGTGCTACTTCCTGTCTGTGCCTCCAGCATTCCAGAAATATCCTAAAAGACAAATCCCATACATCCAACAATTCACTTCTCTATTGGGAATCCACCAGGCAGAGGAATGAGGTGTGGAGAAATTTAAATTTTACAGAAATTTTGCAGGAAACTTCAATCTTATGGCAATGATATCCACACGTAGAAAGTAAAAGATTCCCAGAGAATTTGGGATACTGAAGAGGACTTCTCTGTCTGGTTAAGGAATGCATGGCTTTGTTAAGGGGATATTTAAGGGAATATTTCCAGTGTTTTATCCTGAGATGATGGGGACTGACCTCAACTTATACTTCCTACCCCAACCCCCTTAAAATATATGGATATCCCTGCCACTTCCAGAGCCATATCCAGATGGGATGGCAGACATCCTTCTTTTTTTTCTGGCACAATCCCACTCCTAACATTTTCCTTCCAGTCCTTATCATGTCACCATTTGTTTATCCCATCTTTTGTCAGTGGGAGAACAGAATTCAGAGTTTTTTCCTTTTTTTTTTTTACCTCCACCAAGGCCAGCTCCAGGAACAGATCTGGTGATATCTGGAATTTACCTCCTTCTTCCCTTTCTAGATTCCCAAGCCTGTCCCTGATGCCAGGCAGGAAAGGTTTTCATGGATAACTTGCCCAACTGGAAACGTGCAATGTGTTTTTCAGGAAGTCCCTTCCCTCCTGCCAGCTCTGAGTCACTGGCAAGGAGCAATCCTGTCTCCATGCCAGGAAGAAATTCTGGAGCCCTGGAAGGGGAGAGGCTTTAAGTTCACTAAACCCAGTGACCGACTCTGGGAAAATCATTGGGGGAGCAAAATGGGAAAGGAGGGATCCATCAATCCCCAGGATTGATGGGGAGGTGTGGCACTGCCAGCCAGGAATTTTAGTGGATTTAAAATATTCCCAAGCACGATTATCACATGTGAGTTCATAACTTATGGATGAGTCGGAGCTGTCTCTAGACAACAAATCTTTCCTCACCTTTCCCAATCCTTAGGATAGAGATTTATTGGGTCGTTAATAATGGATTTCAAAGAACAATTCCACCCTTTTGCTGACAGATTTGTCCTGAAAATAATTACCAACGTTTCTCCCTTCTAGGAAGAGGAAAACATTTTCAATCCCTATGGAAAAATACCCCCATCCCTTATTTTTTGTGTCTTCTGAGACCATTCCCTGGAATAATTTGTCCCATCGTTATTCAATCCCGGCTCTCTTGATTCCATTGGTGTGGCCCAGAAAAAACATAAATAAAAAGTGGTGGCTGATCCTTGTAAATCCTTATTTTTATCCAGTTAATTTATGAGTCTCCAGAGAGGGAGAGTGATCCTGTGTCTCCACATGGATACCAGAGCCCTTCCTGCTCCTCCACCCTGCAGCCCTTGGATTTTAGGCTCCTTTTCCTACATTTCTAAGAGCTCAGTGCAAGAAAAAGAACCATCCCCAAGATTTCAGAATTTGGGATATTTGGGGATGGTTTAGAGGGAGAAAACTCAGCAGAGGGAATTTTCTTTAGGAACTGAACATGGAGGGTAGGAATGATTGAAAGACACCCTGGAAGGTTCTGTGCCAAATAAAAAACATCTGGCAGGAAAGAAAAAAAAGAATTTTAGTGCCTGAGTTAGTCAGTGGCAAGGATTTGGCATCAAGTGGGGCCTGATCAAGCCAACAGACATAAACAGCTCCCAATCCTGCCCTGGAGATGCCATGGATACCACTCTGGGATTATTAATTCCTGCAGAATTGACAGTGTTTGCTCCAAAGGAGTGCAAAATCCTTCTGACAGACAGACTTCCACTGCTTCCTTGGGTGGGAATGTGAGGGGAAAGTGAGACTGGGAGAGGTTGGGTTTCCCCTGGATCATTCCCTTGGAGGTTTCTTTCCCCTGTTTCCCATTTTCTTCCCATGGTATCTCTCTGCCCACCTTCCTTTTGCCATTTTCCCTCTCAACGTTCCTCTGGATTACACTTGGAAGAGCTGGAGTTAAGGATTGTTCAGCCTGGAGTAGAAAAGGCTCCAGAGAGACCTGGATTTTCACCAAATCTGGCGAGGCCCTGGCACAGATTACCAGAGAAAATGTGGATTCCCCATCCCTGGAAGTGTCCAAGGCCAGGTTGGGCGGCGACAGTGGAAGGTGGGGTTTTCTTTCCTGAAAATACCTGAGCTGGCTCATCTGGGAGAAGCTTCTGGAGGACAGGGAGCAGCCAGAGGAGAGAGGCCTCTGGCCAGGAGCCCAGGGAATGAGGAGACACTGGGACATTTCCTGAGGGCAGCTGGAGGTTTGCCTCTGGCAGAGAGCAAAGCCACAATGAAGCCTCAGAAGTGACGGAAAAAAGGGACTTTCTTTGGGACTCAGAGGGAATGGAGTTCATGCAGGAAGTGAGAGGAGATGGTGGGAAAGCCAGGCAGCAGCAAAAGGACCTCCCAGAAATCCCTGAAAGGCCCAGTGGGGGGGACTCGTTTGCAAATCTTTTCATTTGATGTCTCCCGCTGCTCTGAATTTCACTTTTTAATGAGTTAATTGATGACATGGGTTGGGAAGCACTGGGATTGGATCCCTTGTCTTTTGACGTGTTCCAGTCACAACAGGCACGGCCTGATCCGTCTCCAGGCTTGGACTAACCTGGGGGGCCATCCCAGCCCTTCCAAGCCAAGGCATGAGGCCAGGAAATGGGAAATCTGCCCTCTGCCACCCCCTCCTCCCCTTCCCTCGCCTTTGCAAAAGGACTTGAAGGCACTTTTCCTTCAGTCTGTGGGAATGGGATGATAGGAAACATTCCAGCCTTCAAGGTCATCACACAGGAGCTGCACAAGTGGAATAAGACAGGGAGGGAAGGGGGAATTGCATGAGATTTTACAGTCGTGCTCACTGCTGCTGCTCCCAATTTATTCCAAATTTATTGGTGTGTTTTTTATTATTTGGGGTTTGGTTTTTGCTTTTTTTTTTTTTTTTTTTTTTTTTTTTTTTTTTTTTTTTTTTTTTGGAATGGGGGGGTAAAAAAACCCCCTCTTTATCNTTTTGGGAAATGGGAGAGCTAAAGTCAGCCCTTATCCAATCCCTTGGATCCCAATCCAAAGCATTCCATTGCACCTTGCACATGAAATGTATCTGTGCCTCTCAGTCTGGCCAGCAGATAAATTCCTGGGGAGATGCACTTGTTCCTCTGAGAGGTGTAAGGATAATTCTGGAGGACTTTGTCCATGATTCCCTGATGCTTTTGAATGGATCCTGAGAATCCAAACTAGAGATGGATATAATTATTCCGTCCCAACTGGATAAATTCCTCACCTCTCAGCATTGAGGCAGAAACTCTGGTCATGGATCAATCTCAAGAAATGTTGCACCCACAGCGTTCCCAAAGTTCCTTTTCCTGCTGGTTCACCTTCTCCACACAGTCACAAATAGCAGGCCAGGTCTCCCTTCTCCTTATCCACTAAAGAATTCCATAAAATATCCTATTGACTCTGGATTTCTGGGTCAGGAAAGGACCACCAACTACTTTCAGAGGAAAGTTCTGTTTTGCAGCAGCAGTTCAGCTCTTCAGCGCTTGGGAAAATCCAACAGAAAGAATTTTTACAGGAATAATAAACTCCAAACTTGGTGGAGGGAGGAAGCAGGAAAAGAAATTTGTGGCAAGTGCTCCTCTGGTGCTGCTACAAGGCTGGGAAGGAGGGGGATATGACAGGTGAGAGCTCCAAAAGTGGCTGCTCAGGAATAACCTCCCAGGAGTTCTTGGGAATCTGGGAAATTTGGTGAAACCCACATCATTCTTCTCATGGAAAACGCTGTCCTCTCCAAAATACCTTTTTTCATCTTTAATCAGGGGATGAAAGCAAATATTTGGGGGAAAAAAAAATAAGGCAAAAGGTTCAAGAAGGAATTTTTGTCATCATCCAAGGTCTTGTTTATTCCATTTCATTTTTCCTATTAATTTTGCTTTAATTTTGGATAATTAAGGGCAGCTGCTTTCAGTACTAACACAAACATTCTTTTTTTTCCTTTTTTAAAGATTATTTTTCCCTGCTCATCCCATCCTGAAATAATTTCATAATCCCCTCTTTCCCCCCCTATTTAATTTCCCTGAAAAACCTAAATAAAAAGCTGAATTCCATTGTTCATCTTGGAACAGGAGTGTTGGATAAGGAAGAGGGGCTGGTTATGGGATGGGATTGAGGAATTTGTTCATGCAGTGAAATCACCATAGCAAAATAAAGGGATACAGAGGTGCAGGAGGGGAAATCTTAATCCTGTGGAGGAGATTATGGGAATTATGGGAGTTCTCCTGGAACATGGATTGGTTGGTTCAGCCAATGTTTGGTGATAAAGCAGCCACATTCCCTGTCCTGGACTTGAACCCTTCCAGGGTTTGGGACTCGCTGTAAAACCTGGAAAATGACCATAAAAATATTCAGGATATTGTGTGTGGTGGTGTTTGGACCATACAGGAATATGATTGAGAATTCTCCATGGATGCAAAGGTTTCCAAAGTGTGTGATGGGAGCAGGTTCATTTTTAAAGCCATTTTTTGCNGGTGCTAAAGCAGCCACATTCCCTGTCCTGGACTTGAACCCTTCCAGGGTTTGGGACTCGCTGTAAAACCTGGAAAATTTTTTATGAAACCATAAAAATATTCAGGATATTGTGTGTGGTGGTGTTTGGACCATACAGGAATATGATTGAGAATTCTCCATGGATGCAAAGGTTTCCAAAGTGTGTGATGGGAGCAGGTTCATTTTTAAAGCCATTTTTTGCTGAGGATTCATTCCATGTCTTCCCCAGTGAGTTCCCAACCTCTCCTCATCCCTATGGATGCTTTCCCAACATAAAGAGTAGTCCCAGCTCATGATACCCCTGTTTTTTCTCATTTTATTTTTATTAAATTATTTTAAATATTTTTAACCTGTTTCTAAAGCAAGAGCTCTGCAAAACCAAAGTCAGCAAGAAAAGCTCTGGCAAAATCCCAATGGAATATTGAGGTGAGGACCCAACCACTCCAGCCATAAAACATTCCAGAGTTCAGGAGCTGAATCCTACAAATGAACACGTTTTTCTGAGCAATAAAAGAGAAACAAAAGGAGCAAACAGGACAAACTTCCACTTGGATCTGCTTCCCATGGCTTTTATCCCAACTTCTCCTGGTTCCAGGCAGGGAACACAACCTTTCCCTGGATTTGGGGGATCAGGAATCTTCTCTGCAGCATCCAAGTCTTGTTCTTCCTCTCCATCCCCGGGTGTAGTTCAGGGAATGACACTGGAGAATTCAGGGATTGAATTGCACCAGATCCAGGCTCCATCTGCACTTTGGGATTCCCACAGAACAGGCTCTACATGGAATTAAACATCTCCAAAACATTAGGTTTTCCCAAATGTAATCTTTGGGGAAGGGCTGGACTTCCCAACCACAGCTGGAACAATTACCCAAATTTCAATTTCAGTGTTTATGGAGTTCATATAGATTCAAAGCCATCCTCTGCTTACAAAAGAAACCTTCAGGAGAATTCCTATTATAATGTATGCTTAAAAATATAGGATTTACATTTCTTGGAAGCTGAAGTTCTGCTGTATTTGGTGTTTCCAAAATTTACACGGAGAAAAACTGAAATTCCAATGAAGTGAATGTTTTCCTTCAACTCAGCACCTCTCTCTGAAGTGGGATTTTTATTATATTCTAAAGAAAGTTTGAAATAAACCATTTTAAAAAATAAATAAAAATGAACATTATTTCAGGTTTTCCTGTAGGGAAAGTTTATTTTCTTCTCCAAACCAAGTTTATTTTCCTCTTCAGAAAACAACTTTTCTTGTTACAAGAATTTGATTTAATTTGAGTTTGCTTTTTCTATCCATCTCCCAAATAAATATCAGAGCTGCAATCAGAGGGGCTGGTTTGGGACTTAAAATCTCCATTTCCATAAAGGGCAGAACATTTTAAGGGAACTCTGGCTGGAAAACAGCAGGAATTTTGTGTAGCACTTGCCATACTCACACTCACAGGGAATATTGAGGTTTTTTCCCCAACCTACAACCCCTGGATTAAGTGACACAGTTTGGAATACCTCATCTGACTTCCAGCTGCTGCTCCAGGAGGGCACAGTCTCCCACAAAAAATAATTCCTTCCTAATATCTCCTTCAAATCTACTCAATACCCTTAAAAATCCCCTGAAGTGGACAGAGAGGGGCTGGTTCTCCCCCAGGCTGTGTTTTCCAGAGGATTTCCCAAATCAACCCCAAGCAGGGATAGACTGAAGAGATTTTAC
Organism: Urocynchramus pylzowi; assembly: GCA_013397555.1. Taxonomy (NCBI): domain Eukaryota; kingdom Metazoa; phylum Chordata; class Aves; order Passeriformes; family Fringillidae; genus Urocynchramus; species Urocynchramus pylzowi. The sequence goes on from VZRH01006022.1 coordinate 458,466, forward strand.
CTCTCCAAGGAATGCCTTAACTATGTAGAAGAGTTTATTTAAGATCTCTATGTTGTAGAGGAGTTTATTTAAGATCTGTATCAAACCCTCTCTTTTCCACTGAATATTTATCCCTAAAATATGAAGAACTACAGGAGGAAGAGGGATAGAAATAATGGGAATAACTGGGTGGTTTGTTTTTTTCTAGAGAGACTTTACCCTGCAAGGAGATGCCTGATTGGGAGTTATTTATTTCAGCACAGCCTCAGATCATTTATACAAAGGGACACAGGAATTGGGATATGGAATGAGGGACTGTGGGACCACGGATCCACCTGGACATCCCAGGTGTTCTTAGAATTAAGGCTGTGCTGAAAAATGAGGTTTCCACAAAGTGAAGGATCACTGCAATACCTGGAACTTACTCCTTCACCACCTTAAAAAGTTGGGATAATCACTCCAGAGCCTGCAGAATTTTGTTGACATGTTCATCCACGAAGGAATAGCTAAATTAGGGAAATGTCTTCCTCAATTCCCTGTGTCCTGCATGAAGGAAATTCACCTTTCAGGCATTTTTCTCACTAGTTTAGAGTTCCCATAAATTGTTTTACAAATATTCCTATGCTGGAAAGAGTTTTATACCGGAACTTTTCTTTTTTTTTCTTTTTCCCTCCCCAAACCCCAATTTTCCCCAATTTATTTCTACTTTTCTCAGCATATTTTAGGCAGTTTTTTAACACTGCTGGCAAATTTTCAAGAGTTTAATTTGGAACATGATACCTTTCACTTAAAATTAAAAATTAAAAAAAAAAAAAAAAGAGAGAGAGAGGAATAAAAAATCCAGCTGAAAGATCAGAAAAATTTACCCTGGAGCTGCCCAAGGGAGAGATGAACTCCAGTGAACAGCTCCCGAGGGCTGGCTGGGAAAAGCAGCTTAATTCCCTTTTGCTCACCTTTTAGTTTTGGGATAAAATTGCAGGGTTGGAGTGGAGAAGCCACTGAGCAGCTGGGGGACATCAGCCATGAAAGCCACCTCAGGATTTGGGGACAATGCTGCTCTGCTCCCTCACGGAAAGGAGATGAAGGAGAATTGACACCACCAAAAAAAAGAGTAAAGGGGCTTCAAACCATTTTCCTTGGAATCTGTTGACCCCTGGCAGTGACTCCTGTCCTCTGAAGGGTTTCCAGTCACCAGCAAAGCACTGGATTCTGCTGGATGTGGAAAAATGGATACAGAAAGAAGTTTGTGTGATTTGATCTTCTTTCTATGACAATTTTTAGAAATGTTTTCCCTCCATTTCTTGTCTCCCTATGGGAAAAACCTTTAGGATCTGTTTTCTCTCTAGGGGTTTCATGGGCAGCAGGTCCAGGGAGGGAATTCTGCCCCTGTGCCCCTGTGCTCAGGTGAGGCCCCACCTGCAGAGCTGCCCCAGCCCTGGATCCAGCCCGGGAAGGAGCTGGAGCTGCTGGAGAGAGCCCAGGGGAGGCACCAGGATGATCCCAGGGATGGAGCAGCTCTGCTGGGAGGAAAGGCTGGGAGAGCTGGGAATGTTCACCTGGAGAGGAGAAGCTTTGGGGTGACCTCAGTGTGACCTTGCAGGACCTGCAGGAGCTGCAGGAAACGTGGAGAGAGACAATTCCCAAGGGATGGAGGGGCAGGACACAGGGAATGGCTTCAAACTGCCAGAGGACAAGGGTTAGATGGAATATTGGGAAGGAATTGTTCCCTGGGAGGGTTGGGAGGCCCTGACAGAGGTTTCCCAGCGAAGCTGTGGCTGCCCCTGGATCCCTGGAAGTGTCCAAGGCCAGGTTGGATGGGGCTTGGAGCAACCTGGGATGGTGGAAGGTGTCCGTGTCAATGGCACAGGGTGGCACAGGATGATCTTTGAGGTCCCTCTTAACAAAAGCCATTCCATTTTTCCCAAGTACCCATAAGGCATATATGTATCACCCCTCCCCCCCCTTTTTCTTTTTTTTTTGGACAAAAGGTGACCCTTCTACTCCACCCCTCCCCCCCCTTTTTCTTTTTTTTTTTGACAAAAGGTGACCCTTCTACTCCTTAAAATTATTTAAAAAGTTTAAAATGCAAATCTCAGTATTCACAAAAAAACAGCTGAGCATCTTCCCAAATTCAGTGACCTTCAGGCATGGAAACCTCCTGGAAAGTCATGCTGCAAATCCAAAGACTTCCCACTTTTTAAAAGAATGTTTCAGCTTGTTTTCTGTCAGTATTTGCTGCAGAAAAGGGAAAGTCAGTCTTTGGAAGGCAGGAAGGGTCCCAAATACCTGTCAGGAGCCAGGAGCCAAGCAGCTCAGAGCTGGAACATTTACTCTGTGTGGAAATAGGTACTTTACTCCTTGAAGGAACTCTAAGAATTTTGTAACTTTTCTGATAATCAAAGGCTGCTTGGCCAGCTTTGGTATAGAGAGTAAAAATAGTGTCACTCTAGTAGGAAACGGCAGTTCTGGAACCATCCACGGGGGAATCTCAGCGGGATTTCACCGGAGCAAAGAGGAGGAGGACAAAAAGAGGCACTGTCTCCTTTGCAAGCCAAGAGCTCCTTCCCCTCCGGCTCCACCACCAGGGTTTTGGCAAAGCACCGGGGAAGGAGCAGGATGAGCTCTGCAGACAGCCCAAAATGAGCCTCGGTGCTGTTTCCCTGTGTCCTGCGGGTGTCCTTTGAGTCACAGTGTGTTCCCTGCCCTCCAGGCACACCAAGGGATTTTCCCTCAGCTCCCAGCCGGGCTCCGCTCCCTCTCCCCTCTCGCTGCCACCGAGTCCCTCCCTGTCAGACACTATTGCTCCCAGATTAAAACAATAAATGACCCAAGGATCCCCGCTGACTATTGACACTGGCAATTACAGGGGAATTAAAGGGGCTGTGTGCTTTGGATGCACTTCAAAGCTTTGTGGGATTCCCACACATGCTCCGAGAGCTGTGGGGTCCCGTTTGAGTTCGTCTGGCCACTTCCAAGGCTGCCATTTCCTATTAACATGAAACTATTATTGCCCACTCACTCAACGCTTCCTGGCGCTCTCCAGCCAGGAAGGAGAGTGTCCAAAACAACAGCAGCCCCAAGGAAAGGGGCTGGCAGATGGCTTGGTTTCCTAAGGAGCCGTGTCCAGTGGGATTTATCCGACTTTCCGCTCTCCCAGTGCTGGGTGGGGTTCAGGGGGTGATGTCATTCCTGGGCTGTTGAGCTCAGCATCAATTCTAACAAATCCGGGAACTTCGTGCACCTGAGGAATTGCAAATGCCAGAGGGAAAATTTCTCCTCATTCCCAGGCAAGTCTTAAACCTCGTCCCCCCGTGTTCTTGCTCAGGGAATTATTTTCACAGAATTCCCAGAATGACCAGGTTGGAAGAGACCTTCAATTGAGTCCAGCCCAGCCCCAGCACCTCACCCAAACCCTGGCCCCCAGTGCCACATCCAGGCTGTGTCAAACACACCCAGGGATGGCGACTCCACCACCTCCCCGGGCAGAACATTCCAGCACTTTATCACCCTTTCTGTAATAAACTTTTTCCTGACATCCAGCCTGTATTTCCCTTGGTGCAGGCTGAGGCTGTGTGCTCTGGTTGTGTCAGTGCTGCCTGGAGACAGAGCCCAGCCCAGCTGAGCACAGGCACCTTTCAGGAGCTGTGCAGAGCCATGAGGGCAGCCCTGAGTCTCCTTTTCTCCAGGCTGAGCACCCCCAGCTCCCTCAGGGGCTCCTCACAGGGTTTGTGTTCAAGCTGGTTCTGAACACACTCAGACCCTGTGTTGGTGCTAGTGGAGGAAAACCCTTCCAAGAACTGTCTTCCCAACACGGGGGTATTTTTTATATAAAATCCCTCACTCCACACTTTAATATCTCATTTTAACAGAATAAAACACGAGGGAAACGTTATCTCCTATTTTTACTCAAAGTCTAGATTTTCTGTTCTATTCAAGTTCTTAATTCTCATGGAAGTGATCTTGGAGTTGAGGATGAAATCCCACTGAGATTATTTTTGAAGCAAAAAGCCCTTTATATTTTAGGATTTGGTACAGAAAGAAGAGTTCTTAGCCACTGTAGTGTCTTTCTAATTAAGAGAGGGGGTTTAGATGACTCCTTTTGGAAAATCTGGTCCACAAGGACTTGCTTAAGAACATGGCAAAAGTGGAAACAGGAGAAGGTTTTGAAGAGGATCCTCCTGGTTTTCTTCCACAAGGGAGGCTCATGCTTTGAGATACAGGGAAGGAGATTATTTTAGAAAATAAGATGAAGAAAAATAAATGAGAAAAAAAAAAGGAAAAAAGGAAAAAAGGCAAAGGGAAGAAGAGAGGAGGAAGAAGAAGCAGAGGAAGAGGAGGAGAAGGAGAAGAGAAGGAGAAGGAGAAGGAGAAGGAGAAGGAGAAGGAGAAGGAGAAGGAGAAGGAGAAGGAGAAGGAGAAGGAGAAGGAGAAGGAGAAAAAAAGGAAAAAAGGAAAAGGAAAAGGAAAAGGAAAAGGAAAAGGAAAAGGAAAAGGAAAAGGAAAAGGAAAAGGAAAAGGAAAAAGGAAAAGGAAAAAGGAAAAGGGAAATATTCATTGGTTTAACCCCAAAATAATTCAAGGGGAAATTGTGACAAGGAGCCATCACAGCCAGGTAAAAAAAGAATCGGCTTTTAAATGATGACAGTGACTTTTCTTTTTCCTTGCGTTCAACTTTAATTTTGTGTATTTAAACATTTTTACATGGTTTCATTCTCTTGTGTGCACAGTAAATGACGTGAGGGTTTGTTTTCTTCCTTGGCAGGTGATTCCTGCCTTTGAGTTTGTGTTATCTGGTGAGATATCCCAATGGATATCCAATTCCTACCTCTGTAAGAAGGAAAAGACTGAGGATGAAGGTGCTGAGCCGAATCCTGCTGAATTTTATGGAACTACTTCCATGGGTTCTGGAGAGACTTCTCCATCTCTGTAGTGTTTTTGCCTGTTTCTACTTGGAGACAGGGATATTGGTCACTCCAGACAATGAAATCATCCTGTTCCATGAGCCATCTGATAAACCCTGGGAATGATCCCACATCCTAGAATGAATTCCACCCTTCTCCTTCCTCATTACAGGCACTACAACACACAGCTCATTTCGCATCTTGTAAAGGGAAAAAAAAACAAACACTCTGGAATAAATCCTGAGATTCCTGCAGACAGGGAGTTGTTATTAATTCCCTCATCGGCCAATTAAGTGTGGACTCAATATCCCGAAGGATTTTCCCACCATGGATATCAGAGGGAGCCTCTCCCTGTCTCTAAGCTCTGGATGGTTATTTAGGTCCACTGCTCACTCTTGGCTTGGGTTGGCCTCCTTTTGCATATCAGTTATGGCCCCCCTGAGCCTGCAGTCTATAAATATTTTATATAAAACCAGGAATAAAACCCAACCCAGCCCAACTCCTTTGTCAGAGACACTGAACTCACCAGGGCATGGTCCAGCTTCTCCTCCTCACCTCCCTTGTCACAACCCAGCAGCTGGAAGGGAGGAGAAAATATCCACTTTAGGTTTGGAAGAGTCCCAAAATGAGTTGGGTTGGAAGGATCTGAAAGGGCAGGGGCACCTTCCACTATCCCAGAGTGCTCCAAACCCCAATGTCCAACCTGGCCTTGGATACTTCCAGGGATCCAGGACCAGCAACAGCTGCTCTGGAGGCCTCACACCCTTCCAGAGAAGAACTTCCTTCTAAAATCTAATCTAAATCTCTTCTTTTAGTTTAAAACCTTTCCCAATTCTCCTTTCTCTGCCTATCACTCAAAAAGAGCTTCTGTGCCTGAAAAGTCAATTTTTGTTCCCTCAAGTCCACTAATTAATGTAATAAAATTATTATATCATTCCAGGCTTAGCCTCATTGTGTAAAGTCCCTCCATATCAAGTTAAAGAAGTAATTGTACATGGAATATAATTTACTCTACACGTCAGAGACAGGTGAGGTGGGTTCACCTTCCAGACATGTTTTATGACCATAGAAGGAATGAATGGAGATCCCGCTGGAATCTCAAGGAATTATTTGGGTTGGAAGGGACCTCAAAGATGATCCAGTTCTGCAACCTTCCATGGGCAGGGACAATTTCCACTATCCCAGGCTGCTCCAAGCCCCATCCAACCTGGCCTTTTCCACCCTCTCAATCTCCACCTTCAGTGTCACCCACGTGTCACCCACGGACCTGTAAAATGCCAATTCATGGAGACAGGACTCGGCTGATTAATCATGGAGGGCAGTGAAAATCCTTTTTTTTTTTTTTTTTTTTTTTTTTTTTTTTGTGAAAAGGTGGCTGTTTATTCCCCCTCTGCTTTGCTGCCCTGCTTTTCTTCCTCTGGTTTTACACAGATGTTAAATGCAGCTCTTCTGTCCAAACCAGCCCGAGCAGCAAAACCCACAAACCCAATTATCTGGCAACGGCCCAAACCCATTCCCGTCCATTCCAATTTATTGGGAGACAAGTGCTGGCACGTTCCTTCCAGATACATCAACAAATTAATGGCCATCAGAGGCCTTTCTTCGAGAAATGGGGAGGGAGTGAAAGTTATAAACCCAGCCAGGACATAAATAATACAACCATGGCATGGAAAACAAACCACCATTTGCTGTTAGTTATGGACTTTCAGCCTGGAAGTGACAAAAAACAAACAAAAGGAATTTGTTATGTACATTGAGGTTGGAGGAGTGGAGGAACCACGCAGCTTTTGGGAATATTCAGGGAAAAGGGATCCGGCCAAGTGCATTTCTGCCATAAATCTGTATTTCTGCCTGCTGTTTGCTTATTATAGCAGAGGGGTTGTTGAAATTCAGGGAGTTGAGTGGTAGAAAATTGAAAATAAATAATCAAAAAAGCAGCTTTTCCTTCTATTTCCATAGAATTAATGAAGGGTGAAACCACCCCTGAGCTGAAAGGGTGGGACTGAGCAGAATCCCACTACAAGATGAGGAAAGTAATATCCAGGAATTTCAGGGTGGGGCTTCCAAAGTAGCTGGAGAGTGAAATCCTTCTCACCTCAATTTAGTCACTGGGAAGTGAAATATCCCCAACAGGTGACTCCCAATCACCTCCAGGAGACACTTAATTATTACTGTAATTATCCAAAAAAACTAGAATTACTCTTTGGAGGGCTAATTGTAAGTCTGTTCCTCCAGTTTCAATTAGTTACAGAAAATTAGGTGAGGAGAATCCCACCTTAAAGGAGTGACGGATCAGACTCATCATTTTCCCAGCTCCGCTAGCGAGGGATCAACAGAGCTACACGCTGATATTTCATGGGATTTGAGTTTAAACTGCCAGAGGGCGGGGTTTGACGGGATATTGGGAATAAATTCTTCCCTGGGAAGGTGGGCAGGCCCTGGCACAGGGTGTCCAGAGAAGCTGTGGCTGCCCCTGGATCCCTGGAAGTGCCCAAGGCCAGGTTGGATGGGGCTTGGAGCAGTGGGACAGTGGAAGGTGTCCCTGCCCATCCAGGGGGTGGCACTGGGTGATCTTGAGGGTCTCTTCCAACCCAAACCATTCTGCAATTCCACAGTTCCCTGGTCTGAGATCCCCAATGGCATCTGAAGCTTCTCACAGGGCCGAGAGATGACTCGGGGTCTCACGACCACCCTTCCATTCTGAGGGAGCACCTAAAAACCATTTGGATTTCAACCTTCTGGAGGATTTGGAAAGGAATGAGAGTCCCTGTGGGAGGTGCAGAGCTGCATTAGTGGTAGTGGGCCTGAAACGTCTCTGTGTCATAAAGTCCAAAGCACAGAGTGATGTTGGAAACCCAACCAAAGGCCTCTCATCCCGTTGGATCCCATCCTTTGTCCATCCTGGATGTCCCCACAAGGAGAAACCACACAGAGCCCACAAAAGATTCATGCTGGTTTGCAGCAAGAGACTCTACAGTGATTAAATCAATGATAATTAGGCAAATTAAATACACCCAGAAAGTGGATTCATCCAGGAAAGAATCTCAGCTTGAGAGTCCAGGCTTGAAGCCAAAAGAGCTTCCCAGTATAATTAAAGTCACTGGGTATCAACATGAAAAATTAAGACTCAGATTCTCAAGGAAAAAAAAGAAAAAAAGAAGATTAAATGGAAGAGATTTTGGGAAAAGTGAGATGGCTGCTCAAGGAGGTTACTGCAAAAGCAAAAATAAATCCCTAAAATAATAAACTGATGACTTCTTATTTAGTCTTGGATTATGGAATAATAAAATAAAGCATTATGGAGAGATTGGGAATGGAGAGGAGCAAAGATCTCTTCTGTAACAACACTGAAGACACAGAAGGTCTGGGAGAGAATATTTACCAAGTTTTTGGGGTCACTTCTTAGAAAGTGACCTCATATTGATATTGATCAATATTGATCCTCATATTGATTTGCTTTTTAACTCTGATGAGGATGACTGGTTTATAATAAATACAGTAATCTTTGATTTTTGACCAAAAATGAAAAAAAAAAAAAAAAAAAAAGAAGGAAAAGAGTTGATAAAAATGCTTTATCTGCATTTTGGAAAAACAAAACAGGTTCTCTTTAGTTCAGCTCTCAGAACTAAGACAGGGCTTTAATTTTTCCAAATTAATTTGATGAAATGTAAGCCAAATGACAAGGAAATACTCAGAAGAGGAAGGAAATAAATGAGGTTGAAAGGGAATTAGGCTGCTTCACTGCAAAAAACCTCACTGCAAAATAAAGCAATAATATTGAGAACTGACCTTGCTGTCACCAAAACCCACCCTCACATCCAGGGAAAATCTGATAGAAACCCACTCATATTCCTGGGATATTTTAATTGTCCACTTATGTAACTGAGACCTGAATGTTTACAGGAACCCAGTCTAGAAAATCTTGGAAAAGTTAGGGCTGATTCAAATTAGGTGAATAAAGAGAAATGGATGACAAGGGAGGAGCTTCACCAAAAAAAGCCATTTAAAGCAGACAATATTCCCATCAGAAACCTGTAGGAAACATGCTGTTTTCTTGGGAAGCAGGGATGACTGGATATCCCCATGGAATAATTATTTAGGGTGGTGCCAGAACCTGGAAGGAAACTTTCAAGAGCAGTTAAATCATGAGGTTGGTAAGATGGAGAAAGGAAGTGGAGGGGAGAAGTTGATGAAGGAATCATCCTGCAGGAGGAAGATGGATCCCACAGGAGAGTTATTCCATCCCCTGGGAATCCTGCACATCCAGCTGCTGATTAGAATTCTTTACCAAGGGCCATTTTCTCCCTGCATCCTCATTAATTTGGGTCATTCCAGCATTTCCTCAGAGAGGAGTGGTGGATCCATCAGGATTGTTGTTCTGCTCCCCAGATTAATTCCAGGGGGATGGATCCCACCAGAGTACCTGGCTCAGGGAGCTGGGAAGCACCTTAAATCCCACAGAGCACAGACTGAGCCATGGTGATGCCTCAGGTTTTAGNACAATTCCTGCTCCAGCTGGGCACCAAGGACAAATGATCCAAATCTCAGCCCCAAGAGCACAAACAACGTGGGCTGAGGAGAGAAAAACAAGCAGGATGGGAGTGCCTGGGCTAAAGCTGGAATGGGACAATGAACTCCAAGGTGCAAATGGAGCAGAACTGATCCCAGGGAGAGCCCCCGGGAGCGGCCGTGCATTTTGGGGCCATTTTGGGTCATCTTGGGTGCAGCCCTGGCTGGGCTCTGGTGCTGCCCAAGGTGGATCCATGGAGGAGATCCTTTTCATAAATCCCTGCTTTATTCCTTAACTCTGTCCAGTCTCTGTTCTGGGTCAGCCTTCTCAAGGCATCAATGGAAGCACCTAAAGGAGCAGGGTTGATGTTGGGAATTTTCAGGACTGCACCCACAGCCAGACCCCAGTGCCTGCAGATACTTGGGGGAAAAGCCAGGGAATTATTCCTGCTTTTCTCTAGGAATAGAAGTGACAGCAGCGACTTTGGCCAATTCTCTGCTTTTTACAGGTTTTCCTTGGCCTCTCCCACCCAAAATTAAGAGTTGGTTTCCTCTTGTGATCCTTCAAGTGGCTAAAAATGATTAACACCCTGTGATTAACACATATCTCAGCTAATTGGTGTTTTCTTATGGCATTAATCGACAACCAAGTGAAGAATTTATTTGAAAACACTGCAAAATCTCTGTTACCCCCCCCCATTTTCCTTTTAGTTTGGAGAGTTTCAGCCCTCTGCTCCCAAACCCCAGCATGGGGAAGTGCCAAGCTCTGGTTTCTCCAGGCATATGATTCCCATTTTGGGACACACTTGGATGGATCCACGTCAAAAAGTCCTCTAAACAGAGCAATTCTTTAAAGGAGCTCAGAACTCAAGCACAACCAGGGATTTCATTTGCCAGCTCTAAACAAATTAGGAACCTTAAATAAACATCTTCTCCTTGAATAAACATCTTCTCCTTCCTTAAACCAGTCCAAGGCAGGGGAAGCACCCGGCTGCTTTTAATAAAACTGTTGTGGAAAACGAGACAGTCCCAGATGGCAAAGTTTATTTGTTGTTTTCCAAAGGGAATTTTAATTTGGATTGAGGCTTGGCAATTTCTTTTCTTACTTGATTTCCCTCAAGTAACGTTCCAGCAGTTTTCCCAGTTTGGATATTCGGGCAGCACTGAGCTGAAATTCTCATCTGGAAGAGTTTTTCGTCATTCATGGAAGTTGTGATCCATCAAAGTCCATAGGAGTCTTCCTAAGATTCCAACAGACTTTGGGTGCAATCCATAGGGCTTGAGCTAAAATCCAGGGAAATCAAAGAAAGATTCTCTCAAGAGAAGGTGTCTGAGACTCTTTGAAAGCAGTGGACCTGTTCTGACAGAGGCTTCCCACAAAACTAAGCATTTAAATTAATAAGAAATTGATTTCTTTCTGACTTTTAAATACATGGAAATAAAAAAAAGTAAATTTTTTTGGTGTGAAGTTGGTGGTATTTTAAAATTTACTGTCCTTTTCTTTTCCTCTTGTACTAGAAGAGGGAAGAAATGAAATTTAAAAATGAAAATGCTAAATCTATTTTATAAAGGGTTTAATTGCAATTTTTATAAGGTTGCCCAGAGAAGCTGTGGCTGCTCTGGACCCCTGGCAGTGTCCAAGGCCAAGTTGGACACTTGGAGAAATCTGGGATAGTGGAAGGGGGTGGAACTGGATAATCCATAAGACCCCTTCCAACCAAACCCATTCCATGATTCTATGATTATTTCAAAGCTTGTCCAAACCCTAACATAAATAATTTTCATCCCCTAAAAAAAAACACTTATAGAAACTTATTTGACTTCCTTTTTAAGTGAAAAAAAAAAACCCTGGAATTTTTTATCACTGAATGTGAATTACAGTTTCTGCTTAGGATCAACCAGATATAAACTGTGACTGGATATGGGATTTAATCCTGGTCTAGAGAAATGAGTTTCTGACTGGATATGGGATTTAATCCTGGTCTAGAGAAATGAGTTTCTGACTGGATATGGGATTTAATCCTGGTCTAAAGAAATGAGTTTCTGACTGGATATGGGATTTAATCCTGGTCTAAAGAAATGAGTTTCTGACTGGATATGGGATTTAATCCTGGTCTTAGAGCTGGGTTAAGTCATCCTGGGCTGGGAGCACCTGGCTCAGCAGAAGAGCTGCCTGGTCCTGTGGAGTGCCAGGCCCTGAGTATGAACCAACGGCCTGGTTCTGAGCTGTTGACTTTAAAATCAGTTTTTTTATCCCAAATTTCCTTGGTATTCCTGATATTTTGGCTTTGTCCAGTTCTAGCTGTGACTCAGAGGTGAGGGAGGGCCTGTGGTGAAGCCCACTCTGCTGTTGGGATCATTCCTTATCCTGGAATATTGGAAAGCACCATGAAATTGTGGAAGATAAACCAAGAACAGGAGGGATGATTCCAGTAATTTCATTCCCAGACTGAGGGGAAAATGTGGGATCTTTAACAAAAGGAAAAGCAGGTCATGGCTATCCTGCAGGAAGAATAAATCTACTCCACTGGATCAGATACATGGGGATTCCTCTGTTAAAACCCTAAAAAATGTGCAAACAAAACTCAAGTCTTTTGAAATAAGAGAACTTGGATGCTTCAACAAATAAAACTTTTTTTTTTTTTTTTTTCAAAGATCAACATTTTATTTTGCAATTTTTCCAGGTTCCCTTTCAAGTGACCAGCCAGAGGCAAGTGGTACTTAGAAAATTTCTTGGAGTTTCTCTGTGAGGAAAACTGAAGTGAAAAACAAGGAAGAATTTTTTTTTTTTTTTTTTTTTTTAACGGAGTTACTTTGCTGAAATAGAGGATTTAATTTGAAATAAAAATTCCCTTCCAGAAAACTGCTCAGTCTTGGGTGGAGGAGACATGGATAAGAAATAAGATATAAAATGCTGGTGGAAAGTTATCATAATAGCTTGAGTAATAAATACATGGCTTAAGTAATATACCCATGATTTTATTGGTGTATCCAGTATTGTTCTCTCACAGCACATTTAATGGTCCCAGAAGATCTGGGGGAGCTCAGATCCTTGGGATCAGGCAAAAAAATCCCACCCAGAAGCAGAGCATGAGTAGCTGAGAGGAAAAATCACTGCAAAATGAGCTCTAATTAGGGAATTAATGAGCAGGAAGAATAACGAGGCACCCAAAGGAGGTGCCCACCCAAAAAGAGCACATCCTTCATTTCTTTTCATTTCCATGGACGTTCATTGAGATAATCTGACATGGATAAAACAGAGTCTCTCTCTTCCTGTTTTAGGGTTTATTTGGTTTCTTTTCTCTTTTGGGATTTATGGGGTTGGTAACCCAGGGTGTCTCGGTTTGAAAAGACAGGTGTCTGCTAAGGAAGGCAGGAGACTCCCTTGAAATGGAAAATGCAAACCCACTCCCTCTGAATTATTATGATTTTGAAATTAAGGGGCTCTCAGGCAAAGAGATGGGAATAAGAATAACAGATCTTCAACAGGAAAATTAAAACTACAAATGCAATAGTACAAAAAACCAAAACAAAAAACTGACAGAGTCAGAATCCAACCTGACACCCTGTGGGTCAGGGTGGTGGCAGCAGGGCCATCCCAGGGTGGCTCAGCCCTCCTGCAGTGCCAGCTGTGGCTCTGCTGGAGCAGGGATCCTGGACAAGGCTGGAGTTTTCCTCTGGAGCTCCAGGGCTGCTGGAGATGGGCCTGGGCTCCCTCTGGGAATGCAGGGCAGAAGAAAGCTGCTCCTCTGGGAATGCAGGGGGCAAAGGCTGCTGGGGGGTTCCCAAAGTCAGATTGTATCCAGGTAGGAATGCTTGGCTCCTCCCCTGGGCAGAGCATTCCCAGTGGGATGCTGGAATTTGATCAGCCATGCAGGGACACTCACTGGCCATGGACAGCAGAGATCTCCTGGAGGGAGGATGGGCTGGGGGAGAGATAAAGAAAAAACTGCCCCATGAACAGGAGAGAACTGCCCCAGCTCTGACAGATGGCAGTGGAACACACACCCCCAGCCACATCCTGCATTTCCAACCCAAGACACAAGGGAGGAAAGAGCAGGGGCAGGGAAGGCCTTCCTTCTCCACTGGGAGTTATCCAGAGGTGCCACTCCCACTGGAATTCATCAGTGCAGGACCAGCAGTGCTTAGCTCTGGCTCCCAGTGAAGCAAGATCCTGGAAAACATCTGCCAGGGTGGAAAGAGGGAACAAGAGGAGAGAAGAGGGAGAGCTGGGATGTGTAATGGTGACAGCTACAGAGCTGTCAAGGGCTGATCCAAAGCCCTTCCTGAGTCAGAGACTGAGGTCAAAAAGCTTTGGATCAAAGTAAAGAAGACTCTTTTAACTTTTCCAAAGCTGGGATTGTCAACCTGTGATGGGTTCTGATCTGGAAAACTCAAGGAGCAAATAACAAAAGCCTCAAAAATACTTTCAGGTCCACCAAAGGATGAGGCAAGTTTAGTCCATGTGGAAACCTGGAGAGATCCACAAAACAGAAGAGGTGGAGCACCAGCACAGAGAATTCCACTGTCTTTTTTCCTGCTCCTGAACTCCATGAGCTCTGGAGTCTTCCTTAAAACCTGCTAGCTCAGCACACTTGCAGAAGAAACCAGGAATGGCTTGTGAACAAACAAACCATTCCCAAATATATTGATACAATTTGTTTTCTTGTGTCTTCATTCAAGAAGGAACTACTTTAATACAACTGCAAATTTTACCTGTGCAGGGAAATACTGATGGAAAAAAATTCCCAAAGAATTAGACAGACATGCAAAACCGTGGGAGGGATCCTAGAATTTGCTGGATTGTGCATCTACGTTTATGTCCTGGAGTCAAACCTCAAGGTGACCAAACTGGGACTACTTCAGGACCAGCTTAAAGGGCTGTTTAAGCTTTTTTGCATCCTCTGGGGAATATTCTGGGTGTAGCTCAGCCTGGCCATCAGTGCCAACCTCTGTTTATCCTGTAACTGCCTTCTGAGAAGTCTAAGGAGTATTTGATCCTGCATGGAAACACCAAAATCTAGACAGGACAGGACAGGACAGGGAATCTCCACAGCAGCAACTCCCAGGAACACTCTGAATTTCAATCAGCTCCAAAGTACAGTCGAAGAAAGTCTCATCTTTCCTTTCTGCCAGAGTTCCAGGGTAATGATAATAGCTTTAAATCCTTTCATCCCTTAATGGCCTGGTTATTCCACCAGAAAGGCACATTAAAATGGTTATTAACATGCAAGAGGAAGAGCACGGGATAAGACAGGATAAAACATTAATCCTGGAGCTGGAAGCACTTTTTTTCTCATCAAAACTCCTTGTGCAGATGTTTCTCAGCACCATAACCCAGCCTGGTCTGGGTCTAAGTACCTGAAGTCACATCTGGATTATAAATTCTGCCAAGAAACCTTTCAAAGCACGGAGGTGCTTTATGGGGGAAGTGCCCCTGCAAAAATCAGCTGTCAAATCCCATGTCCAACAAGCCGCATCAGGAAATGGGAATCTGCTTGTGGAAAATATTCCTGTGCTAAAGCCCTGTCCTGGGATTGTTATTCCAGATGAAGCTCTTCCACCTGCTCCAGAGCTGCTTTGCAGAGGCTGGAGCATTTTTGATGATGTGTGTCTGTCTTTAAAAGGATATATGGAGTGTAGGAATGGTTTACAGTCGGATTTGTCAGTGCTGGCCTCGTTCAAGGAAGTGCTGGAGAACCCTCAGGAGACCCCTGAGCTGCTACCGTGACCACACCACAAGGAAAATTTTGGAAGAATTTTTAGGATGAAGGAATTATCCCAGTGCCAATTCTCAGCTCAGCCTGAACACTCCTGGTGCTGCCTGAGAGAATCAAACCTGTCAAAAATCCCTGGATGGAATCTCGGGAAGTAACAGACTGCTCCAACCTCATGGATCTTGGCTGTTTTGGCTTGTTGTTGCCAGGTGGGCAAGGGAAATTTTGGAATCAAAATCCCCTATGCAAGGAAGAGTTTTGGAAACAAAATCCCCTCGTGCAAGGAAAAGTTTTGGAATCAAAATCCCCTGTGCAAGGAAGAGTGGATGGCATAAAGCTGGAACTACAGGACTTCATAATTACAGAAATGTTATCCGGGGAGTCTTGAGGAATTTGTATGGATTGTGCCATGTCCATGCAGTCTCCAATGATTATGAATTCTTCTTTTTCTTGCAATATTTTTGAATCCTTTGTTCAACTACTGTCAAGTTTAACAGTTTAACTTCCAGCTTTCTACGGTTACGAAGGAAAAGTGTGGTTGGGAAAGAGAATCTGTGGGTTTTGCACCAAAATAAAGCTTGGATTTGCCCATATTAAGCACTAAAGGGGTGTACAGAGGCAGGAGATCTTACACAATCCCTAATTTCAGACTTCTTTTAATTTAAACTTTAGTAGACACACCAGAATTTAACCTTGAGAGAAATTTTGTGCTCTAGGAAACTCAACTTCATCTGTTTCATCATTCAGGCCTGATTAAGCCTCTTGCCAGCAATAACAATTCTGATTTTTCCTTTCCTCATGTCTCTTAACAAGGATTGTTTGGCTCTGCCTGTTTGTTTTTGATCAATCTCTGCCTTTTTCCAGAGTATCCCTGAATACCAGGGCTTTGAGCAGCACACGGAGCAATCACCCACGTACTTGGGATTTTTTCCTGTTCCAAATGGGATGGAGCCAGCTTTATATTAAATCAAATGCATTTTGGGATTTCCCCCAAACCTATTTCTTGTCAGAAGCCCAGGGACTGTGATCCCTCCGTGCTTTGGGTTTTCTTGGAGAATTCCACACAGAATCCTGCTGGCCATGATCCCAAACAGGTTACAGTGCTAATGGATTTTGCTTGGAGGCAATCCACTTCACCCTACCCTCATTTTATGCTGAATTCAAACACCTCATTGTCATTGATTCTCACATGACCAGACCCACAACAGCCCCTGAACTTGTTTTTATTTCTGTTCAAAATTAAAATCAAATGAGAGGCTTTGGAGAAGACACTCGCAGGAAAACATTTCCACTTTTAATTAGAAACAGCTTTGTCTGTTCTGAACAACAGATTGCACTTCTCAAAAGCCAAAATTCATTCAAAATTCAGATTATTTTGCTTTTTTATTTCATCAAATTAAAGCAATTTCTAAGAAGAGAGCCATGAATGAATGGGACTGGCTCAGATGTTCCATAGCCATGTGGATACCCATCAAACCAGGTAAGTGATAAGATTTAGATAAGAACATCTCACCTCTCCAGAGCTCTGCAAGTGGCCTGAAGGACCCAAAATGACCTGTCCAGAGTTCCAAAATGATTTGTGAGGAATTGTGAGCAGAGCCAGAGGAGCTGGATGGGCAGTAAAGCCCTGGTGCAGCATTTCCACATCCAGGCTGTACCTGCTGTACCTAATTTGAGCTGAAGCAATGACCACCACGAGACTGGAATACTTTTCCCTCAGTTTTCCCATGGAAAGCAGTCAGAGCAGCACAGAGGGAGGCCACATTCCTGCAGTCATCCCTTGTGCTAATGGGGAGCTAAAGCTTCCTTCAGCCAGGCCAACCCACCGTCAGTAACACGAGATAAATCTGCTTTCCAGGCCTTTTTGGCTCTTCCCTCTGGAACCATGGCAGCTGGAAAGAGGGCTTCATGACTGACTCTTTCTCCTGGAAAATACAAAATAAAGCTTCTATGTGTGTGTGTGTGTGTGTGTGTGTGTGTGTGTAGGCTTTGTTTTGTAACTTTCCCTGAGGGCGAGTTCTTTCAGGCTTGAGAGTTTAATTCCTTAATTTTATTGGATTGTGATCTTAGGCCCCTCCTAGTGAACATCACTGGATGGAAACATCCTTCCTCAAACAGGACAGCCCAGAGGGGAAGCCTTTTCCTTCTTTTTCCACACCAGCAACTGGTGTGCTCCTTCTGCTTATCCCTTTTCCCTAGAAGGCCCAGGAGCGAGGCCTGGTGACCCACAGGCTCTGCTAAACCAGGGGACACACTGAGTTCTGTGTTTGTGAAATCCCCTTTGTCCCTAACCAGCCAAATCCCATAATATTGTGGACAGTTCTGGTGCCTGTGACTTGAAAAGGATGTGGAACTGCTGGAGCAAGTCCAGAGGAGGCCATAGAGTGGAGAACCTTCCCGATGAAGACAGGCTGGGAGAGCTGGGGCTGTTCCACCTGGATAAGAAAAGGCTGTGTGGAGACCTCAGACCTTCCAGGACCTAGAGGGGCTACAGGGAAGCTGGAAAGGACAGGAACTGGAGTGACAGCACAAGGGGAATGGCTTTAAGCTGGCAGAGATCAGGTTTAGACTGGATTTTGGGAAGGAATTGTTCCCTGTGAGGGTGGTGAGGCCTTGGCACAGAGAAGCTGTGGCTGCCTCATCCCTGCAATGAGCATCTTCAACTGGATCAGGTTGCTGCAAGCCCTGTCCAACCAGGCCTTGAATATTTCCAGGGATGGGACATCTACCCCCTGTCTGGGCCACCTGTGCCAGTGTTTCTCCACTGTTGTCACAAAGCATTCTTATATCTGTTCTGAGTCAACCCTCTCTTAGCTAAAAAACATCACCCCTTGTCCTGTCACAGCAGGCCCTGGTTAAAAAGTCTGTCCCCATCTTCCTTAAGGGATTGAAAGGCTGCAGTGAGTCCCCAGATCCTTCTCCAGGCTGAACAATCCCAACTCTCTCAGCCTTTCCTCATGGGAGAGGTGCTCCAGCCCTCTGTTCCACCCTCTCTTTCTCTAGGAGGCTCTTCAGATTGATGATGCCTCAGGGTTTAGTTTTTATATTTTCAGATTCTGTGCTGCTTTAGTGTGTGGGTCTGGGCTTCACATCAGGGGGTGCTGAGCTCTCTGCACAGAGCAGGGAGACAAAACAATTCCTGCTCCAGCTGGGCACCAAGGACAAATGATCCAAATCTCAGCCCCAAGAGCACAAACAACGTGGGCTGAGGAGAGAAAAACAAGCAGGATGGGAGTGCCTGGGCTAAAGCTGGAATGGGACAATGAACTCCAAGGTGCAAATGGAGCAGAACTGATCCCAGGGAGAGCCCCCGGGAGCGGCCGTGCATTTTGGGGCCATTTTGGGTCATCTTGGGTGCAGCCCTGGCTGGGCTCTGGTGCTGCCCAAGGTGGATCCATGGAGGAGATCCTTTTCATAAATCCCTGCTTTATTCTTTAATTTTGTCTAGCCTCTCTTCTATGTCAGCCTCCTTCTCTAGACATCTTTGAGGCAGATCAACAACTCATGTCTCAGCTCCTTCTTCACCTCTGGGAATTCCCTGTTGGATCTGAGGAGCAGGAAGCCAAGCCCTGGACTCTATATGGACTCCTCACAGCCAGAACCAATTTTTTTGTCTATTTTTTTTCTACACAGCCCTAAGGCTTAGTCTGGCAGAAGCAGGCTGGCCACACCAAGGCATGTGTGAGTGTGTATGTATCTGAATATACCTGTTTATATCCTTATATATCTGAATATATCTTTATTTATCACAATATAGAAGTGAATGGTACCAATTACCTGAATGGTTCTGGGTTACTCAAGCAAGACTCACCTGCAAAAAATAGTCTAAAATCCAACTATTTTCAGCCAGAGGATGCTCTGGTTTGTCCCTCAAACCTGTCTTGAAGCACTTTTTTACAGCTGCTGATGACAAAGGAAATCAGGAGGATATTGCTTGTTCCACACTTAGATTACAACTTTTTCTGAGCGATTTTTGCACTGTAAGTTCTCATTTTTGGCAGAGTGAATTTAAACATAATGGAGATCCCCAGTTCCTCAGGAGAGATCCAGAAATTCTGTAGGTCTGTCCATCCACCAAGGAATTTAACTGCTATTAAAAGAAGGCTCTGCCTCATGTAGATTTATTTTCTCACAAATCCTCCATAGATTTCCACAGCTCTCAGGAAAATTTTAGGCCAGAATTTTAGTCTTGTTCTGCTCCAAAAGGACAAAAAACAGCAAACAATGGCAGGAAATATCAATATCAGGAAATATCACATCCAGGACCTTGGAAATATGGCAGGAATCAGACTGATGAAAGTGAAGGTATGTATTTCCAGGATGCAGCAGGGAATTCCAGCAGAGCTAAGGTAGGAGAACAATCCATGGATGGATGGATGAGTTTTAAGGAAGAATTTTCTTCTGGTTTTGCCATCATTTAAAATTGCTATCTTTGGGCAAGGGAGTGTGGATTTGATTTAGTTGTTGGGATTTTTAAATCAATGGAATCCATCCAATTTCTTCACAAAATGTTGGGTACTAAGATGGTTCTTTTTGTGCCACTGTGTGCACATTTAAATGTGCAAGGCTATGGAATAGATTTCCAGATCCCCAAACTCCAGATGATCTGTTATGACCTACTTTACTCATCTACTTCCCTCATTCCTTACACAGAACTTTAGGATTTTGGATTCTGGGGGGAGATTGCACCATATGCTTTCATTCCAAATTAGGATGAGAAGATTAATTCTTCCTTCTTTCACTAAATGGAAATGCATCTGTCAAAATGTTTTCCTTTGGCATTTTTTTTTGCGGAAAACCATGAAATATTTCAGCATTCCTTGAAACGGGATTGTTTCACTTGGACTCACTGAGCTGACCGGAAGTATTTTATTTGACATTGGTTCAATCTAATCTGCTTTTAGGGTTGGCTTTTTTCTTCACTGTCACCTGCTGCCACTTGGAAGTTCTCATCCCAAGTCTGCTGCTGTTGTTATCAACTTTGGGACAGGATTCTTGTCCTTTCCGAGTGTTCTTCCTAGAATTCCACAGCAGCAAAATCTCCATCCTTGGGCATTTTCAGGATTGAACAGGTTTTGTTCAAGTTTTTCCATCATTCTTCCAAATGAATGAGCTGGTTGGACAAGAGACTGACAGACATCCAACAAAAACTTTCCCATGATTTGGAGATTAAAATTTTGTTTCAGAGGACTGAAGCTGCTCCTCGTACAGATGTAGCAAATCCAGGTTTCCTTCCTCCCACATTTGACCTCTGCTGGGAGCTGTCACATACTCAGATCCTTCCCATCAGTCAGGCTCCAGCTGGGAGGGAATTTTTGAGATAAATTGCCCACAGACTAGGTTGACACAAGGTAGATGTTCAAAAAATGACCAAATGCGGCCATTCATGGTTTAGTGGACGTGGGGATGTTCAATTAAAGGTTGGACTGATGATCTTGGAGGCTCTTTCCAACCATAATGATGATCCTGGGATTCTACAGAATTCAGGCAGTGCATGATAAGATCCCAGCTCTATCCCAGGTTGGTTTTTATTGTTTGTTTTGTTTTTTTTTTTNTTTTTCTGTGTTTCACTCCCTCTCATTCCCTACTGTCCCTTGGATGTAGGAAAAGAGCAACCCCCAAACTTCCCCTGCTGCTGATGCCAAGGGCTCTTGCAGGAATGTGGCTGGAGGCTGTTTAGCCAGAGGTTTCTCTCTGGAGGTTTTCCCGAAGTAATTCCATCTAACGGAACAAAAGCTCCAGAAAAATCCCATGTTTCTTAGGAACCAGATGTTTTCATGCCTTGCCAACGCCTAATAAATGGCAATGTATTCACGCTGTCAAGGCTGCAAACGTAATAAATTACATTTAATGCTGATATAAATACAGAAAACCACACAGAAAAGAGAAGGAAAGTGTGTCTTATTTGAGAGGGAAAATGTTGGTGTGAGATTTCACCCAGGCACGTGTGGGTGTGGACCTGAATATATCTGTTTATATCTGTATATATCTGTTTATATCTGAATATATCTTTATATATCTCAATATAGAAGTGAATGGCACCAATTACCTGAATGGTTCTATGTTACTCAAGTAAGACTCACCTGCAAAAATAAAATTTTAAAAAGGGAAATAAAGGAGATTTTTCTCATGTTTTAAAATTGCCATTCAAAAGTCCAAGTTAAACCCTTAACTCTGATTAAAGCTTCCCACAATTCATCTCCTTCTTTTCAGCCTCAGTGCCCTGGCTTGCATTGAAAATTAAAGCTATTTCAGGGAGTTCTGAGAGCAACAAAAAAATAGCATTCATAGCCAAGGTTTTGAGGGAGTAATTTCTGCCTGGCTGCCTCCACACTCCAGGGACTGGATCCTGGAGAGTCCTGCTCCATCATCCTGCAACATGGGAAGAAATCAGACCAAAATTACTGATAGAACAAATCTATAAACCCAAAAATTGGTAAAAACAACTCCTGTTCTTCCCAGTTGTTTCTTCTCATATTGAAAATTAATTTACATGAGCAAAACCTCATAGTCCAAAATCTGTTAATCCTAAGACTTTCCAGACTGGCCAAAGTGATGGAGATGAGCAAATATTTAGAAGTTTTTGTGCTGGTTTTTGGTTACACATGTGGGGTGGTGCTGTCAATGCATTAACAATTCCCTCTGGTGATTCCTGCAGCAAAATCAGTCCAATATCTGCTTTAATTGCCATGCCTGAGGCCTGACCAAACCATTCCAAAGTCCAAGAAAGTCTTTCCCCTTGATTTCAACACAGATTGGATGAGATCTTTCCCATTTCTGAGCATAATTTGATGCTGTTATTGATACCCTGGCAAAGTGCTCACCCAGATCTGTCATTGGGGATATTTTATACCCACTCTAGTCTTGTTTCAAACCTCCCAGCAGCTGTGAGGCCATAAAAAATCAACTTCATCCCAAGTCAGACTCGAAATGCTGAAATTCAGCAGGAGTACAAACGAGAAGGAAAAAAAATCCTCCCCTTTGTCCTGAGACTCAGTGAGCAGCAGTAACTCAGCATTTTCTCTGTCAAGGGTTTCCCCATCCCTCTCACTTGGAATTTCCTCCCCTTTGGCTTTTATCCAGGCCTTGTGTTCTCACCTTCAGCGTGAGGTATGAGGAGCTTTGATTTGCTTTACCCTTTGTCTCGGTTTGAAAAGACAGGTGTCTGCTAAGGAAGGCAGGAGCCTCCCTTTAAATGGAAAATGCAAACCCCCTCCCTCTGAATTATTATGATTTTGAAATTAAGGGGATCTCAGATAAAGATATGGGAGTAGGAATAACAGTTCTACTATAGGAAAATTAAAAATACAAATGCAATAGTACAACAAAAGAAAGCAAAAAACTGACAGAGTCAGAACAGGCCCTGACACGCTGTGGGTCAGGGTGGTGGCAGCAGGGCCAGCCCAGGGTGGCTCAGCCCTCCTGCAGTGCCAGCTGTGGCTCTGCTGGAGCAGGGATCCTGGACAAGGCTGGAGTTTTCCGCTGGAGCTCCAGGGCTGCTGGAGATGGGCCTGGGCTCCCTCTGGGAATGCAGGGGAGCAGAAAGCTGCTCCTCTGGGAATGCAGGGGGCAAAGGCTGCTGGGGTGTTCCCAAAGTCAGATTGTATCCAGGTAGGAATGCTTGGCTCCTCCCCTGGGCAGAGCATTCCCAGTGGGATGCTGGAATTTGATCAGCCATGCAGGGACACTCAGTGGCCATGGACAGCAGAGATCTCCTGGAGGGAGGATTGGCTGTGGCAGAGATAAAGAAAACTGCCCCATGAACAGGAGAGAACTGCCCCAGCTCTGACAGATGGCAGTGGAACACACACCCCCAGCCACATCCTGCATTTCCAACCCAAGACACTCCCAGTGATTTGTTTTCCTTGGTCTTCCTGCAGTGTGGAGCCTGATCCAGGCAGGTGCATCTTTTTTTCCCCTGGCATCCAACAGCCAGCACAGGCTCCTGGGTTTGGATACCTCTGAAACCTCTCTGGGTAATCTGTCCTGATGTTCAACTGCCCTTCCAGTAATAGAAAGAGTTCTCTTCTATTTAAGCAGAATTTTTCTCTATTTCAGTTTGTCTCTTTGCCCGGTTCTGGGTATCACTGAGGAGCTCCTGGTTCCATCTTGGTTTTCTTCTTCCCCATCAGGTATTTCACAAAATCCCAAAATGGTTTGGGTTGGAGGGGACTAAAAGATCATCCAGTGCCACTCCTGCCATGGGCAGGGACACCTCCCACTGTCCCAGGCTGCTCCAAGCCCTGTCCAGCCTGGCCTTGGGCACTTCCAGGGATCCAGGGGCAGCCACAGCTGCTCTGGGTAACCTGTGCCAGGGCACCCTCAGAGCCACGAATTCCTTCCCAAGATCCCATCTAACCCTTGTCCTCTGGCAGTGGGAAGCCATTCCCTGTGTCCTGTCCCTCCATCCCTTGGGAATTGTCTCTCTCCACATTTCCTGCAGCTCCTTCAGGTCCTGCAAGGTCAGAATGAAGTCACCCCAAAGCTTCTCCTCTCCAGGGGAACATTCCCAGCTCTCCCAGCCTTTCCTCCCAGCAGAGCTGCTCCATCCCTGGGATCACCCTGGTGCCTCCCCTGGGCTCTCTCCAGCAGCTCCAGCTCCTTCCCGGGCTGGATCCAGGGCTGGGGCAGCTCTGCAGGTGGGGCCTCACCTGAGCACAGGGGCACAGGGGCAGAATTCCCCCATTCCCTGCTGCCCAGGCTGGGGAATCAGCCCAAGATAAACTGGATTTCTGGCCCCAGTGCACATGGTCAGGGAATGTCCAGCTCTGACCCAGCAGCACCCCCAGGTCCTTCTCCCAGGGCTGCTCTCAATCCCTTCATCCCCGACCTGGACTGATCCTGGGGTTATCCCAACCCTGTAATGCACTTTGCACTTGGTCCTGTTCAAACTGGGACATCACAACTCATTTTAATTATTAATTTTCTGAGGCTTCTTGCCATGAATCCCTGTAGCACCTTGAGTGACACATCCCTCATCCCAGTGCTGGCCTCCAGGCACTGCTGAACCAGATAGAAGAGGGAATTATGTCCCAGTGAGGGGAAAAAAAAAAATCCAAATTTAGGTGTTTTTCTGCTCAGGAAGCCATCTGTTTGCTGTCTGCACATGAAAGCTGTGTAACCATGTAAACAGCGTTGGGATTTTTGCCTGATTGCAGCAATATTCCCATTTGTTGTTTTTCCTATTAACCTTCCAGTGATGGAGCACAGAGATTAGGAAATGAGCTACATGAAAGAATTCTGAGTGATATTCCCTATCAGATCTGGCTGTTCCCGAGGTATGCTAGCAATGAGACTTTCAAATGAGGGGAGGGTTATTCAGCAGAGTCCTTTTAAGCTTGGAATTCACAGGTCAAGACGAATGTGTCTCTTTCCTTCTTTCTCTTTCAAAGAAGCATCTGAATAAAAGGGGACATGCTGACCTTGGAAATTACCTCCTTCTGTTCCTGGAGGAGAAGAGAGGCAGGAGGAGGAGGTTAAGAGTGCAAAATGCTTTGGGGTTTGGATGTCAAAGGCCTCAAACTTCTGTTGCAATGCATTTGTTAAACAACCCCAGCAATGAAAACCATCTTTTTTTTTCTGCTCACAGCCCCTTATCAGCCTCCCCATCTGATAACATGGATCACGACTGGCTATTAACCATTCAACAGGAATAAAGGTGACCCTGTGATCCCCATGGTGCTGGAAGGAACCTTGGAAAGCATCCGAGACTTGGCGTGGATGTGCAAAGCACAGCAACCAGCAGCATCTGTTCCAATGGATCACGTCAAAAATACCCAACATTAAAGGCAGGCAAGAGCTCTGGCAGCCCTAATTAACAGCAGGTTCTGCTTAGTTTGTGTTCCAATCTGCCTCGATTCAAATTCCAGATGGAAAGACTTCTAGGAAGTGCACAGGGATTCCTTGGCATGCCTGGAAAACCAGGCAGTGCCGTGCTTGGCAAATCATGGCCACAGGGACAGCACTGCCCAGGCCTTGCAGGTCTGTCCCAAGAAAATCTGTCACTGGATGGGACAAGAGTGAGGGACCAGCCTGAAGATGGAAATTCCCAAAGTTTTGAGGCCACATCACAGTGCTGTGTCCAGTGCTGGCTCCTCAGCACAGCAGGGACAGGAGCTCCTGAGGAAGGGCCTGGAGCATCTCGGTGCCCAGGAAAGGCTGAGGGAGCTGGGGCTGCTCAGCCTGGAGAGGAGCCCAGCTGAGAGGGGCCTCAGCCCTGGGTGCCCCTGGGTGTCCCTGGGTGTCCCTGGGTGTCCCTGGGTGTCCCTGGGTGTTCAATGAGTGTCCCTGGGTGTCCCTGTCTGTCCCCGTGTGTCCCTAGGTGTCCCTGTGTGTCCCTGGGTGTTCAATGAGTGTCCCTGGGTGTCCCTGGGTGTCCCTGGGTGTCCCCATTTGTCCCTGGGTGTCCCTGGGTGTCTGTGTGTGTCCCTGTGTTTCCCTATCTGCCCTTGGGTGTCCCTGGGTGTCCCTGGGTGTCCCTGTGTTTCCCTATCTGTCCTTGGGTGTCCCTGTCTGTCCCCGTGTGTCCCTAGGTGTCCCTGGGTGTCTGTGTGTGTCCCTATGTTTCCCTATCTGTCCTTGGGTGTCCCTGTCTGTCCCTGTGTGTCCCTAGGTGTCCCTG
>VZRH01006022.1:525015-540877 GCA_013397555.1 Urocynchramus pylzowi
GGAAGGAAGTGTCGGAAGGAAGGAAGGAAGGAAGGAAGGAAGGAAGGAAGGAAGGAAGGAAGGAAGGAAGGAAGGAAGGAAGGAAGGAAAATTTTAAAGAGTGAATCAAAGTATTTTCCAAGATGTACAAGAGGATGGAGTGGCAGGAAATTTTGTAAAGGAAAGTCAAGGGAAGGTCATGGTGATTTCATTTTAAGCCATGAAGAATAATTTGAAACATGGGTGTGAAAAAAACTTCAGTCAAAGATTCCAAGAAAAATCCCAGTCTGGCAAAGCTGTTGATAAAGTAAACTGAACATCTGACCATGAAAAGGTTAAAGTCATCAATAAGTGTCTGCAGATAGAAGCGAAAAAGGAAAATTTTGTGTCAAAACACAGAGAATCCTCGTGTTTTATGGCTATTAAATGGTTTACCAAGGTCCTGGAAAGGTGTCATAACCCAAACAGGAATTATGGACTTGAAATGAGTCAAATAAATACTTTCTCAAGTTATAAAAGCAAAAGAAGGAACATCTTAACTGATTTTTTTTTTTTTCTTTTTAAATCACTGCATGAACTCTTCATAATTCCAGGAAGGCCAGATGACATGGTCACCTCAGCAATTTAGGACCCTAAAATCAGCATAAATTTGGAAGCTCTCTGATTTTCCAAAAGCCACGAGCACTTCACTCCAAACCATTCATCTTCCATGGAAAACCAGAAGAGAATTTTAACAGAGGTGTCACATCCAGAGTGACAACACTGGAATTAATTTACAGTAAAACTGTAGGATATATAAAATGTGGATTCATCATCCCTGGAGAGGCTTAAAGGATGTGGAGAGGTGGCACGTAGGGATGTGAATTAATGGTGGATTTGGTACTGATGGGTTAAGGATTGGACTCCATGCTCTCCGAGAGCATTTCCAACCTGGATCCAGATCTAAAGGAAGCGAGTCTGCTGCTGAGATTCAGGTGGATTAATTTCCACTGGCTCAGAGGTTTTTGGAGACAGAGGAATATCCAGCTCATTTTGGGGATGAGTGTAATTACCTGGGTTTTTCAATAATCACCCCATGGTGGGATTTATGGCTTCTCTGTTCTGGTCCATCCCAATGCCAGCACTTCCAGGAGGAAACACACTCCTGCCTTCCTGCTCCTGTTTGGGCCAGGGCTGGGAAAGCCGTTGGATAATCCTTAGCTGAAGGGAATGGGAATGAAAGGACAGACACAACATTTCCAGAAAACAGTCTGGACTTTGATTTTTTTTTTCCCTTGGCTCTAAGAGAGATCTGCGCGTTGCTGCAAAGAGCTGGTTCGACCACTCTTTGCTGGAAAGAGCTCCTGGTGCTCCCTTTTGGAGAGGAACAAACTAAATCCCAGCCCTTTATCCCCCTCCTCCATCCCAAATCTCCTAAAAGACCTGCCCCTCTTTCCACTGGAAGATCCCATTTCCTCCCTTGCACTCCTGCTGTGATCTAACCTCACTACCAAAGCTTAAAACAATAAAATTTTGAGAAACCCTCACATTTTCCATTTTGTCCATGTGCCAAGCCCTGCATCCTGTGTCTGGACCAGAGATTGTTTGAAATCTTGCACTGATAAATTATGAGTATTAGGGATATTTTTGGGAAAGTAGGGGAATTTCAAAGACATGCCTTTTACATGAACAGCTGCCTGGAAAATTAAGAACTCGGAACAAAACCAGTATCCGATCTGAGGAAATCCTAATCCGTGTCTCTCCTACGTTTCTCAGTTTTAGCTGTGCTGTTTTCAAGTTGTCCCTGTGTTATAAAATCCTCCCTCACTGTGGTCCTTGGAAAGGCCCATTTATGGACATAATGGATGATAAAGTCTCCTCACTCCTACAGAACATGGCTGTCCCCAATATTTTAGGGATTTAGTGCTGGTAAAACCACCAGAATGATAAAAATTGGAAGAGCAAATCCTCTTGATTAACCCAAGCAAAGAAGCTGACAAGGAACATGGAGAAGATTCTCACCTGTAGGAGGGCTTTCAAATAAATCAAAATTAAAGCCTGGATTTGTTGATGTTGATTCTGGTTTGTTGATTCTGATTTCAAGAGCTGTGGAAATCAGAATTCTGGAAAAGTGGAGACCCAGAGAGGCTCACACATGGACCAGAAGGTTCTATCAGTGACTGTGTTGACACATCCCATAAGTAGAGGGAGATGTCCACTCAGGATGAAGAACCAGTCAGATTTCAGAGAAGAAGGATAAACCATGGCCTTAAAAGGGGTGAATCCCAAGGCTGTGGTCCATGACTGGATGTAAGAGCTCCAGAATTTCTTCTCAGCTTCTGGATTTTGGGAAAGGTGAGACTTCTGCATCTCAGGTGGCTTCCACATCTCCATTTGGGCAGCGGAGTTAACCCTCAGTGGAGATGTTGGAGACCCAGTGATGGTGACTCAACACTTCCTTGCAGATGGCCAAGCGGAGCTGAATTCCTCATTTAGGAGGGACTTTTCTAAGATCCAGAATTCACACTATCCTTAGGAACAGCCAGACTCTGGGAATTTGGTCCTGCACTTGGTCACTGAGGATTTTGTGCTGCTCAGGCCAAGCAAACCCAAAATACGAGAGTTTGGATGATGACACCAAATTTGCTTGGAACCTGTTTTTATGGAAGACCTGGAGGTGGCTTCCTGGAGAGTAAGGAATGTTTATATGGACCAAGAGGCTCAGACCCACCAGCAACTCCATGAGGAACGTGCCAGTCTTCCCTGCCAAGGGAATCCTTGGCCACTGTGCGTTGGTGAGCAGGAATGGCTTGGACTGGGGCGGGACTTGTGTCCATGGGAACATCTTTGCAGTGGGACCTCCAGCTTCCATGGAATCCCAGCACGGAACAGCAGTGCTTTCCAACATCTTTATTCCTTCCCAAGCTGTTCTTTCCATCTCTTCTGCAATATTTTTCTGGGAGTTTGTTTGTTATTGTTTAACTTTCTGATATATGGATTCTGGGCCTGAGCGGAGATTCAAAAAGGATCCATAAATTATCCCTAGGGCTGATTTTCACTTATTCCCTGTTGCACGTGGGTGTTAAAACAGACAAAAATTGCCTCTCCCTTTTCTCAGTAATTTTTCCAACCCCACTGGCTTTTATTAAACTGATTTATTTATTTTTCCCTCCTTTCCCACTCAATTTAAAGTGGCTGCTCCCTCATCCTCAGCACTGGCTCACAAAACTTCTATGGAAAGTGAAATAATTTATCGTTCAATTATTTGCTTTTCTGTTGGTAGATATGATGTGTTCCCTTTTGTTTGTTGGGGCTTTTTCCACCCCAATAATGTGGGGGGAAATAAATTACATTTTTAGTCTTTTATTTCTTAATTTTGACTTCATCCTTGTATTTTTTACCTTTGGAAAAAACCCTTTGTGATCTCAACAACCACGTAATGAATACGAGTGAATAACCAGTCTATCCACGAAATGTTTTCCTGGGTGTTCCCTTCTGTACCAGCCAATTTTTCCTTAGTTTCAGGAAGGCAGCCAAGATAAGGAAATATTCATCATTTCTGCACTGCATTATTTCAGTGGAAACAAAGGCTCACGCTGTGCATATTTATGTACATTGTGCCTTGATTGTAGGCGCTGTCATCCTGAATCCAGGATTTTAGAGTGGCTTTGGAGCCTTCCTTTTCTCCAGTCATTCATGGAAAAGGCACCTGGATAAGTGAGGGAAGCTGTGGTTATAATTTGGGTCTTCCTGCAAAGCCAAATCTTTGCATTTCTGCCCCTTTCATCCCTAACCTCCTCTGGTCCCCCTCTGACACAAAGGTTTGTGTGGCTGCTCCTTGAACCTGACCAAGGAACTGATCCAGCTGAAAAAGAACCTGGGAGGGAAAAAAAAAAAAAATCAGAATTTGTTTTTGCCTCCTGATCAGCTCCTTGGTGGAGCTCACTGCCTGGTCAGGAAAGCTGCAGGGTGGGAAGAGCTCTGGGATTGACGTGAGGGCAGGAGAGATGGAAGCAGGAGGGAAGGGATGTTTAAACTGGGATTGACACCGAATCCAAAAGGCCTCAAAAAGCTCCACCCTGACAAGGAGTTGTCTGAGGTGACCAACTGTAGGAACATGGAATTGTTTAGGCTGGGAAAGGCATCCAAAATCAAAGACCAACCCTTAACCCAAGGCCACCACTGAGCCCTGTCCACAAGTGTCACATCCACACAACTTTTAGGGATGGGATGATTTTTAGGGATTTTTAGGATGTGTAGCAGTGCCAGGGCTGGAGAACCCTTTCCACAAAGAAATTTTTCCCAATATCCAACCTAGCTATGGGCCAGGAGAGATTATGATATAGGAGATTATTATGGGAGCAATGTTATGTGTCAGACACACTCTCCTGGAACGTCTGCCTATACTGGGAAAGAAGGGAATAAATCAGAGAATTCTTTTTCACTCTCTGAACTAAAGCCTTCAGAAGATCTTGCTGATGAATCACTGAAGTCATCAAGACACTGCATTTTCCCCTGGAACCAGATATTGGGCTGTCCATCCCTAAATAATGACATTCCAAGTGGGAGAGGAAACTGAGGAGAGCAGTGGAAGAAGTTGGGCTGAAAATAACACCTCACAGGACAGAAAATATGTAGGAAAAAAGGAAATAATTAAAAACAAAATTACTAGTTATAAAGAATGAGAACCAGGCTGTGATTAAAGGCAAGATGAGGAGTTCTTTCAACATTTTTTTACTGTACAGAAAGTGGAAATTAAATAATTTTTGAATTATGAACAAGCAATCAATAATTACCAAGTGTTACCACAGTTATAAATTCTGTGCATGAAAAATTAACTAGCTCAATTAGTAAGGGAAGGCTCTCTGCAGGTTTTTGTCTCATTCCCATGAAAAAACCCTCTTTGAATGTCCCATTTACCCAAAGACAAACTCCAGGACTCTCCTTGCCCAGCAATTCCCAGCCTAAGCCTGATTTAGGCAGCTTTAGAAGAGTTCCCTGAGGGACCAAAGGTTGTGAGACCAGGACATTGCCAGGGAAGGTCCAGTCAGGAAGGAAGGCTCTGGTAATGCAATTAATTCAAGCTTTAACGACTGGGCAGGTACAAAGCAGCAATCCATGGATCTCTCCAAGGATCTGGAAGCACATGTGTAAAAATTCCACATTCTGCTTCCTTCCCTCAACATTGGTATAGAGCTCATACACGGATTTTTGGCCAAAATAGACTTTTCCAGGCCTGAGATAGCAGAGAGGAAAAGGAGAGGCAGAGAGCAGGAAAACTCCCATGAATTGTCATCCAAACCCAGATAAAATTTCTGTGACACCAGAACTATAATTATAATTACAACTATAATTAGAATTTTGATCTTCAGCATCCTCCAGCTACTCTCAGCCTTGGTGTGATGGACATAAGGCCTATTTTTAATGGAATTTTTTTCTTTATTCAACATTGGTTTACTTCTGTAAGAATACCCAGAAATACATAAAATATTAACTGAAAGAACATTTTTGTTTTGATTTGTAATGGGGGAAGATTTGTATGTTGAAAAAAAAGAAATAAGAATGGCAGAATGTCACTGCCAAACCAGGAAGGGAAACAGAGCATTACATTATTTATTCACAGCTGGGGAGAAAATTCCTATGGGGTCTATAAGATGGATTCTATCCCAAATCCTTGTCACAATATCTTATCCCATTTTTGAGAAATAAAAGTGTTCAAGCATTAAATTATTTATTCACATATGGGGAGAAAATTCCTATGGAATATAGAATATATGGAATCTGTCTATAAGATGGATTCTATCCCAAATCCTTGTCACAATATCTTATCCCATTTTTGAGAAATAAAAGTGTTCAAGCATTAAATTATTTATTCACATATGGGGAGAAAATTCCTATGGAATATAGAATATATGGAATCTGTCTATAAGATGGATTCTATCCCAAATCCTTGTCACAATATCTTATCCCATTTTTGAGAAATAAGTGTTCAAGGTAATCACAGAATCCCAGAATGATTTGGGTTGGAAGGGACCTTGAGGGTCCTCTTTTCCAACTTCTTCCCCTTCCACTATCCCAGGTTGCTCCAAGACTCATCCAGCCTTGTCTTGGACACTTCCATGGATGGGGCAGCCACAGCTTCTCTGGGAAATCCATTCCTGGCCCTCACCACCCTCACAGGGAAGAATTCCTTCCTGATATCCCAGCTAACCCTGCCCTCTGGCATTGGGAAGCCATTCCCCCTCATGTGTTAAGAAATGTACAGGATGTATGTAATGAAAGCTGCAAGGGATAAAATATTTTAGGGATGGATTAAACTTTGGGTTTAGGAGTTTGGGGTTTTTCATGGATGCTGTATCCATACATGTAGAGCAGAACATTCCTGCAGTGGGATGTCTCTGAATTAATCAGCTTCTAAACTCTGAAACCGTAAACTTCTTCTCCACCCTGTGGGATATCCTGCCTCTTACAGCCTGGAAAACAGAAGAGCAGCAATTGGAATTAAAACTCCTCGTGTTCTGCTTTGTCAACATGCACAGGGTCCTGACAAGACACCAGCTCCTTGTTGAAGTTCTAACCATGGCTCTTCCTTGGCCTCAAATCCATCCATTATTCCTCCATTTTCTTATAATGTGGAAATATTATTAAATTCCTTCTCAATAGTTCAAGAAGATCAGAAAAAATCCTAATGGGGGGTGGTCCCCTCAGAGTAGGGAAGGCTGATGGTGATGTAACATGGAATCTGTAGAGGAGGAAAGGATAATGATGCCAGAAGTCAGGAAAAAGCAGAAAGTGTTCTTTATTGGGTGGAAGTTTGGGAAGGAGCACACTTAGGTCAGGATGTGCAGGGGATGCTGTAAAAGTGTTACTGGCTGTCCTGGTTTATGCCAAGGTTGGATGCTGGGGTGGATCAAGCAGGGATGTTTCTTGTGTCCAAACTGTGGAAACAACTTCAGGCAGAAGTTACTGTAAAACAAGAGATTTCAGCTTGCCAGAACAACTCCTTCACGTTTGGAGAAGGATTTTTGATGGGTTTTTAAATTTTGAATTTATTTTTTCTTGTATGACAGTTTACAGATTTAGCTTTGCCCATAGGGTGACATTGATCATTCCCAACTGGGAGAATCTCCAAATTTCCATTGGCTGAGAAGCTCCCTCGATGCATAACTGATGCTGCCTCTGTGGATCATGATTTTTTCCTGAGTGCCTTGATTTTTCCTCTTGGCACTCAGGAAAAGATTGGCCCTCCCCACACCATTTCTCTGCCCTGGCACGGAACGTGACATCAGGCCTCAAAGCCAGGGGTGTGGCCTAATTTATTCAATTCTTCCCTCTTTCCTCTGCTTGTTCCTGAACATTAATTGTGTGGGGACTGGGGCAGGAGCAGTGTGTGCTCCAGAGGCTGCCAAATCCAACGGATCCAGCCAAGTGAAAAAATAAAAAAGGTCGGGTTCAAAAGTCTAAGCGAGAGAGCCGCAGGTTTTCCGATGGCTTTGACATCTCAAAGGGTCTGATGGATGTTTCCTTTGTTTGTTCTGTGACCACGCAAAAGTACTATAGAAATTCAGGCAAATCCCATGATCTCCTCCCCTTGGCTGATCCAGAGCGAACGTAGCTGGGATTATTTATCCTGGTTTATTATTCCTTGGGCCACATCAAAAGCTCGTCCTTCCCCTCTGACGAGCGCCCCTGACGCTGTTTCAAGACGTGAAATACACACAATTCATAAACAACTTTCTTCCATCATCCCTGCAATATACTGTGGGAAAAGTAAATTATAAGGAACTTCGATTCTCCACCCAAAATTCCACCAGGGAGCCCTGAAAACAATTTACTTCTTGCTTCTTAATTTGAAGCCTAACAGAAAATCTGTCCTCTGGATTCGCAGTGAGTCAGAGCCCACTGCAGATAAAAGCGGGTGTGGTGGAAGGAGGGAGGGCAGGAAACAGATGTGTCTGTGGGGTTTCTGTCTGGGCAACTGGGTGAGCTCAGGGGCCCTTGATGAAGGTCTGGGATAATTATTTAATTGGTGTAAATTAAGGTTGGATTTAGTTTGATTTACTCAGCAGAGCATCGACTCTTTTTCTGTTTGTATGGATCAGTCAGAATCTAAATGTCAACATCTCCAAAGAGCCAAATCCATCTCCATTTGGGCTGTCCCTCTCTAGTGAAAGCTCACTTTAAATCACTGCACTTATCTCCTTGATTTAATTAATAATTAAATTAATTTTGCTTTGTGAAAGAAGGGAGATTTAAGACA
Organism: Urocynchramus pylzowi; assembly: GCA_013397555.1. NCBI lineage: Eukaryota > Metazoa > Chordata > Aves > Passeriformes > Fringillidae > Urocynchramus > Urocynchramus pylzowi. Next base: position 533,234 of record VZRH01006022.1, read on the forward strand.
AGAGACTAAAAACCCCCACCTGGGAGTTCAGCGGCAGCTGGGTCTCCTTTGCTATACTCAAAGCAGCAAAAAAAATTTGTCAAAATAAAGAGGCACTTTCTTTCCATAAGGCACCAGCATCGGAACACGATGGGATAATTGGTTTCCTTTAGGAAGGAGAATATAGAGACTTTCAGTTCTGCTTCCCCCAAATCTCCATCTCCCCTTTGCAAAAGGTTTCCGTGCATGTTCGGTGATTATCCCATCAGCGGGGAGGACACTGGGAAGCACCTGATGAAGAAACATGGGAAGATCCAAACTAAACAGAAGTGGGAGCAGAGGAGCCAGCTCTGCAGAACATTGGATAACTGCAGCCTCTAATTTTTAAGGGAAAATTTTCCACTTCTTCAGTGAAAGGTCACATCTGGCAAAGATTGCGAGAGTGTTAACAATTAGAAAAATGAAATATCTTTGCCTTCAATTTTAGTTGACAAAATAAATACGAGAATTCCATTGATCCTTTTAACAGACCATTGTATTATTCTTTGGGATATAGTGAATTTCCAGCCTATTTCCAATCTGATCCAATTAAAGGGAACGAAACTTGAATGGCAAATCACGAGGCCTTTCCCACTTTGGTTCCAAAAACCCTCTCATAAATACCTCAAGGAATTGCTTTTATCCTCTGGTGACTCAACAGGATTCCCATAAAAATCAAGAGACACATTTTAGATGGGATGTTTTACATGGATGGACACCAGCACTGGGACCTGTAACAGGGGATTTTTGTAAGGAATTTCTTCCCCTTCCTGGGCTGTATTACCCTGTAAAGCCTTGGACGTGGGGCAGGATAAGATGGGAATTACTTCCTACACCCTGGAACTATGGGGTTGTCTTGGGCATCATCATAGGTGGTCCAAAAAGTCCCTTTTTGATGTTGACTCAGGAGAAATAAGATCCAATTTCCTTGGTTGTTCTTGTCCGTGCTCCATCATTTCGGCAGAATTTTTCCAGAGCATCCCAAGTCTTCCCCAAGCTTAAGGAATTGCTCTGATGCTTTGCTAAAAAGAGTTGTGAGGGTGGTTTCTCTATCTGTGCACCTTGGAGGAGGAAGAAAATTCCACCAAAACCTAAATGCAGTCATTATTCACCCTCCTCCATCCCAGATTTCCTGGTGTCCTGAGCTGGGTGTCCCCGTTCCATTGTGGCAGCACAGGACCAATTTCAGAGCATCCCAGGGTGGTTTGGGTTGGAAGGGAATTTAGGAATCATCTTGTTCCACAGGCAGGGACACCTTCCACTATCCCAGGGTGCTCCAAGCCCCGTCCAGCCTGGGATCCAGGGATCCAGGAGCACCCACAGATTCCCTGGGAAATCCATCCCAGTCTTTCCCCACCCTCCCAGCCAGGAATTCCTTCCCAACATCCCATCTAAAATTCCCTCTTTTAGTTTAAAGCCATTCCCTCTCATCCTGTTCCCTCCATCCCTTGTCCACAGCCTCTGTCCATTTTCCCTGTTGGCTCCTTCAGATCCTGGAATATCACAATTAGGTCACTCCAAAGTTGTTTGGTTGTTTTTCTTTTCTCCAGGCTGGAAAAATTTTCCTGTAGGAATGTAAAGACTTTTAGTCCCCTCTAAAAAAAGTCTGTTTCTGTTTTATGAGCAGGATTGATTTCTGATGGAAAAAAAGTCCATCTTTGATTGCACATTCTCCATTCTGGAATTCTTTCCAGAATCTCTTTAAAACACACTGGTTTTCCATCAGCTTTCTTGTTTTTAGCTCTTGAACATAAGGAATTAGAATATCAAGAATCAGAGTTGGGCTGTGTAAGTTTTACAGATCTTGCAGAAAATATACATATTTTTAGAAGACATGAAAATTTTTCCCCGAACATGTCACACAGAGTTTCTTTTTATTCTCACAGGTTTTTCATTGATAAATAAACACTGAAGCACTGAGGAAACTTTGGAATCTTCAAAATATCTTTTGGGAAATAATTATCCTGATTTCATTCAGCAAGAGCCAATGTTGTTTATTTTTATGGATCTTTTTTTCTTTATTCGACATTGGTTTACTTATGTAGGAATATCCAGAAATACATAAAATAAAATTAACTGAAAGGACATTTTGTTTTGATTTGTAATGGGGAAAGAGTTGCATGTTGAAATAAATAAATAAATGGATAAATAAATAAAGCTGCAACACACTCTACTCTTTGAAATGTTCCCTGAACTTTTTGTGGAGTAACAGCAAGAGGAATAAAAGGAAAAAGAGTTTTAAAAAAGTCATTTCAATCACTGCATGAAAGTTCAGCTTCTTGTAGTATCTGCCCAGCTAAACCCGCCCAAGGTCTGCAGGTACAGCGTCAATCCCACAATTCTTCCTCCCCTCCAACCTTCCATTTCCATCTGGAATTTCTCCCAGAACATTTTAACTCTTTTCCTTGATCCTGGAGCAACGCTTTGATTGCTTGCAGCTGACTAAAGCTGAAGACAAGACATGGAATAGCATCAGAGGGAACTAAACTTGAAGAGCAAAACCTGGAATGCTGTAACACATCAGGATTAGCCCTGAGGGTTTGGGAGCATTTCCATGCCTGAAGGAGCAGTAGGATGAACTCTGTGTCCTAGGGAAAATCCATGGGCCTCCAATCTGGATGGCATTCCACAGCTCTGCCCAGAGAAATTCTGGATGTGGCACCCCTGGAAGTGTCCAGGGCCAGGTTGGAGGGGGCTTGGAGCACCCTGGGATAGTGGAAGGTGAGGAGGAGTTCCAGGAGAAAAACTGGATGATCCTTGTGGTCCCTTCCAACCCAAACCATTCTGGAATTCTAATTCTGGGATCCATGTAATCTAAGAAAGCAGGTTGCCCCCAGAAAAGGAAATGGACAGGCCCATTTCACCTTCAGTCAAGTAAGAACTTGACTGAAGTCTAATTCCCGAGTTTGGGAATTAGGTCTCCCTTCCCACACCCATTCCCAGCCATATCCCAGACTCCCCACACCCCACCCAAACCCCAGCCTCGCTCGGCCTCCTGTGCATGCCCTGATCCTCTCTCTCCTCCTCTGCCAACCCTTCCTGGGCACTCCCATCCCACCAAAATCCTGCTTTATTCCTGAAAACTCCCAGTTGCCCAATTTCCAGCCCACCAGTCCATGCCAAGTTTGGGCCCTTTTTTCTCCAGCAAGAAGCAGCCACATTTTCATGGAGTCTCCCCATTTTCAGAAATCATCCCCAAGTTGTATCACTAGAGAACAAAATATTCCAAATATTTTATCAGGAAGAGCTAAAATTTGATTTATTTTCTTGTCACAATTTCCAGACAGAATTCCCATTCCTTTGCTTATCCTACCAACAGAGAATCAGGGAATCCTAAAATGGTTTGGACTGGGAGAGATTTTAAGGATCATCTCATTCCAACCCCCTGCCATGGACAGGGACACCTTCCACTGCAGGAGGTTATATTATCTTGGAATAAAATATTTTTAATCAACAAATCAATTTTAATTTCAGGTAATTCCTTCATTAAATCAATTATCAACAGATAATTTTTAATAGTTAATTCAGTGTGGAAATTCAGCATATTCCTATTTAGAATAAATGGAGGAAAAAGAACATTCTGTTTTTCCATCTGATGAGAATGAGACATGAAAATATTTCCTTCTCCGAAGGCATCTCAAAAATCCCAAAATATCCTTAATGAACAGAAAATCCTTATTTGGTTTGAGACAAAGGTGATGTTGCTCTAATTCTAAAGGATTATTTTAAACTGAAAATATATTTTTAAAACATATTTTTGGAGCTGGAAATAGAAAACCTTCCATTAACAACGCTGGAATGAGACATTTATAAAATTAAACTCTTCTATTTATTGAAACAAAAGTCACTGGGATTTAATTACATTATTTTAATTGTATAAAAAACTTTGGCCTGGTAATTATATTTCCATATTTTCCAGGCGGGAAGCTGAGATTTCCTACGGAAAGTCTAAGGGGTAGAATTGTCTTAACTCTGTGTCTGAACAGCACCCAGCACACTCAGAACCTGCCTTATTATCCACAGTTTGGGGCAAAAATATCCAAGGAAAAAAACACGGTTATGGGATTGGACTTCACATTTATCCACCAATAAAAACGCAGAGTGGAAAATAAGTCGGAAATCTCCTTCATCCCTGACTTTGGGAATGTTCTGTTGGGTCAGTGTTAGACCTTGGGCAAAGACCAAGGATCTTGAGATAAGCTGGGATCACAACCAGGTTTGCTCCAGAGCTTCAGGGATATAAAATTAAGTTTTATCTGGACAATGTGGCTTTTTTTGGGAAACAGTTTAGGAATCATACTTGGAATTCCTCTGCCACGTGTTTTGTTTTCTTTGCTCCAGCTCTTTACGAGATCCTTCCATCCTTGTGGGAGCACTGAACTTTGCTACTGAATCCATGGAAACATCTGGAGTGCCCCAGAACGCTGGGAATGGCAAAGTTATGCAGAATGACAAGAGAAGGAATTTGTTTGTCCTTTCAGACTGGCATTAAAAATAAAATAAAATAAAATAAAATAAAATAAAATAAAATAAAATAAAATAAAATAAAATAAAATAAAATAAAATAAAATAAAATAAAATAAAATAAAATAAAGTAAAATAAAATAAAATAAAATAAAATAAAATAAAATAAAGTAAAATAAAATAAAATAAAGTAAAATAAAATAAAATAAAATCCTTGGAAATCCAAAGAGGTTGAGCCGAAAGGGACTTCTTAAGGATCATCCCATTCCACCCCCTGCCACGGGCAGGGACACCTTCCACTATCCCAGGGTGCTCCAAGCCCTGTCCAACCTGGCCTTGGACAATTCCATGGATCCAGGGGTAGGCACAGCTGCTCTGGACACCCTGTGCCAGGGCCTCCTCACCCTAAGAGCCAGGAATTCCTTTCCAAAATCCCATCTATCCCTGGGAAGATACTCTAGGTCAGTCCCATTCTGGGAAACAAGGATTTGGGAACAGTCAGTGTCCATCTGTCAGTCTGGAGACCCTGCCTGAGAATTGTGCTTGTGGGAATGTTCAGGACAAGGCATCAGTGAAGAGAGCAGATAAAAAAACTTTCCCTTCAAAACAAGAAATTTAATCCAATTCCTGGCTATTGGTTGTCCAACACAGCCTAAAGAATTCAAACCCAAAGGAAACCTGCAAGGAAATAAGATGGAAAACAAGGCAGAAACAAGGCAGGCCTTTTATCCTTTTCTTTTCTTTTGAGTTATCCACTCCAAATTCCATAAAATCCAAACACTGACTTGATGATACAGTACCAGGGAAAGCCTTAGGACCTGATCTGAAGACAATTTTCCAGCAAATTTTCCAGAACAAAGCCAAAGATGAGGCTCTGCAGTGGATGTCAGGAACACTCTGGCTCAGTGGTGGGACTTGGTCAAAGCCTGGACTTGATCTTGGAGGTCTTTTCCCACCTTCATGATTCTGTAATTATCTCATCAGAGAATGATCAAAATCTCAATTATCAAAACTCCAAGAGCAAGAACTTGTTGGGTACTTTCAGGAACTGATGCCTTGGCAGATTTTGTCTGGATAAACTCAGCGTTATCAGTAGTCTGAAGTTTAAATCTTTCATATCAAGTGTGTCAAACTCCCTGGATGCCTCCACAGGCTCTGAAATCCTAAATCCTCCCCAGATAACTGAGTTCTCATTTGGACCTCTGCCTTCAATTAATGGGCAGAAAATAATTTTCCTTCCTTCACTGTCCTTGCTAACATTTAAAAACTGTTTGCATCTCTTGGTAAAATTTTATATAACATTTTAAAGGTCACAGTTTGTCGGTGGACGCCTTTTGTATAAAATATGACTTTGTGTTGGCAGCTCTATCCTGAAAAACGTTACAGTTTTCCTGTAACTCCACTAAGGAGCAGGAAGGACATCAGGGCTGGATCCTGCTTTGGATTTAAAACTAATAATCCCCATCCCACTTTTTGCAAAACTTGTGACTCGTTTCACTCAGCTGATTGACAAATTCACCCTTTTAAGTGCTCTACAATTTCATTTTCTTCCAGGACACAAACCCTGATGATTTATTTTCGATTCAAAAAATGGGAGGTCAAGACTTTCCCATCGTAAGGAGAATTTTGCTGTTCAAACACAGCAATTGAAGAACCCCAGATTATTCCAGAGCCAAATAATTCTGTTTTCCTGGATATTTTATACTCCTTGTTCCTGAATTCATCCAGATCTGGGGATGGGTTTTGAAGTATTTTCCATGGAGCTTTACTGGGAAGACTTTGAGATTAAAAAGGGAGAATAATAAAAGATATTTGTCCGTGAATATGGGAAGTGATGAACCAGAGTGAAATCCCAACAGGAACAACAACGTCCTGGAATAAAGGAGTGTCAGACAAGCATCTGGAAAGGTTCTCCTAAAGGCAAAAAGTCAAAGCTGAGCCATCTTAAATATTAAACAGGAAAAACATCGGTTGCATTCAAATAATTTATGGGAAACATTTCAAATTACCAATTGTTAGAAGTGGTTCTGATAACAGGGACAGGGTTCTGTAAAATCCAGGACTTCTGAAAGCAAATCCAGTTTTAGGAGGAGCAGTGAACACACATAAACAGGAATTAACACACAGAATTATGGTCTTCTAGAAACCTGAGAATTCACCCAGATTTCCCTCTAATTTCCAAGTCCAAGGCACCCTTCCTCACCACACAACCCCAATATTATGGAATTCTTGGACGGGATTGTCAACCCCAAACTCCTGCTTAGAGCAAGTTGTTCAAGACCATGTCCAGTTGGGTTTTGAGATCTCCAGGGATGGAGACTCCACAACCTCTGTGGACAGTCTGGCCCAGTGTCCAAACACCTTCCCAGAAAAGAAAATAAATAAATTCCAAGTTCGGATGGAATTCTGTGTTTCCCAGAAGAAAAAAAAATTAAAATTCCAAGTTGAGATGGAATTCTGTGTTTCCCAGAAAAGAAAATAAATAAATTCCAAGTTCAGATGGAATTCTGTGTTTCCCAGAAAAGAAAAAAAATAAATTCCAAGTTCAGATGGAATTCTGTGTTTCCCAGAAATGAAAATAAAATTCAAAGTTCAGATGGAATTCTGTGTTTCAGTTTATGCCTCTTGTCCTCTCACTGCTCACGATGGAATAAAATTTGACTCCAGATCCTTTATTCCTTCTTTATAATTAATCTTTCCCACTGATAAGAACCTCCTGGGCTTTCCCTTCTCCAGGCTGAATTCCCAGTTTTTCCAGCCTCTTTTCATATGACAGATGCTCCCTGAACCATTTTTGTGGCCCTTTGCTGGACTTGCTCCAGCTTGTCCGTGTTTCTCCTGGGCTGGGGAGCTCCAGATGTGTCCTCCCCACTGCTATTATCAATTTTAGGGAAATAAATTGGAATTAATGGACAAAATACTGGCTCAGTGTGCATCACTTTTCAAAGAGAGCTGTCAAAGAAACACAGGAAAATGCGATGAGGAAGATGGAATAAGGTCACCAGCACCAAATTCCATCTCTGGGAAACTGTTGGGTTGTTATCTTTTTTTCTACCAAGGTCAGGATTAAATGCATGAGATGGAATTTCTTGTTGGGACTCAGATGTTTGTCAGTCCTTACCCATGTCAGAGTCTCACAAACCCTGAGTTCTGCAGCACTTC
>VZRH01006022.1:543361-561848 GCA_013397555.1 Urocynchramus pylzowi
AAATTTAAAAAAAAAAAAAAAAGGCTCCCGGGAGGGTTGTGGGTTTAATCATCATTACTTTCCCTGCCTCTCTCATCTTTCCTCACCACCCCTAATCTGTGCTGCTGCATCTGCAGATAAGAGTCAGCAGAATCACTGGGATTGAAGGATCGGCTGAGGGAGGAATTCTTTCCTTTGAAAGCCTGGGAAGTGGTCCCCTGGGTGTGTCATTAAGCCGCAGGAAAAAGCAGATGCAAGCTCAGATTATCTGCTGGTGACAGCCTAAATAAAACACAGTAATTGGCGGGGCAGGGGGGGGACAGGCAGCGACTGCTGAGCTGTTGAATCTGAATGAGGAACGGCTGGAGGAAAACAGGGATTTTCCTTGAAAAAAAAATCACTTCTGTGCATAGGGAATGAGTGTGACATCCTCCATTCCTCCTACAAACAAGGATGGTGACAGCACAAAGAGAAAATATTGGGTTTGTGTTCACTTTCTGCCTAAAGCTTTTCCTCTCTGCTGGACTGGAACTTTATTTCAGTGCTTGGCACGTGGGAAGAAGTGTTATCTCCCGAGTTTCTTCAGCAATGAATATTTCTCTGAAGCCTCCCTTCCAATCCCTGACAATTTTAATCCTACTTGTGATGGAATCACAGAATGGTTTGGGTTGGGAAAGGACCTTAAAGATGATCTGGTTTCAACCCCCTGCCATGGGCAGGGACATCTCCCATCTCCCAGGGTGCTCCAAGCCACGTCCAACCCAGCCTGGGCCACTTCCAGGGATCCAGGGACAGCCACAGCTGTTCTGGGAAATCCATTCCAGATGGATTTCCCCACCCTCCCCACCCTCCCAGCCAGGAATTCCTTCCCAACATCCCATCTAACCCTGCTCTCCTTCACCTTAAGGCCATTCCTCCTGTCCTATCACTCCAGACCCTGATCCAAATTCTCTCTCCATCCTTGTAGGAAGCCCAGTTTTTATGGGAAGCAGAATGATTGATGCTCAGCACTCAGTCACCAGGACAAAAGCTGAAGAGCAAAACCAACCAATAAACCAAGCAAAATTCCCCAAAATATTTGCCCCCTGCTATTTTGAACCTGAGGAAGCACCCATGACAGAATATCCTTGCCCTCTCCATAGGTGCTACTGGCTAACCCAGGCAGTTGGAGCTGCTGGTTTGTTTAGTTGGGAATTTTGCAGGATGTCTGATTTCTAGGAATGGGCATTGTGGATAAGGCTTGTTTGTTTTGGCTGTGTTTCCATGGGGATAAACAGAAGTGGAGTGATTAATTTCCATTCTGTTGCCATGGTTATTAATAATAATGAGGTGATTATTACTGCACTGTAAACCTGACAGCAATTCCAACGCTGCCATAAAAAATGAGAGAGGGAGAGAGAGGGAAAAAAAGCAACAATGAAAGAGCTGGAGCTGATCCTGAGCCCGGGAAAATCAGCACTCACACGTTGCCTTCGACGAGAGGCAGTGAAATAAAAGATGTGTTCTTGGAGAGCCTGGACTTGCAGACAGAGCAATATTAATAAAACAAGTGATAGATGAGAAGCCCTTACTGACTTCAGCAGATTTGCACCCACTGAGATTTGATGAGGCCGGAGATCTGCCAGTACAAAAGTCCCACCTGGTTCACACATCCAATGGAAAATCAGGATGTGCTCAGTACTCCCTGGATCAGGCTCTATCTTATTATTTTCATTACAAAAAGTGCTGGTGCTGTGTGGGGGTGATGAGTAGAGGCGAGTAAAAATATAATTAAAAAAACAAGCAGCAGCTCTTCCCCCTGGGTGAGTAATAAGCAACTCCCACATTCCTGGTACCTGCTCAGCTGGCTCTGCCTCCCTGCTCCAAGTGATTTGTATTCCTCCTGGAGACATTGCCATGGTGTTGGAACAACAAGTAACACTCCGTTCATCAGATTGTCCCCGCGGGTGAGATCACATTCGGCGAGGATTCCGCGCTCGGAGCCGGGATGGTTTGCAGACTTCCGTCCTTCCCAGTCCCGGGGTAGGTGAGGAAAGCTCAGGATTGGCAAATCCCAGCCACTGGGCAGAGTTGTTGTTGTTATTTTATGGCTGACTGGGACTCAGCATCAGCCTTTTCACACAAGCCTTGGAAGGACAGAGACAGGATGAGAAAGTGACGGCTCGCATTCTTCTCCCCAAAGCCACAGCCTGGGCTGTGAGTTTTCCACATTTCCTTTCCCAAACCAGGGGAAATTATTTTGTATGTTTGGTTCTGCCTTCCCCCTGTGTCTCATTTTGGTTTGGGAGTGCAGCACCAACCTTCCCATCCGATCATTTGCCATCCTTTATCAGGATGCCACCTTTGGCAAAATAAAGTCCACAGCCCAGCTGCTTCCCAGATTTCCCTGTGTGCTGAGGTGGGGAACAGGACAAAGGGAACAGGACAGCAGAGCAGCACTGGCTGCCAAACGCTGCCACAGAGCCAAGGTGAAAAATAAAAACTCTTGGCTGTGGAGAGATTTCAAAGCAAAATGGGGCTGTCAAGGGTTTTCTCCTTCAAGTAGGAATCCCTGTTCTCAGAAAATCCCAGAATGGGTTGGGTTGGAAGGGACTGATAGAGAAGACGTGTGTTGGTATCTTCACAATTCCACAGGTCAGATTTTCCATGGGGAAAGGAAGAGGGAAATGTGCAGCCAGGAGTTTAGGATAAAAGGAGGGAGTTTGGGATAAAAGGAGGCTGGACCCTCCTCTATGGAAAATCCCAGTGGGAAACCCAATGTCCATAAAGGAGACCGAGGAGTCCTGCAACTTTGTTCAGATAAAGGGAGAAAGGCCACTGGAGCACATACCCATGGGATTTGCTCTCTCGAGGTTTTGGAGGCAGGCAGATTAAAGGCAAAACAGATTTAAAAGGTGTTTACAGTAATACTTAGAGTGGGATCATCACTTGTCAAGATGGACCTGAAACTTGGAAAGTGCGGAAAATAAATTCCAGAACCATAAAAGAGCTTTGGTTGGAAGTGACCTGACAAATCACCTCATCTGGAGTAGCAGGGCAGCCTCCCACTGGACCAAATTGCTCAGGGACAGCAAAAGAAATTAGTTTTTAAATCACAAATAACCACTGAGATTAAATCTTCAGGAACATGAAATAAAACACAGGAATACTTCCAAAAGCTGTGTGATTCCTGCCTGCTCCAAGTGCAAAGCACCTCTCACGACACCCCCACACACACACATTGCACCACACTTACATGCTCTTGTAACAACAACCCCCTTTGGCTGGGAGCACATGGAAACGGGAGAAACTCCCAGCGTGTTTCATCTGAAAGAGAAGAAAATGGAAAAAAAAAAAAAAAAAAAATCCCAACCCCAAGTTCCGGAGCAATTCCGAGCGATGCAGCACAATCCTCCCTCTGGTTGGGGTGGCGGAGGGAAGGGGAAGGGGAGAGAGAGAAAAGGAGGAGGGGGCAAGGCAAGTTCGTGGTTAGATGGGAGCTCCCACCCATTTCCTTTCCTTGCCCTTCCCAGGCATGTCAGAGCCGGCAGCCAAGACAAATCCAAGTCTCCCGAGCCCGCGGACAGACAGACAGACGGACGGACAGACAGACGGACAGACGGACGGACAGACGGACGGACAGCACCGCTCACCGAGAGCGAGCCCAGCCCCGGAGCGGCGGCGGGGAGGGGGAAAACATGGCCAAGGGGGCAGTGCCCTCTGCTGCCAAAGCACCGGTGTGGATGGGGAGGATTCCGAGGAGAAAAGTGAGGGATGGGGCCTCTGGGAATTCGTGGATAAACAGCCCGAGAGGGGAAGTTGAGCGCGGTTCGTGTGAGGGCAGCAGGGGTCACCTGAGGGCTCGGATTGCCAGAGGTGAGGTGGATCCGATGGTGTCCGAGTCCCTCTGATATGCCTCAGGGTTATTAGCTTTTATATTTTCAGANGGGCTAAAGCTGGAATGGGACAATGAACTCCAAGGTGCAAATGGAGCGGAGCTGATCCCAGGGAGAGCCCCCGGGAGCGGCCGTGCATTTTGGGGCCATTTTGGGTCATCTTGGGTGCAGCCCTGGCTGGGCTCTGGTGCTGCCCAAGGTGGATCCATGGAGGAGATCTTTTTAATAAATCCCTGCTTTATTCCTTAACTCTGTCCAGCCTCTGTTCCAGGTCAGCCTTCTCAAGGCATCCCCTCACTGCTCTGGTCCCATGAGTTTCCATGAGCTGACGTGGATCCGATGGTGTCCGACTCCCTCACTGCTCTGTCCCCATGAGCTTCAATGAGCTGGGATCCCTTGTCCATCTTTGGATTCCTTGAGCAGGAGTCCTTGGAGCTGGGATTTCCTTGCTGGGGAGTTACCAGAGCTGTGTTTTGATGCCAGAAGTGGTGGCACAACCAAAGCTGTGCCTCTGGATGGGATCCCTCACCTCCATGGAATGCTGTGGAGCAGAGCTGGACACAGGGAAACAGAGGGCAAGTGAGAGGGGGTGAGGAAGCTGCTCCTATTCAACACCTCCCAAAAAATATCTCCATGATGCCTTGTGAAGGCTGGCCTAAAACAGAGACAAGACAGTTAAAGAATAAAGTAGGGATTTATTAGAAGGCCTCAATGGATACACCTTGGGCTAAATCAAATAGATTTAGATTATGAATCTAAAAAATCATGATTTTTAGAATTATCACAAACCCCTTGCAGCTGTAGCTCTTAATTTTCCACTCTTTTACCTTTCCCATCTTTCTGCTATCCCTCTTCTTCCTCTCTTGATCCCATCCAGTCCCCAAAACAATAAGTTTTTGTGTCTTGCTCACACCCGTCCAGGTGGGATAAGAGGAACCCAAGGATTGCCTTTCTTCCTCCCCATTTTCTTCTCCTCCAGGCCATGTTTCCTTTAAATCAGAGCTGGTGCCCCACACCTGAAAGATGCAAAATAGAAGAAAAGGAACAGTTGTATGCTGTGGAAATTGGGGGTTGCAGCGCAGGGTAAGAACCAGGATTCCCATTTCTAAGGCAAAGCTGGAATTTCAGGGAACACCTGCTCTGTTCTGACGTGGAGTGTGAGCAAAGCCAAGGAATTCCAGATTTTCAGCCTCTTCATCAAAATCAGCACGAAGGAAACTGAATCAGGAACTCTGGGAATTGCAGGAACTGCAGCCAGAGTTTGTGTTCACACCTACACCTGCGGTTCATGAGCCCTGCGGGACGGGTTTCGTGCAGATTGGAAAACCAGGAATGATACAAAGCCCTAATCACACTTCTTCCTGACTCATGGATATCATCACATCCATGCTGGATGAGGAGCCAGAGAATGGGATTCTCCACTTCTGCTGTGCCTTGCACAGCATGTCCACTGCAGGTCGTGTGGGGAGAAAAGGATTCCAAGATTTAATGGAAAGCTCATGGATTGGGATGAGGACAAGGAGAGGTGTGAGGTGTCCCCAGCTCCAGAGGCACTCCTGGCCTCTCTGGGATCCAGGCAGCACTCAGAGCTCTTTGGAAAGTTATGGATGAAGGAATGTGAGAGCATCCATGTGCTAAATTACAATGGAACCAAATAAAGTCCAAACGGGCCACGAGTTGGACTTCCATGATCCTTGTGGGTCCCTTCCAGCTCCAGATGTTCCATGATTCTATGATTAAAACAATGACAGATGTGGGAGTCCCTATCTAAGTCTCTGATTTATTGCCTAAGAAGGCCAAGAATCCTTTTCACCACAGGGTTCCAACTTCAGGGGTCAGAAGAAATCCAGGGATCTTTTATCTCGTATAAAATTTTCCAGTAATTTTGAGGAGGAGCTGACCTGAGCCTGAGGTCACCCAAAATATTTCTCTCTCTTTCAGTCTCCTCTTGTGTGTGTCACTGCTTGGAAAAGGTTTGTACAGGACCTCATCCATGCAATGACCTCGTGACACCCTGGGATCACCTGTGGGAGGCCAGACTGGTGCCTTGTGAAGGCTGACCTGGAACAGAGGCTGGACAGAGTTAAGGAATAAAGCAGGGATTCATTAAAAGGATCTCCTCCATGGATGCACCTTGGGCAGCACCAGAGCCCAGCCAGGGCTGCACCCAAGATGACCCAAAATGGCCCCAAAATGCACGGCCGCTCCCGGGGGCTCTCCCTGGGATCAGTTCTGCTCCATTTGCACCTTGGAGTTCATTGTCCCATTCCAGCTTTAGCCCAGGCACTCCCATCCTGCTTGTTTTTCCCACATCAGCCCACATTGTTTGTGCTCTTGGGGCTGAGATTTGGATCATTTGTCCTTGGTGCCCAGCTGGAGCAGGAATTGTTTTGTCTCCCTGCTCTGTGCAGAGAGCTCAGCATCCCCTGATGTGAAGCCCTGACCCCCACACTAAAGCAGCACAGAGTCTGAAAATATAAAAGCTAAAACCTGAGGCGTCAGGATCATCTAAAATTCCTTATCAAATTCACCTCACCTTCATTTGGGAAGCACAAACCCTCTGTTTCAGGGTTTGTCCTCTCTGGCCAGTGCTGAGGCTGAGAGAGGCATTCAGGCTGTTGGATTTTTAGGACAGGGCCGCCAAGTCAGACACTTGAGAAAAGCCAAAATGAGGAACCAGAGGAGCCAAGGAATGATTCAGAACAAGTGCAAGACAAGAGAGTGGGAAGCCACAGCGTCTCCTCCGCATGTCCAAACAGGGCAAGGATCCCACAAGGCAAAAACAAAGTCAGGTGGGCTGGGAAGAAGCAGAAAAAGGCGTCAGAGCTGAGCGAGGCGGGTGAGAACAAGCCACGGAAATGTGGCCGCAGCCAAGCTGCCCATGGAGCAGCCAAAAGCAACTGAGAGACTCCTTCTGATCCCAGAGGGGTGGAGAAACCACAGCTTTGGGTTTCTGCTCCTGTCCGGAGTCTCCTGGGGCACGGACTGTGGTCAGCTGTAACCGGAGAGGTCAAGTGGAGAAGGAGGAAGGTGTGGGTGGAAAAAGGATCAGGTGAAATATTCCCCTGGATCCCTGGAAGCGCCCAAGGCCAGGCTGGAGGGGCTTGGGGCAACCTGGGATGGTGGAAGGTGTCCCTGCTCCTGGCAGGGGATTGGAGCAAGATAATTTTTAAGGTTCCTTCCAACCAGGCCCACTCTGGGATTCTGGAGGAAATATTCAGGGCCATGTTTAACTTCATCAGGTTGCTGCTAATCTCAAACATTAATTAATTAAAGCCTCAGTACCTGAACTGGTGATTTTCCTTTTACCTTTGGGGACAAACATCCATTAACAAGGAAAGAAAAATAGATTTTTAATCATCTTCCCCAAATCCTCAAAAAAAAGGAAAAAAAAAAGTTATCCCGCCCAAAAAACAAATGCACAATTCACAAGAAATATGAAATAAATTAAACCAAACAACATATAAATAATTAATTTATAACTATCATGTAATATTAGTAATATTAGTAAATGAATCTGGTACAGTTTTTATTATAAAAAGGAATAGTGAAATCTGAGACTTCTGTCCTTATTTATGGAGGAAGGGATGATGCAATAAGTTGATAAAACACTTTTGCCAATCTTCACAATATTTGATATTTTTCTTGCAGTTTCAGCTTGGAGGAATTAGTCATTATATGGGGAAATGAGGTCTCTTAAAACAAAACAAAAAACAAACCAATTTTCAACATTTTTTTTTAGTTTTCATAGTGTTCAAACAAATCCTGAGGAAGTCAACTTTAAAAGAAAAATAAATATCATCCTGTTCAATTAATTTTTTAAATCAAAATTTAAGGTCTTCCTTCTTCTTTTATATCTCTTATTTCTCCCAGCTTTTCTGTGCTTCCTGAGAGGATTAATCAGTTAAAATGCTATTATTCATTCACACCAATTTAAACAGATTTATTCTATTTTAGTGCCTATTAATGAAGACAAAATTAAATTTGTTTGGCATACCATCATCAAAACAGGATCTCAGACCTTTATAACAAAGGTATTAAAATTAAAACTATCAAGAATTCATTTCATTTCATTTCCCCGTATTTCTTAAGTACAGAGTCTGTGTAGAGCCTAAACTGTCTTTGGAGAAACGAAAAATTTGCTAATTTCCGAGACAGAAAATGGAACTGAGGATGCCACCCAATTTATTTTAGGATAATTGAATGAAAATAGGATGGTTTCCCATTACAGAATGTGCATTTCCTTACTGGTGCCTTGAGAAGGCTGACCTAGAACAGAGGCTGGACAGAGTTAAAGAATAAAGCAGGGATTTATTGAAAGGATCTCCTCCATGGATCCACCTTGGGCAGCACCAGAGCCCAGCNCCAGCCCACGTTGTTTGTGCTCTTGGGGCTGAGATTTGGATCATTTGTCCTTGGTGCCCAGCTGGAGCAGGAATTGTTTTGTCTCCCTGCTCTGTGCAGAGAGCTCACCATCCCCTGATGTGAAGCCCAGACCCACACACTAAAGCAGCACAGAGTCTGAAAATATAAAAGCTCAAACCTGAGGCATCACTACGTTCACCATAAACAGGGCCTGAAGTGATTATTGGTGGTTTGGTGGAGTTCCCAGCACTGCAGGCCGCTGGGTGACATCCCTGCCATCACCTGAGAGGAATTCCCACCCCTAAGCTGCAGGGAGAGGGTACCTGTTGGAATGACCCTAGCCAGGAAGCTGGTCCCAGAACTGGAGCCAGGCTGGGAGAGCTGGGAGTGTTCCCCTGGAGAGGAGAAGGCTCCAGGGAGAGCTCAGAGCCCCTGGCAGGGCCTGAAGGGGCTCCAGGAGAGCTGGAGAGGGACTGGGGACAAGGCCTGGAGGGACAGGACACAGGGAATGGCTTCTCACTGCCAGATGGGATGGAATTCCTGGCTGGGAGGGTGAAGAGGCCTCGGCACAGGGTGCCCAGAGAAGCTGTGGCTGCCCCTGGATCCCTAGAAATGCCCAAGGCCAGGTTGGATGGGGCTTGGAGCACCCTGGGATAGTGGAAGGTGTCCCTGCCCATCCAGGGAGTGGCACTGGATGATCCTTGAGGTCCCTTCCAACCCAAGCCCTCCCGGGACTCTGGGATTCCTGTCACATCCGCAGCCTGCTCACTTTTCCCGGCACCTCACCGACGTCACATCCCTTGGAAGAAACCTCCACCGACCGCAGGGATTGAAGGGGGTATTTATATCATCCCCTTTCTCTAATCCCTGTCTCTGTATTGTCTGCAAACAGCAGGAGAAGGGGAATGCAGCCAGGAGAGCCAGGAGTCATGGACACCTCCTGCTGGATGGAGGACAGGAACCGGCCGCGCTCGTTAGCCCTCAAATTAGCGAAGCGCTGCCAGGGTAACGGCTCTCTCCACAATATTGTTGTCTTGACCAAACAACTTTCCCTAAGCTCCGTTGAAATAATCTGTTTTTTCACCTGCAGGAGTGAAACATTCGAGCCGGCATTCCAAGACGGATCTGGTTAAGGCCATAAAAATTTTGTGGTAACCTATATATTATTTTTATGCATATGCTTAACACGATGTGTTTTATGAATGTGCTAAAGTGCAATAAATCACCTGAAATGTGGTGTAAAACACTTCAGGCTCTTAGCAGAGTATCAGATGCTCGCGCTTATTCCACACAACCGTGGGCTTGTGCAGATGCAGGAGGGTAGGGACATGTCATCTCCTGGGAATGGCAGAAAGATGGGAATGTGGCTTCTCTTCTGCGTGGGAGGTCGGGAGAGCAGCCCCTGGCTCTGTGGTGGATCAGCAGCCAAAATGAAGACAGAATATGTGGAAGAACGGCACAGCTCCAGCCTTTACTGGGTGTAATCCCAACAACTGGAGTTTTGTAAGAATTATGTTGCATGAGAGAGGAGTTCTGTCTCTTCTAGTGGATAAAAAATGCACTGAAATTCCTGCTTTTGCAGAAGCCCAACATCAGAAGTCCTCAAGAAAATTGAAGCCCTCGGCTGGCTCTGCTGAGGGTCAGGATCCAGAGTGGATGAGCCCTGGATTAACCTGCTGTTCCCAGTTCCCTTGGATTAGAGCACCATTCCATACAATGTCCTTCATTTTTTCAACTCCAGCAAGTGTGGCCTAAGTTCAGATGCTTAAGTCAGGCTGGAAAAGCATCCAGAAAGCTCTTCAAGTTAAGAAACTGGAAAAATCTGGAGATGAAGGTGCTTCAGAATTTTTCATATCCTGTTCATCGTCTCCAAGTCGTGTTGGAAAAACTGGCATGAAAGATATTTCCCGCTTTTACTTAATTTTTTTTAATTAAATGTGGTCATAATGATCCTTTTTGCTTATAACACTTACAAAATACTAAAAGCTAGTAAAAAAGAGGGACTTGTCACAGGAATTTGGGCAAAGATTTGATATCATCGGTCTGCAGATTTGATTTCCTGCTCCAGTGCTCATCAGTGAAGGACATGGTGGGAATCTGGGAATGTGCAGGGCCAGAATTGGATTCAGTGATCCTTGTGGCTCCCTTCTAACTCAAGGTATTCCATGATTCAATATCCTAAAGCTGCATATGTGTAAAAATCAGGTGGATTTCAAAAAAATGGTGCTGTGAGCAGGGAAGGGATAAAGAAGTGAGTGTTTAATTAAACTTTTTTACTGCTTTTTGGCTGACTGGCATCAGGGAGCTCTTCCTGAGGTGATTTCAGTTGTCCAGGAACTCCCAATCCCTACACCCTGAGTTTAGGATAAGGCAGCTCCAAGAGAAGCATCAGATGGGTGAGGTGGCAGGAGAGCTGGAAGCTGGAAATATCCCAACAAGTTTCATATCCTGCCAGTGCTCCACCAAAACCAACACATTTCCCCAGAGCACTTTACTCTCATCGAGGTGAGGAAGTGTTTTCCAATGGAAAAAATATTCCATGTGACCAGATCTCATAAAAGGTCAATTCAGGCCCCAGTTAAATTAATTTGGGTTCTTTGAAAGTGGGCATCCACAGGGACCAGGTAATTTTTTTATTTGTTTTAACAAATAATTTGTTTGTTTTTGCTTGAGGAAACTCCCGTTGACTTTGGCTGAGCTCAGGTTTCTGCCCTAAGAGCAGACAGTCAGAAAGCTCCAAATTATGGACTTAAATGTGCTGGGGAAAGGGCTCTGGAGAAACAGGATGGATAATTATGGAGTGGGAGATCTTTTTTGGGGTTAGGAGTGAGAGGAAAAGAAGAAGCAGGAGGAAACAGTGGCATAAAAGGTCTGAAGAGCAAAGCCTGCTCCTTTGTTTTAGCTGAAATCCATGGGATTCAGTATCCCTACAGAGATCTCTCATGGATCAATTTAGGATCAGCCTCAACTTCCCAAAAAACCAGAAAATCCCATAGATTCCCAAACCCACAGGAGAGGCTCTGGAAGGGTCAGGAGTGTGCATTTGGTGGTATCCAGGGATAAGCCCAGATCCTGTGTCTGGAAGTTTGGGAAGTGTCCTGTCCTAGTGGAATTCATGGAATCACCAACCTGGTGGTGGGATCACCGCAGTGCTTTGGAGTTCTTCTCTCCCTGCCAGCAAAACAGGCACCAGAGCGCTTTCAAAACTTGGGAGGAGAAAGGAATGAAAAGGGTGGGGGGGAAAGGAAAACCAGGGAAATACAGGACAAGGCAGCAGTGCCAGGATCAGACACTCAAGGCTGGGTTTGGGACACAGGGATGGATCCATGTTCTCAGGCCAGGACACAGAGGGACAGGACAATGTCAGAGCCATGGGATGTTGTGTGGGTGAAGAAGGGGAGGAAACTCCTCTACCCCCATTTTTTTACTTTTCTGCCCTTCTCACCAACCTTTCAGCACGCCAGTCCCAAATTTCAACGAGAAAAAACTGGGAGACGCCAGTGGGAAAATGTTGGGGAGTTGCTGGTGGCCCTTAGGGTGTTTGCACCCTAAGGTTCCAGGTTAACCATCCTGGAAACATGGAATATCTTGGAAGGGATCCATCAGGACCACCAATCCAACCCCCAGACTGATGCACAGACACCCCAACAATCCCACCCTGGGCATCCCTGGGAGCATTTTCCAAAGGCTCCTGGAGCTCTGGCAGCCTCGGGGCCGTGCCCATTCCCTGGGGAGCCTGGGCAGTGCCCAGCACCCTCTGGGGAAGAACCTTTTCCTAAATCCAACCTAACCCTCCCCTGGCAGGGATAATGATTCCACCACTTCCCTGGCATCCTGTTGTAATGCTTGACAATGCTTTCAGTGGAAATATTTTCTCCTAATATCCAATCTAAGCCTCCCCTGGTGCAACTTGAGGCCTTTTCCCCTTCTCTTGTTCCTTGTTCTGTGATCCAGAAGTGGCCAGAAGGATCTGCTACCCTCAGATTTGAATAAATATAAATATAAATATAAATACATAAATATTTCAATAAATCTATATTTCAACGTCATAAAATAATATCCTAAAGGATTTTTGGCAGCTCAGTTGAAGTGCCTTTGGAAAACCGGATTAATTTGAACAGACAAGTTTAAAAAATCCAGCTCACGTGGATTCCCACTTCCAAATTTGGGATATCTTCCTTTTGGCTCTGCTGTAAATATTTCAAAAAGAAAGTAGAGCATTTTCTTTGTTTCTTCCTCACTGTCCCAATTATTAAAACGGGATTAACATATTGATTTATTACAGCATTGAGAGGGATAAAACTCCAGTGTTTTTATGTAATTCGGACCATGGCTCCCTTTTTATCTCTGCTGCCAAGAGCTGGAATAGTCCCTTCCCATGGCTGCCTGGGCTGGAAACATCTGCCAAAAACACAGAGATTCCCAAACTACTACTGTCTTCCAGTGATCCATGAAAAAGCAGCTTCCAAATGCTTCCTGCAGGCAGACAAAAATATCAAACCGCTCAGAATTAGGAATGGCTCGAGGAAATTTAGTGATCTGCTACCCCAAAACCTCTCCCTAGACCTAAAGTCAGAGACATCAAAGCTTGGACTGGCCTCAAGGCTTAAATTTCCAATTATTTTTAAGTCCCACAGCTTTAATTTTTTAAGCTTGGGGGAGTTTATGCCTTTCTTTTCTCACTTAAAGTGCCCTCAAATGTGAATTATGTCGTGACCTGGAGCAGCAGAACAAATCTGAGTACATATTTCAGGTCACCCAGACCTCCAGACAACCTGCAAGTGGTAACAACCTTTCATCACTTTTCCCTTTTTCCCTCTGGAAGTGGGAATATTGCAGCCCACTGGATTTTGTGCTGCTCTCCCTGTGGAGCAGCTGGTTTGGATCTGGAAGTTGTGTAGCTGCACTTGACTTGGTGCTGAGCCTGAATTATTTTGCCTCGCTGAGCTGTGTCATTGTTGAGCCATAAATTTTCCTGCTGGAAGAATTGTTTCTGAAATTGTTAGGGAGAAGGAAGGAGGGGAGTGGAATGGCTAGGAGAGAAAAGGAAAAGGAAAAAAGAAAAACAATATCTCTGACACTTCTTATTTTCCAGTATATTAACATTTTTCTTTCTTCCTTTTTTTTTTTTTTTTTTTNTTGGATCTGGAAGTTGTGTAGCTGCACTTGACTTGGTGCTGAGCCTGAATTATTTTGCCTCGCTGAGCTGTGTCATTGTTGAGCCATAAATTTTCCTGCTGGAAGAATTGTTTCTGAAATTGTTAGGGAGAAGGAAGGAGGGGAGTGGAATGGCTAGGAGAGAAAAGGAAAAGGAAAAAAGAAAAACAATATCTCTGACACTTCTTATTTCCCAGTATATTAACATTTTTCTTTCTTCCTTTTTTTTTTTTTTTTTTCTTTCCTGTAATGTTGAAAATAAAGGAAAAACAATTTTTCTCTATCCAGCTCATGAAAATCCAATGCCAACACAGTGGTGATTGATCTGGACAATCTCACTTTTCCATTTCAATTGCTTCCCAAGCGAGATGGGAAAGGGAAGGATCCTTCCAGCAGGAAGAGCTCAGCAGGCCCTGTCCAAGGTTCTAGTCCAGCTTCCCACCAGCAGCATTCCCTGACATCCTCACCCACATCCCAAATTTATCCTAAAGCCCCCTTGGGAACAGCTTCTGACTGTAATTATATGGTCAGACATTCCAACCCCTCTGCAGGGAAAGAGGGAAGAGCCAGGGGATGGGGACAGGTTTGAGTGGTTTTCTTCCATGTGTTTCCAAGTGGTGTCTTTGGAGTTGTCTGAATCCATGGGAGATCCTCAGGGAACAGCATTTTGTTCTGAAAAGTGAGAAGTTCAATATTTGAGGCTTTCTACCAGTGTTTTGTGGCTTCCAAAAATCCTGGGTGGGTCCACACCCCACCAAAAGGACACATGAAGTGTTATTTGTTGCTAATTAGTCTTTCTGCTCCATGGAGTAACAGTTTTGTAATTAACACAAGCTTCAGGAGGATGGTTTTTTGTGGGAGAATTAAGATTCCCAAAGTTTTTAGGGCGTTTCATTCCCCAGCTCCTCTCAAAGCCCAGATTTTACACACAACATGCATAGCCAAGTTCCAGAAATTCTCCTGCATTGTGCTGGTCTTTCTGGGCAATTTATGAGGAGAGGAAGAAAAAATTATTATTATTATTATTATTATTATTATTATTATTATTATTATTATTATTACTCCTAGGAGTGCCAGGTGTTGCTGTGAAAAACAGATTTCGCTGGTGGCAACCACCACAACCAACTTTCCTTTCCATAGCCTGGGGAGATCCAAACTTGGCACAGCCCATGGACAACTTCACCAGGACAATTTTGCTGCTTGAAACAGCACCTTGCTTCGTGTATTCCTTGAGCCAGCCTGGAATTTAATCCCTGTTTCTTTAGAACTGAGTCACACCAGGCTGTTGAGCAGTCATTAATGAGGGATATTTCATGGAAGGCTAAAGAAATCTAAGATTGCTGCAGGCTGGAATGAAAGGCTTGGTGGTTTGTAGCTTGTCCTCAAAAATGGTTTTCTTGTCCAAATACATGACCTGAATATATTTGTAAAATAATTAATCTGTGGGACCACATCTGTGCTGGAATTAATTAAGTGGTTGGAACAGTCTATAACAGGAACTTCAGACTTTAACTATCCTCCCAATTTAGAGATGATTTGAGTGTTTGAACATTCCTGGTACCACAGGTTGTCCAGAGAGGTTGTGGAATCCCCAGGCCAGGCTGGAGCAGCCTGGGATAGTGGAAGGTGTCCCTGCCCATGGCAGGGGGTGGCACGGGGTCATCTTGAAGGTCCCTCCCAACCCAAAAACATTCCGGGATTCTTTACACACACAGGCAGCAAGGACACAGAGGATGATCTATTTTCACAGCTATGTCTCACATAATTTTAGGTGATTGATCCAAAAAGCAAAGAAGAGAAGGATCAGAGATAGGAATACATGGAATAATGTATTTCCATTCCTGGATGTACATCTTGAGCTTATTTGTGTCCGGTTTTCACATTTCCTATTTCTTTCCTCATCTTTCCTTGGCCTTTTATCCCCTGATGTTCCTTTTGTTCTGCTCTTCAGACGATGGTGGCTTCAGGCTGTCCCCAAGTCATCCCTTTTTTCCCTTGGCCAGAGCACAAATCCTGGATGAAATTCCCTGGCTGGCACTGGCTGTGTCTCTCCGAGGATGTGGAGCACTCCATGACCTCACCATGAGCAGGAACAGCTTTGGGGCTGGATTTACACACAAAAAACCTTCCATAGTGCCTGGGGGCATTAAGGGGAAGGGCCAAAGCTCTCCTAGATTTTCCCCTTTTGTTCTGTATCTCGGGATATTCTGATATCCAGGCAGTGAAGGAGTGGGAGTTGTTCAAATCTCGATGCTGCAAAGCCACCTTCCCAAAATCATCTCCCTTTTGCTACAGTGTGAGAAGGAGAAAATTCCCATTTTACAGAGTTTAAGTTTTTGGCTTATTAGGGTCGGTAGGAAATGAGCAGAGATCCGTGAAGGTCAAAAATAATTTAAGTTTCAAATCTTCCCTGTGTCCTTCTCTACCAAAAGGCAGCAGGTTGCTGCTTTTCCAAAATTAAACATCCACAGACATATTTCTTCTCTTTCATATTTCACTTATATTTTCTTTTAGTATAAATTGAGTGGGTCTGGATTAAAAGTCAAAATAAATGAAACCCTTTATTTAATGTATTTTGAGAAAGCCTTCTCCAGAGGCAGGATTGAACACTGCCTTTTTGTCTCCCTGATTATTTGTGCCAGAGGAAAACCAGCGAGGGATGCTGTTAAATGGTTCAGAGATGGCTCCAGAAAAACCACACTCCCCAAACCCCTGGAGGCAACATCTCCAGGGGTCAGGAGTTCCCAGGTATTTTTGAAACCTCCCCAGTCCTGAACCTCCCGAGAGCCAAACCCAACAGCATGTCTGGCTGTAATGACAGATATATTCATTAAACACATTACCCACCAGGAATATGTCTGTTGTCACCTGCAGAAGAGGAGAGTGATCCCATGGATTTAATGGAATGCCAAATGATGTCAGGCCTCTGAAGAAGTTGCCCGTGAAGAAGGGCAGACAAGCCAAACTCTGTTCTTCCCCAGCAGAAAGGTGCTTTGAAACCATGGGATATCAGGTATTTGTGATTCCAGAGTTTTTTCCAGGCTCCTCCTGTCCATCCTGTTTTTCTGGCTCTGCTCCCCAGTGCAAGGGATGAAGCAGGACCTGCAGCGGGGCTGGGATTAGCCTGGGGGAAGATCCACAGGGGACCTGGTGTGGTGGGAGGTGTCCCTGCACACAGCAGGGGTGGAACTGGAGGATCCTTAAGGTCCCTTCCTACCCAAACCTTTCCATGATTCTGTGAATTCTTTTTATTTAACATTCTCAAGAATTCACAAGGATGTTCCACAAAACCTGATGCTCACTAAAGCTTGAGGATCCCCTTCTAAAAGACCTGTATTTTATTTTTATTTTTTTTCTGTTTTACCTCATGTTCATGCGACCTAAAGCCTCAAATGAGATTTCAAACTTCTGTGAAGTTCCCAGCTTTCCAAAAAAAAAGAAAAAAGTTCTTGCCAAGCTTATGAATTCCCATATTCTGCACAATGTGGCACCCCAAATCTTTGCGAGATTTCACATTTTGCTTAACAACTTCTCAAGACACCAGGCAAAAAATTAATTGGCTTCTGCAGTTTAATTAATTTGTACATCACGATGGGAGGTTCAATTTTTTGGGCTGAGGACATCTGGTGAAGCAAAGAGCTGCTTCTTTGCTGCCTTCCTGGAATTATTTTCCAGCTTGGCACAGCATCAAGAGCCACCATTCCTGGTGGCACTCTGGGAACTGGAGAAGTGACCTCTGGAATTAAACCCAGGAATTGCCTCAAGCTGAGCTTGTGCTCCCCAGGTAGGATGGGAAGGAACACAAATTCTCTGCAGAAAGAGGTGTAGGACACAATTTCCAACGAGATCCCAGAAGGGAAAATGGGGAAAGGCAACAACCTTTTTGTTTGCCACGTTTCAGGGATTAAAGTGGAGGAGCACAAGTGCTTTCTCTGTGTGCAGGAGATGAAGAACAGCTCCACTGTCATGAAAGAACCAGCAATTAATGGGCTCAGAGGGTTTTATGTAAGCATTAAAGTTTTAAGTGCTTCGTATTTGTAGGACTTGTTATTCCTGGATATTCCTCCCAAACCTGTTGAGAGACATGAAGCAAATTTCTGGAAAGTTTCCCCGGAGTTTCTTCACGCAGAGCAAAGCTTGCTGTGTGTCTCCTTGGCTTCAGGATCCCAAAGATCCTGTGCTGCAGGAAGATGAAAGGTGACTGCATTCCATCAGCTCCTGGTGTTTGTTTAAGGTTTGGGACCAACACACCCATCTGAGCTCGTTTTCATTCCTCTCTCCCCCCGTGTCACACCCACCTCGCCTTACACTGCCCGTGCAGGCCAATATTCCTCTCAAAATGAAGGTTTTTAAGGATCTATAGAATGTTTGCATTTTCCCCTGTTCTCCAGTGACACTCATCAGACTGTCTGAGACTCTTAGGGCCAGAATTTTGCAAGAAAACCCCAAATTGTGCCAGGCTAAGCCCACCCAAAAAGTAAAGGCTGATATTTCTCTCTCCCAGGCTGGAGGCAAAGCAAAAGCACCTCCACCAGAGTGAATTCCAGCTTGATTTGGTGGGACAGGACCATGGAAAAGCAGGAGAACCGAGCCTGGAGATCCAAAATAAAGGCTGTAAACACAGCTACGGGAACAAGAACTGCATTTTCCAGATGCAATCAGTCAGTCAGGCCTGGAAAGGCAAAGCTCTCGATTCCATCTCCTGACAGAGGGCTCTGCAATGGTGCACAGAACTCACCCTGGCCTCCAGCACTGGGTTCTGTGCTTGATGCCATCCCATGACTACATCCCTGCTCCCTGCTGGGGTGGAATGGAGCTCTGGACCATTCCTTCCCTCATTTTTGTTCAAGGGAAATGGGAACACCCAGCTCATGGAGTGTGATCTGTGCACCAGGGCTTCAGCTCACACCTTGGGCTGGGCCAGCCTCACATTTTTGGCCTGACCAGGGTGAGGAGCTTGGTAAATTCCAGAGAAAGGATGGTTATTTACATTTCAAAGGTTAATAAATATGTTTATTGGGGTTGATTTGGGGGTTATGTATTATTATTATTATTATTATTATTATTATTATTATTATTATTATTATTATTATTATTATTTTGTTTATTAA
>VZRH01006022.1:563464-574276 GCA_013397555.1 Urocynchramus pylzowi
AAAAAAGGTGGATCTTATTCCTGACTCTGTGCTAACACATCCCTGGATCCCAGGCCTGCCCTAACATCTCTCATCTGCAGCAAAAAATAGATTTTCTCCCAGACAGAGCTGTGAGCAGGTTTGTGGTGCTTGGCACTTGTCCTGACATGTCCCTTGCTGCCACAGCCATGGGGGATGAGTGACATAAAAGCCATTTTTGCCAGGTTTTCACTCCTCCCATCCTCTGCAAGCTATTCTTGGATGGGTCAGTACAGCCAAGACTCAGCTCTTCTGTACCAACAAACTCATGGAAAAAGGCTTGATTGTATCAGAGACTGCAGCTCTGGGAACTTTATCTCCCAAAATGTCTGATCCCCTGCAAGAGGCAGTCCCAGGAATTCTGGTGTGTGCAGCAGGGAGTTTGGTTTAGCATGAACTTTCAGGGGAGAGGGGCTGCTGGATTTACTGGAGCTTCCTTTCCTGTGAAAAGGATTCTGTTTAAAATGCTGAGTAATCCATTGCACAGCAGCTCCTGGGGGCTATTTCAGGAACAGAATCATTGGCTTCGTGGAATTTTTTCCAGGCTGTGAACCATCACCTTCTTTCAGCTCCACAGAAACGAAGTGCCTTTAACAGAGACATTTTCTTCACAGAAACAGCTAAGAGATAAAGGCAGGGCGAAAATCCAGGGAAAAACAAACCTTCCTTCAGAGGGACATGGTGGGAGTTTTGGGGACGTTCCAATGGCCCTGCTTTGCCACCTCTGTGCTGATGTAAAGTTGTTTTCCCTCATTTAATTGTCCTAATTTAATTATCTCAGCCTGGCAATCAGTGCTGGTGCAGGGAATCATTGAATTATGGAATCCTTTGGAAACATGGATTCGTGGAATGGTTTGGATTGGAAGGGACCTGTAAAGGCCTTCTAGTCCAAACACAATGAAATGAGCAGGGACATCATCAATGA
Source organism: Urocynchramus pylzowi (assembly GCA_013397555.1). Classification (NCBI taxonomy): domain Eukaryota; kingdom Metazoa; phylum Chordata; class Aves; order Passeriformes; family Fringillidae; genus Urocynchramus; species Urocynchramus pylzowi. The sequence goes on from VZRH01006022.1 coordinate 564,408, forward strand.
AATCAGGTCAAGGTTAATCAGGGTTTTATTCAGCCTGATGAACTCACAGCTATTGTGAGCATGAGAGTTAAAACTGAAAGAGAAGTTTTTGTGCCCTGGAACACAACAATTTGAACTTTTAGGAAAAAGATCTTGGTGTGATTTTAGCCCAACTTTCACTTTACAAACCAGCTCCTGGTCGTGATTCAAGAGGGATCAAGATCCAGGGGCCATTCCATGCAGCCACAAGGATTTAGAGCTGGAGACAGGATCGTGTCAGGAGATGCAAGGCATGATCACATCATGTCTTGAAGTGCTAATTAGAGTAATGGAGACAGAAAGGCAGAATGAAACTAAAAACCTGGCCAAAAAGCCCTCAGGTTTTGCTATTTTAAAGCTCCAGATCAGTTAAACTCAGTTCTGACCTACTGAGAAGGAAATTTACAATTTCATTCAATAACAGATAAAATCAGGTTGCAATAATTTGGTTTTATCTTTTGAGCTTCTGCTCTCTTTGAGGACCCCTTTTCATACAGCTGGTCAAAAACTATCCCTGATGAAACCTTTCCCTTACAGGAAGTGTGGCTTTTATCTAAACTGACAAGGAAAACAGCATGAATGATGAAATGATTCAATTTTCCAGTGGGATTTTTTTGACTTCTCAAGTGCTTCAATTCAGCCAGGGGTTTAAATGTCCTGCTGGGGGTGAGCTTTCTCTGGGGCAGAGATTACAGAACTCCAAATTGCTGATGTCAAATTCTCAGCCCCAACACAAAGTGCAACAATATTTCCCTGCAGTGAGCCCCAAGGCAATCAAAGCTTTAAAGGTGGATTATTCAAAGAATAAGGTTTAGAACTGAGCCAAAATTCCAAGTTTAGGGCTCTTAAGGTGGGATAATTCTCATCCTAACCAGCTGTGTTTTAACCATTTTAACTGAGGGGATCACTAGAGAAGAGAACGAATCCGTGCTCAAATTAGGCTTAAAAGTCTTAATTTTAAACTCTTGCAATTAGCAACGATAAATCCTTGTCTCCAGCTCCTCTGAAGCCTCTCACACTAAGACCACATTTTCATTTAGTCATTCCTAATGACTAAAGCCTTGGAGCTGGTCCCACAAAGAGCAGATTCCCAGACTTAAATCTCCATGAGCACCTGGATTCAGTGGGGTTTTTCTCATGGAGCTGTGATTTCTGGGGTATTTTTTACACCTCCACCAGAGAGGTGTCCCTGCTCATGGCAGGGGGTTGGAATGAGCTGATTTTCAAGGTCTCTTCCAGCCCAAACCCTTCTGGGATTCTACACAGTTTGTTCCCCCATGTTTTGCAAAATTTAGGAGCTGCTTTCTGCATTTTTAACTTGCAGCTTCTGCACTTTGCTCCTCGATGCCTCAACCCAGATGGTCCCAGTCACAGCAGGACATTTTAAGCCTCTTTCAGACAAATTGCTTGATTAATTCACTCTGGTTTAAAGTATCTAATCCTAGGCATGGTTTTCCAGTATCCCACCCATGCTGGAATATTCCTCCCACAGCGTTAAATAGGAGCTGTGTTTTCCTTAAATATCACCCATAATTATTTGGTGTGAGTTCTCTGTTGCCTGCAAAATCCCCTCTCGTTCCTCCTTTATTTTTTTACACCTCTTTTCCTGACGCTTTGTGTGTGATGGATGCAGCCCAGACCAGAGCAGGAATGTTCATTCCCACGTCTCCAGAATCCCGTCGGATCGTGGGAGTTTGGATCTCCCACATGGGGTGGGAATAAATTTCAGAAGGGAAAGTTCTCTGTGGCTGTGACAGACAGTGCAATAAAAACCTAGGCAACCTTGACACCACCCTCAGTGCAGCTGACCCTCACAACCCAGTCAGGGAAGAGCTGGAATTGTATCCGTGTCTGTCTGGAGCTTCAGGACACAAAATATTTATTGTGGATGAAGTCAGAACAAGTTTAGGACGAGCTCACCTCGATTTTTCTGTCATTCCCAGGGCTTGTTGCATCCACTGTGCAGATTTTAAGGAAGGGTTCTGCAGCTTCCAGCTAAAATTTTTTCTTTAAATGCTCACAATTTTATAAAAAATAAAACTCCTTGTATGAAATATTTGCCATTCCATGCATTCCCCCTGTTCCCAAGGATTTCATGTTTCTTAGTGGCCACTGAAAGCTTTTTAAAAGAGACTGACAGCAACATTCTCTGATGAAAATAAATGTTTTAAAAATGTTTTTTAGCTTAAAGATGGGACCTGGGATGGCTCTNCCAAGGATTTCATGTTCTTTACTGACCATTGACACCTTTTTTTGACCATTGAAATCACCCGATTTTTCTGTCGTTCCCAAGGCTTGTTGCATCCACTCTGCATAATTCCCATAAGGAATTATGGGAATAATTCTCAGAATGGGAATAAGGCAAGGCAATCCTTGTTTTCCAAGTCAGGCACACAAAATATTTATTGTGGATAAACTTGGAGCGGGTCTAGGACGAGCTCACCTCGATTTTTCTGTCATTCCCAGGGCTTGTTGCATCCACTCTGCAGATTTTAAGGAAGGGTTCTGCAGCTTCCAGCTAAAATTTTTTCTTTAAATGCTCACAATTTTATAAAAAATAAAACTCCTTGTATGAAATATTTGCCATTCCATGCATTCCCCCTGTTCCCAAGGATTTCATGTTTCTTAGTGGCCACTGAAAGCTTTTTAAAAGAGACTGACAGCAACATTCTCTGATGAAAATAAATGTTTTAAAAATGTTTTTTAGCTTAAAGATGGGACCTGGGATGGCTCTACCATTGTATAAAATTCATTGTACATTTTGGCCAGTTAGGGAATAAATTATGGGAATAAATCCCAGAATGGGAATAAGGCAAGGCAATCCTTTTTTCCAAGTCAGGGTAGCTCTGGGCTTTTTAAAAATAAAACTCATTGACAGAATTAAAGTTTTTTTGTTTATTTGTATATTTTTTATCCATAAAATGAATTTATCCACATACCAAATGTTACATCACCATCTGTCCAACAAATCCCAAACTTCTCCTGCTGCTGACAGTGTTCAGAATTTCTATTTGATTCCCAGACATCCTCAAAACCAACATTTAGTTAGGAAAAATATCACTGAGGAAGGAAAAATGAATGACAATGTCTGACCATTCACCATGGCCTGGAAGAGTATTGGAGTTTTAGGGATGACAAGTCAGTTTTCCTTAATCCAAGCTAAAATTATCCCTTAAAAAATTGGATTTTGAAGCTAAAGAATGGACTTTCTTTCACTGTGACTTAAAAAGTTTGGTGGGAAATAATATTTCATATTTCAAAATTTTATTTATAATGAATATTTTCCTTGATTTCCTTTTATAAAGAAACGTCTAAAAGAGGCAAATGTCTGTAATTAGAGTAAAAAGTCCTGTTCAATTTCAGGAAAGGGAAATTTTCAAATTTCCCACCATAAATATTTGGTGAGGAGCCTTTGCTTGTTCAGCTGAGGAGCCAGACTGGAGCCTTATTCCCATGACTTTTTAGTGGGATGATGTTATATTACGTCACTGCTCCGTCAGGATCCAGCAATTCCACAGATTTTAAGGACAGAACCCTTTCAGATGACCTGGACCACGCACCATGGACCCTTCGGAATTCAGTAATTCCAGCCCTCCTAGTTGCCTCCTTCTGTCCCTGCTTGTCCAAGGAAATGGATGGCTTAGCTCATATCTCACTGGAATGACTGGAAAACTCCTGGAATCCTGGCAAAGTAGAGCTGAGCGAGGCCTTTTGGGCTTGGACAGCAGGGCAAGCACAGGAATTGCTGTGGAGAATTAGGGATTTATGGAGATGGAATTATTGTGGTTATCCTGTGAATATTCCACCTCTGTAGCAAAATTTTGGGAAGCCCTTTTCCCGAAGCTGCTGGAAGGCAGCAGGGAGGCTCCAGAGAGGCTCCATGATCCCTGGAATTTCTCAGGACCAGGTTGGAAATTGCTTGGAACAAAGCGATCCAGGAAGTGACATCCCTGCCCATGGCAGGGGTTGGAACAACATGAGCTTGAAGGTCCCAAACCATTTTGGAATTCTGGGATTTCTTTATCTTCCTCACCACATTAGAAATTGAGAAGTTCCTCTGCCCAAGTATCCACTTTTCCATGAAACTCATGGAGCTTCTCCATCCTCAGAAGTTCCCTTGCCTGAAGGGCAGAAATCAGTAGGATTTAATAATAATTAAATAATAAATATTTAATTTATTAAATAATTAAATAAATAATTTAATATTAATGTCATAAATAATCCCTGTTCCTTTTGCTGCCTTTCCTGTGTTTTTCATCCCAACAGGTTCATGGAATGGCACTGAAGAAATCCCAATAGAAAAAATATTCATGGGATTCATCCCAAAGTTTCTCAGAACATTTTTATTTATATATTCTCAAATGATATGGAAACAAAATTTATAAATTTCATTTTTTAGAGGCCAACTGAATATTTTCAAATTTATCACCTTGATAAAAATAAGACCCGATGATTTAACTCATTCACTGAAATTTTTTCAGAAAACCGTCATTGTAAATAGGCAAAACAGACTAAAAAAAATCTATCATTATCCCAATGTTCTGACTGGATCTTTGAAAAATTAATGTTTTTCACATTACCACATGTAGTGTGGGCTTGAATCAGGCACCTGAGTTTATCTTAATCTGTCTGATGCCTCATTTATCCCTAAAATAATTTATTTTAGATTAAAAAATCCATATTCCTGGGAGTAATTTAAAGCATCACCTGCAATATTTTTCCCAGAATTTTGTCCAAGTTATCCTGGACAATTCCATGAAATAAAAAACCCCACAAGGCACATTTGGCGCAATGGTTGTATATTGAATTTTTTCATACTCAAACATATGCAAAAGATGGACAACACAAACCCATTCCTTTAGGAAAGGGGTAAAAATTGCAATTTGCTGTTGTGAACCAGCTAAAAATGAGGGAAGCAGTTCCTAAACTTTAGTCAGCTCTGCAATAAATAGTTTTGATTAAAAAACTTGGAAAGTTTTGTGATTTTAAACCCCATTCCCAGCATTTATTATTAAATTGTAAATTATTCCCAGCAGGAATCTTTGTTTTTTGTTCAACACCTATCCTATTCTCCTGCTTAAACCCTCAGGTCCAACTGCAACCCAAACAAGGAGTGACTGAACAATGCCATTGGGTTTTTCCTGGGAAGATGCCATGAGGAACGGCCACGTGGGATAAATCCCTCCTCAGTGTCAATCCCGGCCTCCCCTGAGTGGAAAAAGAAAAACAAAAGGTGTTCCCAGAAAAAAGTTTGGGATTGGTTTCCAAGATAACAACAGAAATAAGCCTGGAGGTGTTTTTGAGCGAGCCCTCGAGGCTCGTGGGTGGTCACGGCCACCTCGGTCAGACTTTCCATGGATCCTGACACGGGATGTGTGTGGTTTTTCCTGAATAATGGAGTTTTGATGGAGATTAACTAATCTTGGGTGTGTCTTTCCAGGGAATGTCACGGAAGGAGAGACGGGTCTGGAACGGCAGCCACGAGAAGAGGAGCTGAAAGGGAGGAGTTGCTCCAGGAGACAAGACCCAATTATCCAAATATTCCTTTCTGGCCTCAGAGTGGAATCTTTCCAGGAGAAGGGAAAACGCAGTATTTAAAGTGGTTTAGCTGATACAATCACTCCTCTGGGATTTATTCCATGCTTCTCCCTTTATATCTCTTTTTGATGGATAATTCTGGTGGTGACCTAAGTGGAAACCCCTGACATTTGTTGTCCTTAAACCATCTGGGAAGAGCTGCTGGAAAAAGGAGAACAGATTTCTTGGGAAAAACATGAAAATAAAGAACTCCTCATTGTTTCTCTTCCTTCCTGAAAACATTTTCTGGTGAAAAATTAATGCTCAACCCTGAATTTACTTTTTTTCTTAGTTCAATATCACATTTCAGTGAAAAAAGTTGTGTTTGTGTGTGGTGTGTTTCTTCTTTTTATTATTATTTTCATTTCTTTTTTTTACCAAAATCTTAAGGCCTGACCCGGTCTAGCACTGCTCATCACTTGGGTGCTCCAAGGAATTGAAGTTTGGACCAGAGATCTCTACTGGTACCTTCCAACCAATTCTGCAATTCCAAAATTAAGGAGGCACAAGGAAAGAAAATTATTTTTGCAAGGAATCCTGAAGAAATTACTCTGAAATATTTTTAATAGCTGAGAGAAAACTTCAGCTCCTCTCTTTGGCTTTGTGACTTCCATGGGTTCTTGTGAAAATCCCACCCACTGGACCTGTGGAATTATGGAGAGATTTTCCATTAATCCTAGAAAAGCATGAGTCTAAACCCCACCTATATCCAATGTCAACCCGTTATTCCATTTCCTTCAAAACCCCCAGGTGATATCCATGGCTACACAATTTATATATATTTATAGTCTCCTGTCAATCAACCACTTATAAATTATTGGCATGGAAAAGAAAGCAAATTTGTCAGGATAATGCGGTTTCTTTAAGTTCCAAAAAGATCCAGGACTGTGAGTTCTTGGAAAACAGGATTTGATGAGAACTCAAGGTGTGTGGACTCCATGGGAGAATTCCATCCGTAGTGTTTGGAGAAATAAGAAGATATCAGTGAGATAAAAATCAGCTGATTTATTGGAACACTTCAGACAGGAAAGTAAATCTGGGCTCCAGGAGCCTTTCTGGAGTTAAATCCTGTATACTGGGCATTCAACATTAAAAACTGAATTTAAAAAACAGAACAAAGAGAAAACCCAATGATTGAACTGATTTGACATTCAAACCATTTTCAGGAGGGGAAGGGATTTTTCAGAATGAACTGAGAAATCAAAGAAATTATTTTGATTATTGAAATTATTTTGATTTCTGAAATGAATAATCAAAATATGGCTTGGTTGTACCCTGTGTGATTTCATTACAAGCTTTTCATTACTAAAAAATCAAGCTCTGAGAAGAATTACAGAGGCTGGAAATTCAGGAAAGACATAGGAAAGGTTTTTTTTACCAGGAGACAGAAGAATGATGCAAGAAATAAAACTTTATCACTCTTAAACAGATCTTGAACTAAAACCTTGAGGGACTAAAGGTATTCTCAAATATATTTTGTTCATTTATTTGAGAAGATGCTAATTCCTTGAAAAAAAATCTTGAATCTTCTCCAGATTTATTCAGGGAAACCAAGAATTTGAGCCTGAGCTCCAATTTCTATGAGTGTCAAAATCCCCAGGCTCTTTAGGATTCATTATTTTCTCTTTTCTCTTTTCCCCTCTCTCTGTTCATCACTTTTGTTGTATTTTAATTTCTTGAAGTCCCTCATTTTCCTTCCCAGCTGGCAGGAAAAAGAATTCTCAACTTGTCAATGCCTTTCCCCACCACCCAGCAGAGATTATTAATAAATGGCCAGGTTTCCCAAAGATCAGATGGAAACAACATTCCTGGAGTTTTCCTCCATTATTTCAGCTATCCCTGAGTTCTTCCAGAGTGGTGTCAGATTATTTTTACAAATACCTGTGAAGACACTCAGAGAATTTGGTAATAAAATCATCTTTGAGGTGGTCTACAAGCAAAGGGAATAAAAGAAAATCATTCCTTAAAGAGACAAGACTAAAAAACAAATTATGCTATGGAAGAAGAAAGTTAAGATGTTTGAAGAGGGATAAAAGTGGGTAAATCATGGACTATTTATTAGTTTCAAACAGAAACAAGGGGGATTCAGACCAAAAAGAGCCCAAATGCCCAGAAAGACCAAGTAAAAAAAAAAAGGTAAAATAAACAAAACTGACATAAAACCAATTAAATGTCTCACTACAGACAGTAGCGAGTTTGTAGCTACAGCAGGAGCTGCCAATGCACACATTGATTTTATTGGAGCTTTTAACACTGTCTCACATGACATTCTCAGAAATAAACATGGAATGGATTAAATACCATGGGTTGGAGGCAAAAAAAATGCTGGAAAACCTAGTGGGAAAATAGGTACAAATGGAAATTTATAGTGAGGGAGTTCTGCGAGGGAAATGTCTGACAATGAATAAGGGGAGGTGATGAACCATCATCACCATCACCATCATCAACACCATCATCATCACCATCATCATCACCATCACCATCATCATCAACACCGTCATCATCACCATCATCATTGTCATCGTCATCATCATCATTGTTGAGGATTCAGAGTATGGGAGAAAGGAAAACAGTCCAGATTTTTGATAGTAGTAAAAAAAAGCTGGATCAACACAAAATTTCCAAGATCTCACTGCTTATCCAGGAAAAAAAAAAAAAAAAAAAAAAAAAATAGGATCATAGTCAGGAAGGACCAATAGAAGGGGGTGTGGGGAGGTGAGGATAAAAATCTCTACAAAATATGGGATGCTCAGAAGTTGGTTCCCCTGAACTCCTGAAGGGAAGGTTTTGGGCATTCTGGTGGGTCATAACTGAGCGGAAACCAACTTCCTCTGCCTGTGGCCAAAGGAAAAGAGCATCTGGGAATGTGTGGGCCAATATCTCTTAGGAACAGCCTAGGAATAGCAGGTCCTGGCCTTTTTTCCTTTTAGAATCCCAGAATGGTTTTGTTTGGAAGGGAATTTAAGGATCATTCAGCCGTGGGGACACCTCCCACTATCCCAGGGTGCTCCAAGCCCCATCCTGGCCTTGGGCACTGCCAGGGATCCAGGGGCAGCCACAGCTGCTCTGGGAATTCCATCCCAGCCCCTCCCCACCCTCCCAGCCAGCAATTCCTTCCCAATATCCCAACCATCCCTGCCCTATGGCAGTGGGAGCCATTTCCTGTGTCCTGTCCCTCCAGGCCTTGTCCCCAGTCCCTCTCCAGCTCTCCTGGAGCCCCTTTGGGCACAGTGGGTTCACCCTGAGCCTTCATTTCCCCAGGCTGAACAATCCCATCTCTCCCAGCCTTTCTTCATGGATGCTCCATTCCCTCTGATCATCTTCACCTTCAGTGACAGCATTTCCAAAGATTCCCTCATCCTGTTGACTTGGGACACAGAGGATGAATTTTCATGGCAGCACCTCCAGCAATTCTAATGCCAAACCCCAGAGCTTTCCCAGCGGGGCAGGAGATCCAAAGGAAAACACTGGGCTTTATTTTTAACTGGGATCCAAAGTCTCTGCAAGGAATCAAGGCAAACACCCAGCTCCAAGCTCCTGAATTTGTAGATATGGATAGTCTGGATCTGAATTTCATGGCTCAGCCCTCCTCTAAGTGGGACTTTTAGTGCTGCCATGAAAAATCCAACATTCCATCTGCTATATTCAAATCCCTCCTTATATTTTCCTTCGGAGACCTCCAAATGCTCTTAAAGCAGCCGAGCCTCTTCCTGAAGAATGCTGTTTATGCTTTGCTCCATGCAGTTCCAACTTGATCCATTTCTCCACGTGGGACACGGCAGTGGGAATGCAAACAGGCTGGCAGGTTTTATTGGATCACCTTTTATTAGGAGGAGAAATCCCCCCACACCATCAACAATCGTTCTTTTTACAACAGCCCCCCCACACACACACTCTGTGTGTCCTTGACAGCCAAAATTTGCTCCTACTTCGAGATTTTTTATTTTCTCTCTCCCACTGTGATGAAGTTTATCCACTATGGCTGAAATGGCCACCTGGATCATGGAATCATGGAATGATTTTGATTAGAAGGGACCTTAAAGATCATCTTTTTCCACCCCTGCCATGGCAGCAACACCTCCCACTACCCCAGGCTGCTCCAAGCCCTGTCCAACCTGGCCTTGGACACTTCCAGGGACCCAGGGGCAGCCACAGCTGCTCTGGGAATTCCATCCCAGCCCCTCCACACCCTCCCAGCCAGGAATTCCCAATTCCCAATCTCCCATCCATCCCTGCCCTCTGGCAGTGGGAGCCATTCCCTGTGTCCTGTCCCT
>VZRH01006022.1:575077-589099 GCA_013397555.1 Urocynchramus pylzowi
CAGTGAAGGTTCTCACACACACCCAGTGAAGGTTCTCACACACACACAGTGAAGGTTCTCTCACATACAGTGAAGGTTCTCACACAAAGACCCAGAGAAGGTTCTCAGACACACACAGTGAAGGTTCTCACATGGATACAGGGAAGGTTCTCACACACACACAGTGAAGGTTCCCACACAGATTCAGAGCAGATTCTCACCCAGTCTGTTGGCTGCCCACATCACAGCCAACTCCAGCCCCTTAGAAAAAACACCCTCAGGGTTGGTTTCTCAAGCATCCAGAATCTTCTGACTGGATTGGAGCAGTGGGTGCTGCCAGGGATTCAAGGCAATGGTGGACAGAGGAGAAGCACGATCTTCATTGCTCCTTCCCCACATTCTTCCACTTTTCACAATAAGAGAGATCCAGCAGAGATGAGGTCAGGAATTGATGATTGCAGGAAGTTTTATGAGCTTTAATATCCACAATGTATCTTTAACCTCCAAAAAATATCTGGTTAAACTCCTCATAATTATTCAGCATCATCCCTGGAGAGACAAAATTGCACAAACTCAGTCATGGGTTTTATTTTCACCCATTGCTTCTCTTGTTTTGTTGCCTTTGGTTTGAGCTGTCCAATGCCCAAATTTCTGCTTATACAGAGAGTTCTTCTGATAATCCAGTTCTTTTTTGCACCAAAAATATCCAGTGGGAACATCAGAGTCAATGTGACACAGATTCTCGGAGTTCTATGCTCCAGGAAGGAATGATTGTTATTAAAATGGAAATTTCAATTATTCTTGAAATTGCTGTGAGTTTTGTGTGACTGAGACCACCTTCATTGTTAGAGAACATAAAACTAGGAAAGGGAGGGAAGAAAGAAGGAAAAGAAAGGAAAAATCTCCCTTGGCAAGGTGGAAGTTTTCTCTCAATGCCCTGGGAGCAGCACCCCAATAGAGGGCTTTTTACAGTAAATTATTCCCTAATTTCTTCTTGTTTATTCTCCCTATAATAATTAAAAGGGGGAGGAAAAAAGAACAATATTTTTAAAAAATTAAAAATAAAGAAAAATATTAATTAAAAAAAAAGTAAAACAGACATTGGGAAGAGACTGCAAGAAATAAAGGAATCAAAAGAACAAGAAAAGGGAATAACAAGAAAAGGAAATAACAAGAAAAGGGAATAACAAGAAAAGATCCTTGTGGTAAAAACAGGGAGAACAAAAAAAGGAAGGGGAAAAAAGGATTCTGGCGCTAACTCCAAGCAATTTGCACCTTGTGCCCAGCTCATAACTCTCTGCTCCATGGCTTCCACAGCCCAGGATTTATGGCTGACAGTCCCAAAGTGGTTTGGAAATGGCACAGCCCCGAGACCTTGTGGTGGGGCTGAGGGATGGTTGAGAAAACAAAACCGAGTTAATTTATGGGAGTGTTCCTTGGGGCTGGAATTCCAGCTCTCCTCTAGTGGAAAAGTTTTGCACGCACACACAGACACGAAATCGCCTCTTCTTTTTCGGGTTTTGACTCTTTCTGTCTTTATTCTCCTCATTTTTGCTTCTCATTTTTGCTTCAGAACCTCTACTCATCCTAAAGAAAATCCAATTACATTATTTTAAAAAATCTCATTCTCTTATTTTCTATTTCATTTCTGAAACTATTTTTCACCTGAGGATAATAAAATTTCTCTACTTTTTAAAATTCCTCTTTCTCCTGTCTCATATCCTGCTTACTCATAAACATTTTGGAAATTTCCTTGGAAAACAGAAACATGAAATTACTTTTTTAAAAAAATAGTAATTTCAACAAGCTTCAGACATCTTTAAGTTGTTGAATTTTCAGAAGATCAGGGAAATAATTGTTCTTTTAATCTCCAAAAGTGGGTCTTGGGAAAAAATTAAAATGTGTATTTTCCAACTCTTCCTTACATGATAAATGTGGTTTGGGAGAAAATCCTGGTTTCCACTGGGCACCAGGAGGATCCTACAACTGCAATCTTCCTGCCCCTCTGGATTTAATGCAGGAAGCAAGGGGAGGCGAAGGGAGGCAGATGTGGAGCCAGTGGATTGTGCTCCAGCATTCCCAACATTTGGAATGTCTGCAAATGTCTGCATTGGAAACATTTGGGATCCAGCCAGGAAGAAAGAGCTCGGTTCTCACTGGGAGAGCTGAGGAGATGGGATGGGTTTGGATCACACTGAAGGAGATGATGTTTTCCAAACTTTTCCTGGGAATTCTGCCACTGGTTAAATCAGTCACACACCGACCAATAGCCCTGTCTGGGGTCTGCAGGTGCAAACCAGATGTGAACAGCACAGCTGGGCCATAAAAGGTGTCAGATTTATGAGACTTATCAGATTTATCAGATTTATCAGTATCAGGTAGTCCACACTTTGTCCTTCCTTTGTCCCATGCGCCTGATTTCCTCTCCCAGTCCCTTGTGTTTTTCCAGGAGCAGATTAACATTCCCAGGTCAGTTCTAGGCTCTGCTTAATGGTTTCCCACTGCCAGAGTGCAGGGATGGTTGGGATATTGGGAAGGAATTCCTGGCTGGGAGGGTGGGCAGGCCCTGGCACAGGGTGCCCAGAGGAGCTGTGGCTGCCCCTGCATCCCTGGAATTGTCCAAGGCCAGGTTGGAAGGGGCTTGAAGCAACTTGGCTGTGAATATCTCTCTCTGGGAGTGAGACATATCATAGATACAATATTTTCCCCCTTTTTCCCCATTTTCCCCATTTTTCCCCATTTCCCCCATTTTTTTCACATTTTTCCCAATTTTTCCTTTTTTTTTTTTCTATTTTACCCTCATTTTTCCCATTTCTCCCCCATTTTTCCCATTTCTTCCCCATTTTTCCCCATTTCTTCCCCATTTCTTCCCCATTTTCCCCCCATTTGTTCACATTCTTCCCCAATTTTTCCCACAAACAACCCTTTCCATGAGAACCACCCAGACAATGCCACCTTGGATCTTCCCCGTCATCCCTGCCCATCTAAATCCAGCTCCAGAGGCTGTGCTCCAGCCGGGCCCTTCCCCGCGTTCCCTATCAAGGCGAGGATGTCACCCGAGGCCGGAGCTGGGTGTAAAGCTCCGAGATAGCCCCGCTATCACCTCCCCCTCGGGGTGAGAAGAGGCGTTATCAGCCCATCCCGAGATAAGGAGCTCTGCCCTGAGTGACAGCGCCAAGATAAATGGCCCCGCACTGACTTGCTGATAAGGCCCGGCTTAAATCCAAGGGAGCTCCCTGATCCAGGAGCTGGAATACAGCCCCACCAGCCAGGAGAGGGACTGAGGTGGCCTCCAGCAGCTATTTTTGAGCACAGCTGAAATAGCTCCCCAACAAAAAGGGTTAATCCACTCCTGGCTTTAAGCCCTGGCTCTGGCATCACCTCCAGTGGGATGCAGGAATCAGTTTCGGCTCCCAGGCTTTTGTTTCTCAGCCACCAGGATGGATTATGTCAGGCTGATCCAGGGAGGAAGACAATCCCACCCTGTGGATGTCGACTCTGACTCTTGTCTTAGCCCCTGGTCTTGTCCAGTTCAGCACCAAGGATCCATTGGTAACATCCAGGCTCCTTACAGGATTCCAGATTTCCCAAGTAACCAGTAAGAATTCAGCTGTAACATCCTGGCTATTTCCAGGATCCCAGGAGATTGCCCAGTTCACCACCAAGGATCCAGCTGTAACACCCAGGCTCCTTTTGGGATCCCAGGACATTTCCCAGTTCACCAGCAGGGATCCAGCTATAACATCCAGGTTCCTTTTGGGATCCCAGGAGATTGCCCAGTTTATCGCCAAGGATCCAGCTGTAACACCCAGGCTCCTTTTGGGATCCCAGGACATTTCCCAGTTCACCACCAAGGATCCAGCTGTAACATCCAAGCTCCTTTTGGGATACCAGGACATTTCCCAGTTTACCACCAAGGATCCAGCTGTGACATCCAAGCTCCTTTTGGGATCCCAGGGGATCCATTGTTCTTGTTGGAAACTTCTCCTAAGGTTCCCAACTCTCCATCCAAATTTTCCATGTCTCATCCCATCCATTGGAATTATCCCCCTGCAATAACAGTAAATAATTGTTCTCCCTCTTCCATGTTCCACACTCTTCCTGGAATTTCAGGCTTTATTTCTCTCCATTTATTTACTGCCAGTCCGTGTTACATCTTTTGGGTTTTTTGGTGCTCTTGATTAATCTGACAGTCAATTATCAATTCTGATTTCATTCTGATCAATGTATTGATGACCATATAGGCCTGTGTACCGTCTTTGTAGAATCATGGAATTCCAGGTTGTTTGGGTGGCCAGGGACCTTCAAGTTCATCTCACTCCACCTCCTGCCATGGGCAGCAACACCTTCCACTATTTTAGGTGTCTCAAGTCCTGTCCAGCCTGGCCTTGGACACTTCCAGGGATCCAGGGGCAGCCTCAGCTCCCTTGGGAATTCCATTCCAGGGCCTCCTCACCCTCCCAGCCAAGAATTCCTTCCCAATATCCCATCCATCCCAGCCCTCTGGCAGTCTAAAGCCATTAAATAGAGCCCAGAACTGAACTGGGAATGCTTGGTGAACTCAGGAGAGGCCAAGACTTTAAGGCCAAAATCTAATTTCATTTCAAGGTCTTGACCACTTCATGGTCCAATCAAAAATTAATTAATTGAGAGGCAATTGTAGAAATTTCCAGCTTAGAAGAGACTGAACAACCCCTGTGGCAACCTCAGAAAATTCCCTGAGAGTTGTCCTGTTGCTCTGAGTCAGCTGCAGAGATTTTGGGATCCCTTCAGAAGCAAAAATTTCCCAAATTCTCTGGAACATTTCCCCCAAAGCTGTGGTTCACGGCACTTTTCCTTTTGATGAAGAGTTGAATAGCAGAAAAAAACTTCTGTTGGACCATTTTCCATAAAATTCTTAGGATCTCCTGCTGCTTTCTTTCCCAAATGTTTATTTTGTGGACCACCACAATGGTCTGTATGAATTATTGGTGGCCTGTGCTCTTTAAAGTGGAGAGTTACTGCTTTATAATACATTTAATATTTTTTTATGTTATTTTGAGTCAATATTTTCATTTTTTCAACAAAAGATTAACTCAAAAAATGCCAAAAAATGTAATCACTAAGGAGCTTTCTGTTCTTACACTCACATAAAAATATTATGGTTTTTAATGAAAAAACAACTCATAAAGTATTTTCTGTTCAAAATCATTTTGGAAGTTACCAAAATTTTGGCTTATTTAAAATCTACATTCTAAGTAGTACAAAAATGGGTTTCAGTAGCAAAGAGAAAAAAAATTACACCAGTTTTAAGAAAAATATGGGAACGAAAGTTTTAATAGGAAAGATATTAGGAAATAGTTTATTGGAAAAAGGGAATTGACTTTCAGCACTCAGAGGTGGTAATTAGGTGCCAATACTGAAATTGTTCACGACATCAGCTTGGCCATTTCTCACTGGCTCTGGTTGCCCATTTGGGATGGGATCAGACACCTTCCAAGCTTTGGATACTCCCCAAGGAGCTTTTCACTGCCTGGGCTTCCTTTCCACAATTCATGGAAAGGAAGGGAAGGAGAGGGAGCAGGAGGAGTGACATTCCCAGCACCCCGACAGGCTCCTAATCTGAATCATCCCAATTTATTTGTTGACAACAGGAAATCTCAGCAGCTGAGTCAGCTGAGAGAGGAACCAAAGTTTTGTTGGGATGAGGATCGACTTCTTGCAAATTTCGGTCCGTGTTTTAGCCGACATAAAATGTTTGTGTAAAAAAACCCAATCTTTTAAACTTCAAATGCAGCGTGAGATATTTTATCTGTTGATTAAGATAGAAGTCTGAATTTGCCCCTTATATCAGCACCTTGATGCCAATGAAATTCCCAGTGGGAATGGATTTTGGGAGGGGAGGTGTGTCTCCATTTAAAAGAGGTGTATTAATGAGTGTGCGTCTATCTCAGCGCATAAATAGACACCCTCACACACATTCCATGTTTGGAAGCAGTTTGGAGTAGAAAGTTTGGCTTCCCAAGGAATTTTCTGTGTTTTCTGGCAGCCCCTTCTAGCCAGGTTAACCTGATATTTCCCACAGAACTTCAGGCCAGGGAATGTGATTATAAAATTTTCCCATCCAGGCAACATTTTAAACCAAACTCATGATACTGAAGGATGGATGGGTTCCATTCCCAGTGTGTTTGTGTGTGAGGAATCCAATGGATGGGAGGGCTTTAGAGCCTTTAGAACATTTTTCCTTTTTTTATTTTCTATTTTTTTCCCATATTATCCCATTTTTTTTTCCTTTCCAGAAGTGAATCAACAGAAGATAAACCATTGGCCAAAGGAACCGAGTCCATCAGAGCTGACTGGGGCTGAACTCTTGGAGCCAAATCTGAACCTCAAAGACCCACCACAGTCTTACATTGAAGAAAATAAAAGGAAAACAGAAGAAAAAAAAAAATCATCAAACTCCTTCTTTTTAATGGGATTTTGCGGCAATGAAAACGCAGAATTCCGAAAAATCAAATCAGCATTCGTGGAATAAAATATACAAGCGGATAATTTAAATAGAGCCAGGGATTGCTCCCTCCAGGCTCAAAGCTTGGAGGGAAAACCACAAAAACAAAGACACTGAAAAACCAATTTCCCCCATAACAGCCCTGATTAATCTGTTTTCTGTGCAGACCTCACATGAGAAAATTGATAAGGTGCTGTGATTCTCTTCAGCCTTTGGATCCCAGCAGAAGTTGTCATGGAATTCCAGCATGGATTGGGTTGGAAGGATCCTTAAGGATCATCTCATCTCAATCCTCTGATATGGGCAGGGACACCTTCCACTATCCCAGTGTAATTAATTATTATAATGAGGAGTTCATCGTGTCCTATCTCTAATATATTCTGGAATTACAATGGAAAATCCAAGTGACTCCAACAAAGAGCCATGTCCTCATAGAAAATGATTAAATCTATAAAAATGAATTTTATTTCCATTTTTCCTCTGAGGGACAAAATCCAGGAAGAGCCTGTAAGAGCCCTGCCAGCTTTGCTTGATTCATTGTATAATCTTAGTTATGAACTCTATTCCCCCTCAGTTCTTCAGGAATCAATTTCTTCAGGAGTAGGAATTTCACCTAAAATAACATTTAAAAACAGCATTGTCCCGGTTTGTGGCACCATTCCCAGAATGTCCCAGGAGAAGGAATTCCATCCCAAAATCCCATCTGCCCCATGCCTCTTCCTGAGCTGTCCATCAGCCAATGAGCCCACTCTGATCTTAATTTCCAAATGTGCTTAATGAGACTTTTATGCAAGAATTTTTTAGGTGGAAATTATCTGAAAATTTAATTTCTCTAAAGAAAGACGTGGAGCTCCTGGGTGGAGTCAAGTGAGGGGCGACACAAACAGCGAGGGGACTGGAACATCACCAGGAGGGGCTGGGGGAGCTGGAGCTGTTTGGGCTCAAAAAGAGAAAATTGAGAGAGGGTCTTGTCAAAGTTTGGAAACATCTGCAGGGCATGGATCGGGTTCTGCTCCATGGGGCCCAACCACGGGACAAGGAATGGGCAGGAGCTGATCCCAGGAAGTTCCACCTGGACACGAGGCAGAACTTCTGCCCTGAGCAGAGACCAGAGAGGGGCTGGAGTCTCCTCACTGGGGATATTCCAGATCCATCTGGACACATCCCATGTGCTCTGGGATCACCCTGCTGGACCAGGGGGATGGGATCAGTGACCCACTGTGCTCCCTTCCAGCCTGACCCATCCCGGAATTCTGGGATTCTCTTGTTCACCCAAATTCCAAACGCCACATAACTTCCTGAGTTGATCCCAGTTTTACCAAATTTTGCTGAAAAATAACCCCAAAACTGGGGTTATGACCAATCCTGCAAATAATTTGTCAAGCAGGATTAATTCCAGGGATTTATTGACAGCCAATCCTTATTAATCCAAAATTTGAAATCTGTTAGAACCATCCCCTGATCGTTTAAAAAACTGAAAAGTTTTTCTGTGTCCTTAAATAGATTCTTTTCCCCCCAGTAATTCCTAGAACTGACCCAGAAACTGCATCCAAATATTTTTTCCTCCTAAAAGGCAGATATCCCTAAAAAGCACCTCTCCACTGTTTCTTCTGACAAATTTTGAGAATGGAAAGTGAGCTCTTAAAACATGCAAAAGGAGTTCTGGGCAAATATTTGGCCATTTGAAATTAAAGTTGGCCAAGATCAGCAGCCCTGGTTTTTGTGAAATTCACATGGAAGATCAAAGGGAGTATGGGGGTGAAATGCCCATTTTTTATGTTTTTTGTAGGCATCTCCCAAAGGTTTCTTCCTAAAAAGCTTTTAGGTCTGAGCTATTATGTCTCCCCATTCATTTTTATTGGAATAAATTGATTTAAGATGATTTTGGCCATATTTGGAGGCATTTAAATATAATCTGATTAATAACCACAATATTTCTGAGGAATCTATCTCACCTTTCTAGGAGTTACTTTTCAAAAGTGTGATAGCATTTTTCTAGATGAAGGTTTGCTTACTTTTTTCCTAATTCTAAACTTCAGGAGCATAAATGTCCCTGAAGAAATTGGTCATTTCATAATCTTCAAACAGAAAAGCAGAAAAAAATTGATTTTAGAATAATTAATGAGCTCTGGGCTTCACTAAATGATCCCACAGCCTTAAGGAAGCATGGAGGAAAAGAGGATTGGTTATTCCACATGGATAAAACTCCACTTTGTATCCCTGTCTTCATTCAGATCCCTCCTAATCCAATTGCATCCCATATCTTACTAAAATTTGGGATGAATTACATGGATGGATCTTCCAGAATAGCCGAATAAAATCAAGCCAGATTGAAATAAAGCATGAACATTCCACAAAAATAACACCTCCCATCACTGCCTTAAATCACTGGAACATCCTAAAATTCCTTTTCAGGTTTGGGCTCAGTTCACACTTTTCCCATCTTGAATTTTGCTTTGGGGTTTGGGGAATTTTGGTTGGGTATTTTTTTTTGGTTGGTTTTTTTTTGTTTTTGGTTTTTTTTTTTGGGGGTTGGTTTTTTTTGGGGGGGAGGTTTTTTTGGTTTTTTTGATATTTGCATTCACCAAAAAAAATGGTTTGGGTTTTTTTTTTGGTGAATGCAAATATCAACACCAAAACCCATTCTCAGTAGGATTTAAGGGAGACACACAGGGAATATCAACCATCTCTGGAGCATTCCAGGGATCTCACCAACATCTGGCCCATCCATCCTTGACTTCCCAGCCCAAATCACCACTTTTGAAGCCTCTTGGTCCAGCCCCAGCCTTGTAAAGCTGAGCTTTGCCTGCCCTTGTGCTGTTGACTCAGCTGCCGAGGGTATCCGGTCATTTGGGCTCTGGAGCTCCAGGCAGAAGTTCTTTGGCCAGAATTCCAACCAAATCATTCCCTCCCAAGCTATTGGCTGCAGGAACTGGCACAGAATCCTTCACTAGCCCAGCTGGCCACCTGGATCCAGGCTGATCTTTGACCCTATTCCTGGCATGTCTGAGTGTTGTAAAACTCCATTTGTTGGCAGCCATGGGAATTTCTGGGATTTTTTTTCCTCAGATGTCCACAGGAACCACGAGCTGATGTTTCCCGGCCTTCCCAGGGTTCCTCTGTTTTTTTCCTGACCTTACAAAGTCCTTGGTGAGGTAAAGATGATTATTCCATGGGAAACAGGAGAGGGAGGGAGAATCCAGGGGTTGATTTCACATCCAGTTTTTCAGGGGTGCAGAGCAAAAAAAAAAGCCCTGGAGATTGGGACATTTTTGCTTTGTAATTCTTCATGATTGGTTTCAGATAGCAAAGATCTCACTTAAAAATGGGGACTGGGAGCCCTTCAAACTAAAATCCACAGATGAAGACCTGGAAATGGATGCCGTGGAGAAGATGTGAGTGAAGGAATAAAAGCTAGGGAAGAAGTGATGCCTTGAGAAGGCTGACCTAGAACAGAGGCTGGACAGAGTTAAGGAATAAAGCAGGGATTCATTAAAAGGATCTCCTCCATGGATCCACCTTGGGCAGCACCAGAGCCCAGCCAGGGCTGCACCCAAGATGACCCAAAATGGCCCCAAAATGCACGGCCGCTCCCGGGGGCTCTCCCTGGGATCAGCTCTGCTCCATTTGCACCTTGGAGTTCATTGTCCCATTCCAGCTTTAGCCCAGGCACTCCCATCCTGCTTGTTTTTCTCTCCTCAGCCCACGTTGTTTGTGCTCTTGGGGCTGAGATTTGGATCATTTGTCCTTGGTGCCCAGCTGGAGCAGGAATTGTTTTGTCTCCCTGCTCTGTGCAGAGAGCTCAGCACCCCCTGCTGTGAAGCCCAGACCCACACACTAAAGCAGCACAGAATCTGAAAATGTAAAAGCTCAAACCTGAGGCATCAGAAGGACCCCTCATTTAAAACTTACATTTACATTTTAAACTTCCAACCCCAAAATTTCAGCCAAGATCCTGAAGAAATGTGTGGGTTTACTGAACATTGTTTAGGAAAAAAAGAAACAAAGATTCTGGGGAAGTGATCAGGGGATGGGGATAATTAAAGTTAAGGAAAAGAAAGGAAGAAGAAGGAAAATTCTGGTAATGGTCTACATGGAAGGCAAGGAGAAGAAAGCATCTTCCCTCTTAGCTGCTTCCTGCTGGAATTTTCAGTCAAAGAGAGGAAATATATTCATGGCATCACAGAATCCAGGATGGTTGGGGTTGGAGGGACCTTAAGGATCATCTCATCTCAGGCAGGGACGCTTCCCACTATCCCAGGCTGCTCCAAGCTCCATCCAGCCTGGCTTTGGGCACTTCCTGGGATCCAGGGGCAGCCACAGCTTCTCTGGGAAACCCATGCCAGGGCCTCCCCGCCCTTACAGGCAAGAATTCCTTCTTAAAATCTACTCTAAATCTATGTAAATATTCAACTAAATCTATCTAAATATTTAATTTATGTAAATAGTAATACATTATTTACATTACCCAAGACAGCAGATTAAACAACCAATTACATATTCTTGCCTTTTTCCTTTCCTTTTTTTCCTCTGTTTAAACAGATCCAGGCTGAAATCTTCACCTCAGGGAATTTTTTCCCTCCAGTTCTAAGATCCAACACCCCAAATTTTGGGGAGAAGTCAGCCCTCAGACCCCAGCATGACTCAATCCCGCTCACCTAACACAACATTACCCCTCAGGAATCCAACACACACACACCCAGTGCTCCCAGCCAGCCCCTAATCCCAGGAAAATTGGGGTGGCAACGCACGTGAAAACACTGGTGGGAAGTTTGGATCCTGGGATATTTTTCTCCAGTCCCTTTCCCTTCATTCCTGACTCATTCTTCCCACTGGTTTATTCCTAACCAGGGGCTATTGTCTTGTGTTTGTGACATCACAGGCCATCGCCATGGCAACTGTGATGATGTCACAGGGGTGGAATTAGCGCCTATTAGCAGGAGCAGGCCCAGGGAAGGGATGAATAATGACTCCAGGGCCTGGATTCGACACAAATTACCAGGAATTTTTTGGACAGGAAAAATCCTTGAAAGGTAAATGGGGCTTATATTTAAATATTATGTTTTCATTGGGCTTGGCTAGCGAACAAAAGCTGATATTTGAGTTATAAAACTGCAGACACTGGGGTGAGAACAGCTGGAGGGTCAGGAAAGTTTTTTTCCATGCAAATGAGCCAAGGATTATGACTTTATTTGGAATGCTCATGGACAGGAGCGTGTGCCCTAGAACCCAACAAAGCCCAGGGCTCATTAACATTGAGTTTCTCAGCCTGACAGAGAATTGAAGTTGTGTTTAACCACACTTTGCTCTAAGTTGTCTTTCCCTTCTCAATTTGTCTCTGTTTTCTGATTGACTTTATTATTTTCTCCTTTTTCCAGCCTCAAACCCTTTAGGTTTGGATTAGGATGAATTACCAGCAGCATCCTTCACCCATCACCAACCAGCAGGAATAAAACCATTGCTGAAATGCTGGATTTTATTAAAATCATTGAGCACATGAACTCTGGTCTGGATTAAACCAGAACTGTAAATATTGCCTTTTTCTTATTCCTGTTTTCTTTTGTTTCCTGAGGGAAAAAATGAGGACTAAGATAAAGGATGATTTAGATGGGATATTGGGAAGGAATTCCTGGCTATGAGGGTGGTGGAGGGGCTGGGATGGAATTCCCAGAGCTGTGGCTGCCCCTGGATCCCTGGAAGTGTCCAAGGTCAGGTTGGATGGGGCTTGGAGCAGCCTGGGACAGTGGAGGTGTTGCTGCCCATGGCAGGGGCTGGCACTGGATGATCTTCAAGGTCCTCTTCCAACCCAACCCATCCATCAGCTTTGGATGTCCTGGATTTTGGACCAGGAGAACTTTTCCAAACATCCAGCTGGTCCATGGGAAGGAAATAATCCTGAGTGGGAAAGGGGATTTTTTCCTGGGATGGGTGAGGTGGTGCCTTTCCCAGACAATTCCTCCTGAGCCAAATCCCTCTGACAAACAGGTGCCACTCCCACCTTATTTCCTTTATTTTTCTGTTCCTTAGTCACACCCACAATTAAATTTTCCGAGTCTGCGAAGTGTCCCCTGCCCATGGAACTGAATGATCTTTAAGGTCCCCTCCAGCCCACACCAGTCTGGGATTCTGGGATTCATTTGAATTGTTCAAAAACAATTCCAGCCACCTGCAGCTTTCCCAACATCCAGGAGGGAAAAGGAGACGCCTCCAGAGTCTGATCCTGCTGCTGCCACCTTGTTTGTGTGGGGACAGGAAAGGGCCAGGAATCCCAGCCCTGATAACTGGAATATTTTAGGGTTAGGACAGGGAATTTGATGAAATGTGAGAGGTGATTTTATCCAAGGAGAACCACTTGAGCAGGGAATGGCCACCTCTGACCTGCAGTTCCACGAAGCTCCAAAACAACTCCTTGACTGAGCCATCACGTCCCCACTTGTCACACTGTCCTTGCTGCCACCTTCCTCCCCCTGTCCTCGATCTCTGCCATTCCTTGGCATTCATTGTGACATTTTCCTACCGATTTAACAAAAAAAAAAGTGGTTTATTGTACAATTTTAATCCTATAACAAAATAATAGCAGTGCGCAGTTTTCCATTTTTAACACTTGCTAAGATTTCCCTTTTTACTTCTTATTTTTCAGAATGAAACTGGAGTGTTATTTTGCAAGGAAAAAGGGGGAAAAAAAAAAAAAAAGGAACATGACCAGGAAATAGTAGCTATTTAATTCTAATCT
This sequence comes from Urocynchramus pylzowi, assembly GCA_013397555.1. Classification (NCBI taxonomy): domain Eukaryota; kingdom Metazoa; phylum Chordata; class Aves; order Passeriformes; family Fringillidae; genus Urocynchramus; species Urocynchramus pylzowi. The sequence goes on from VZRH01006022.1 coordinate 588,277, forward strand.
TCTTTCAATTAAAAATTTAACTTTTAAAGTGTCAGGCTCCGAGATTCGGATGGAAGTTTCAATTCAGGTTGAAAATCTAGCTTCAAGTCGACATTGCTTCATCTTCAGCACCTTCGGCGCACTCAGAGAGGATTCCCAATCTGCCCAGGAGCTCCTGACGGCTGGAACACCCTGTCCCAAGCACCTTCCCGGGCTGAGTGTTTTTCCAGAGGCCCCAGGGCTCCCACTCCATCCTTTGGCAGGCGACAGCGGCTCCGCAGCCTCCGGGCAGGAGGGTGCAAGCCAGGCCTGGAGGGTGCTGTCAGCGGGCAGGGATGCGCTGGGACGGCGGCTCCGGAGATTCCAGGCAGGCGGAAAACGCCGGGATTTCACTCCCTGCTCTTGACAGCGGGATCAGGCCCCCCATCCGCTTCCACCGGATCCGCGACCCCCCGGATTCAGCGCGGAGCCGCTGCCAGGGATAACGGTGGCCTGGGGTGTCCTCAGCTTGGCACTCCGCATCCCAAACATCCTGAGGAGGAGCAGCCCCCCTGGGACAGCCTTCACAAACTATCTGCCCTGCTGTTTAGGGACTTTTGTGAGTTTAACACAGCGTTTTCTGTCTAGAAATCACAAGAAACCCCCTTATTTTGAATTTTTGAAGGTGTTGGAAGATGTCCCAGCGAAGTCAGCCTGATGTAAGAAGTCACTAAGTCATGCTTGTTTAGAAGGGATGTTGCTTCCTAAGAGGCCCCGCACAAATTGCTTTATAAATATATGAAAATAAAAATAAAAATTAAAAAAAAAAAGAAAATGAAAATTAAAATGAAAATGAAAATGAAAA
>VZRH01006022.1:589115-606373 GCA_013397555.1 Urocynchramus pylzowi
TATATGTAATATAGCACTTCACAGACACAAATGTGTCTCCACACAGGCATTTAAGAGAAAGCTCCTGCTTTGATAATCTTTCATGTAAAAGAGGGAAAGGTGGTGTTTGTTTTATCTTGTTTTACAGATGGAATGAGCCCAGGATCAGGGATTTAGGGCTGAGTTTAAGAAGTGTCTCACAAATAAGATGAGCTGAGAATCAGGGACTAAGGGCTGAGTTTGGCAAGTATCTGAGATGAGATGAGAGGAGATGAGATGAGATGAGATGAGATGATGATGAGATGTGATGATGAGATGAGAATCAGGGATTAGGGTTGAATTTGGGAAGTGTCTCACAGATGAGATGAGCCCAGGATCCGGGATTTAGGACTGGGTTTGTGAAGCATCTCACAGCTGGGATGAGCCCACGATTAAGGGCTGGGTTTGGGGAATGTCTCCACACCCTGGATGAATGAAGTCCACGTCCTTGCTTTTCATAATCCTTCCCTTTGAACCTCTGGCTTCCTAAACAAGATCAGTGTGGCAGAACTTGGTTGACCTTTGGAGATGTTTTCCACACTGGACTGACCTTCCGCAGGCTTCAGTGAAGTTGTGTGGCTGTTTATGGAAAGGACAAGGAAAATTAATGTTGGGATAATGAGAAACACCCGCTGGAAAAGGTTCCCCTTGCTGCAAGGAGCAGATGCAGCACATCTGGCACCAATTCCCAACCATCCAGCAACAACAGGCCGCGAGAAGCTCCGTAAAAACAGCAGCCCAAAGTCCTGGGCTGATCCCAGCCTGTGCTGCTGCTCAAGATTTTATGGAAGGCTTCCTGCCTCGACGCTGGGGTGGCTCTTCCACACCGGGTGAGTCACTGGGAGCGTGAGGAGCCAAACCTCCCCACCTCTCAGTCCCTCATTTATCACATCCCTCCCCTCCCGGCTGTCTGCACAGGCGTCATCGCTCCGGCTCGGCTGCGGGGCCAGCGCCGCCGCGAGCAGACAGCAGTGCTGAAACGAGCAATATTTCTGCTGGTGTCGCCCTGTATCTCCATCTGATCTTGCATTTAACACCAGGCCAGACGGGCCTGACAAATCCCACTGGCTCTGAAACATTCTCATTCCAGGGAATGCACCATAGGGAAAGTATTCATCCCTCCTGGCCTGGATAAATATACAGGTACAGATAAATATGTGCACAGACACAGATTTTAAAATGCGCACGCCCACGTGCCTTTTATAACCCTTCACCCACATAGCCGTAAATCTCCAGCCTCTTCCATCTAAATTTTCCCCGGAGTTCAGCTGCAGATGGTTATTGATAAAATGTGAACTAATGCTCACGACATCCCTGTGTGTTTAAGGTGGAATTGAATTTCAGACATCTCAGCCCACTAAAAGTCAAATTTTGAGCCTGGACGAGATTTCTGGGTTTTTTTGATAGACAATAAAAAGAGACAGGTCCATGCAGAGGACAGTTTGATCTGGTTCAGGATTTATTGGTTAGATATAGATGTCAAGTGGGAAGCAGCACAGAGAGGGAGAAATTAATTGGGAATGTTTGGGGTGGAATTTAGATGCTTGTTCAGAGACCTAAGACCAGTTTTCAGTGCTGGCAAGTTCCTCTGAGCTGGACACAAAAATTCCCATTATAATCCTTGGGAAACTACTCAGTGTAGCCAGGTGGACCCTGAGGAATAACACAGGTGAGCCAGAAATAGTTATCTGTGAGCTGTTGGCCTGAATTTTGGCCTCTGCAGAAACTGAACTCACTTCAGGCAAGTTGTGGTTCTCCAAATGAACTTATGGATTGGTGGAGACTCTGGATTAATGGAGACACCAGCACAGGGATCCCACCCACGGCACGGGACCTCTGGAAAACCTGCATCTTTCTGAAGTGGGGCTGGAGGATCCACAGGCTTCACCAAAATATTTCAATATTCAAAGCTCCTCATTCAAAGACCCTCAGAATTCCAAGGACTGGGAGTGAAGGAGATAATTAGATGGTAATTAGCCACAGAGGGATGTGGATCACAAAGTGTGGGACCACAGGAGGAGAATTGGAAGAGGTGTTTATTTCCTGACTGAAGGACAAACCTCCAAGAATTCTCAGGAGATAATTTTAAGAAAGGGATCCTGAGAATTTTCCTTCACCTTAAGAATTCCAGGGAATCTTCCTTTTGATTTCCTCCCGGTGCCGTTCACCTGGATAGAGAGCGTTTAAGATCAGCTCCATTTTAGGTTTTTCAGGAATGCAGCTTGACAGGAGAAACAGCTGAAAAGAGGAGAAAAAGTGAAGTAAAAAAAATATTAACAAATTGCAGGGTTTAATCTCCATGTCTCCATTAGAGATTTGATGCCCATTGGAAAGAAAAGTCTTATTTCTAACATTTATTGTTGATATTTTTGACTAATTAGTTGGATTGGCCAGTGATTGTTTAGGAAATTATTATAATCACATATGGAAACAAGGGTTAATACATATGGGAATATGAATTTATTTAATTAATTAATACTTTCATAGCTCTTTGAAATGCCAAGCTGCCCCTAAATGCAGCAGACGGAATCTGGGAGAAGATCCTGGGATTGTCCAACAGTGGAATGACAGCCCCCCCCCACCCCCAGTTAAAAACGACAAAAAATGATGGAGACTCCAGAATTTCCTTGAGAAATTCCACAGCTGTTAAGTCTTGCAGGAGCTGAGCTCATGGGTGTGATTCAGCGGCGATGAATTTCCAGCACGGGGCCCTCAAAGGTTCAACCCAGCACTGGGCAGCAGCTGGAAAACCACACAACTTCTCTTCCCGACCCGTTGGGAGCGGGAATTCCGCTCCGGAGGCTGAGCAAAGGCGGGATGGGCGGACACTCGTGGCAAGTGGAGAGGTTTCATGAAGTTCACCTGGGGGCCAGAGCAGCTCTCAGCTGAGGAGAGCTCCTTTTTTTTTGGTCAAAAATCCACTGATTCAATCCAAAGTTTTCCATTGGCAGGGTTGGAGTCAGTTTGGAAATGATGGAAAAGTTCCGTAGTTTCCAATTCCCTGGTTTTGGAATTTGCAGGTGCTGGGATGAGCTGGGGGCTTCAAAGATCAGCTCAGACATCTCCATGCCTGGGGAAAAGAAATGGATTTAAATGTTCAGGCAGGTAAGTATTTAAATCTGGACATTCTCCAAAAATGCATTTTTTAAAGGAATTTTGTACGGTGTTGAAAAAAGGTAAAATTATCCATGACACAGCGACACTGATGAACCCAAAGGATGGCTGAAGGCAACCATGACCCTCCACTTTTTCAATTTAGGGATTTCCAGCCTTAATCCCATAATTGTGCTGCTCAAAGATTCCCTTTCTTTGCAGAAAAATGTCTCAATATAAGTCAGAACCAGGATTTATAACAACAACTGAATGAAACAGCAAATTCAAAGGAATTCAGAAGTTTTAATCTGAATTATGATAAAATAATCTGCTTTTGCCATTGAAGGCTAAAGCAAGGATTTTATCTGAGTTTAAATTCAACAAGAGTGAAATATTTCTAATATTGGCTCCTAAGAGTAGAAAGTTCCATGTGGAGTTTCACCACTTCAAGGTTAAACCACCTGAGAACTTCCAAAAATTTCAGATGATCAGCCTGCAGTTCTTAAAAAAAAACAAATATGGGATCCTAAAACTCTTCTGGTCCATCCCAAAAAACAAAAGGAGTTTGATTTGAGTTTCATCTCCCAAATATTTCGGACAAATGCTGTGTAAAGAGATTTCTCTGGCACACACAGGTTTTCCTACCAGCCTTGGCTTTACGAAATGGATTTATTCCAGCTAAAGTTTGGGATTGTCTTCTCCATAAATTCCACTGGATCCCACTGGAGGGATGTTGGGATAACAAATCCTACAGCAAGGCGTGCAGGGATCCCCCATAAAGGTAATTTCTACTTGGAGGAAGTCACTGCAATAGAAATTAAACAATCATCAAACTTCCTGTGATAAAATCCATGTCTGTATTGGTAAATCAAGAACAAAATAATAATAAAATCATCTTCTCTCCTGCCCTGACTACTCAAAATCTTCATGCAGAGCCGAAAATCTCAGCTCTTCCCATTCAGTACCCGTCAGGAATTTTCCTTTGGCTGACTCCAGATCCAATTTGTGCACACTCAGGTTAGGAACATTTTTCTCATTCCCAGAGAAATTTGTGAGAATACAAAAATGCTCTTTATGAGAATGCTAAAAATGCTCTTTATTTTTTAATACAGAGACAACGCTTGAAGTCTGCCAGAGGTTTCTTGATTTCTTCCCAGGAAATCTGAGAGGGAACAACCAAAGCTGATTATTTTCCTGAACTTTGAGAGAGATTCAGCTTCTGTGGCCAAAGGCTCTGTGGCCACCACTGGCTGCTCCAAGGCTGTCACTTTTTCCAGGATCTCCTCATTATGATGGAATATTGCATGGAAAAATTGGAACAACACCAATAATAGGGGTTTGTCTTTTTGGAGGGTTGATTGATTGAGGGTTTCTACCTGTGGGAGGGGACAATCCACTATTTTCCAGGAAATAATTCCTTATCTCTTCTACTTATTATGGAATAATGAAAATAAATCCTTGGCTTAGATTCCACATCCTGGAGAATGTGGAGATAATTGGGATTTACTTTGCAAGTTTTCTCACCTGCCTCCAACATTGTGATACTCCAAGACAATAAAAATTGGAAAAAAACAAAATTACATAAAAATTGACACACAGAAATTGAGTGAATTAATACTTCCTTGTAGGCCCCTCAATAGCTGGAAAATACAGGGCAGGATTATTAATTATTAACAGCATTATTTTACTTTTATTTTTTAAAATATTCTACTTTTTACACTCTTCTTGTACCTTAGAAGAATAAATATTATTATTATTAATAATAAATTATCATATATTAAAAATACTATATTATTAATAGTATATATAATTTATTCTTATTATTATTATTATTGTTGTTATTATTCTTATTTTCTGTACAATTTTGATAACTTTTGATACCATTTTCTATCAATATTAATGAATAATATAATAATTAATATTCCAGTTTAAGGAACTCTTTTCTAATAATGTTCTTTTTTTAATTCATCTCTTATTTCATTTTTTTTCCCAATGGCAGAACTCTTTCTTTTTCCTGTATTTTTTATGTCCTAGGATTTTTTGGGAGGTATTTTTATGATTTTATTTTTCCATAGTTTATTGCAATATGGCTTTATGGACCCCAAGTGCACCATAATAAATGATGGGAAAAATAACTTACAAGGGCAATAATCCCAGTTATGGCTGCTGTGGAATATCCAAGGAGGAATTTTAGGAGCTCCAGCAGCCTGGGACGAGGTTTGGTTTATCTGCAATGCTGCTGGAATTTGTCCTTTTTATTGGGGATATATTCTGAAACACTTCAAAAATGCAGCTTAATTCCCAGGCTGGTGCTTCACGGCAAAGCTCTGTCCTGGAAAGGATTATGCTTCAATCCCAAAAATCCCAGGCAAGGATCCCCCCAGGCTTCCCTGGGCTTTCAAACTTTCCCCAATAACTCATCCCAATTTAATATTTAAGGAGGCAGCAGAGATAAAAATGAAGGGAGGAGGAAGCTTCCCGGCGGATTTTGCCAGAAGCTTCTTCAAAATTATCCAGGGCTCCGTGAATCCTTGGGACTCGGGAGCAGTGGATAATCCTGGTCCTCACTCGTGGTCTTTCCAAGGTTTCTTTTCTTCCTCTGGATTTGAGGGATCAATAAAAACCTGCAGCTCATGAGAGCCAGGCTCATCTCCTTCCTTAGGCTTCATCCAGAGATTTTTCGGGAGAGGGAAGAGGAGGGAACAAGGATTTGGCACCACTGTTTGTCCCTTGTTTGGAGCCAGGAAACACAAAGTTATTTCTCCAAACCTGCAGAAAATCTGGGAAAGTTTGGTTCATCTATGCTTCCATATTTGTATCCATAAAGAGATGGCACAAACTCCTCATGGCCTTTCCCATCTGCTTCAGAAGGACTGGGAAAACTTTTCCCATTCCTGCCTGGAGCAACCTCAGCTGCTCTCCATAGGTCCTTCCAAGAGCTTCCAAGGGCTGCTCTCTGATTTGGTCACATAAATTACGCACAAATTATGAAATTATGCACCAAAATGTATTTTCATGCTTGTATCCATACCCATTCATATTTCACAGTTTATATTTATTTACTTTGTGTCTCCTTGCGCCTCCATTGAGACACAGAACCCATAATTACATTAAGAGGTCAAGAAATCTTTATTTTTTTAAATTTTTTTTATGTGATTCCAGGTTTAAAATGGAGAAAACAGGAAAAGGGAGTTGTGGTAGAAGATGGGAAAGTGCTACAAAGAGATGAGCAGTGAAGGTGTTGTCTCTAAGAAATTATCTGTTCTTCTCCCAGTCCACCCACTTTCCAGTTAAACAAAAGCAAATTTTCCTCTTTTTTGTCTCTGGGAATGGGGATCCATTCCCATTGCTCTTGGGGACAGGATTTGACAGCTCCCATCAGGAATGGGCGTGAAGTTGCCCAGATGTGTCTGCTGAAGGAACCATTTTCCTGGTGATGACAGAAGCCTGGCAAGATTCCCAATCAAAATTGGACAGGTTTTTTTTTTTCTTTTTTTCCCCCCCTCTCTTTCCAAACAAAAAAATCAGGAAAAGAGAAACCTGAATGCATCAACCACACACAAATGAGAAATCTCCTTATTTATTTATTTATTTATTTTTAAGGTTTTCAGAAAAGACAGGAAATCTTAACACTGCCCTCCCCAGGGCCTCATCTATCAATCAGGTCTTTCCTTTGGCTCCAGGATATTCCACCCCTCTCCCTCTCTTCCTCAATTTGTAGTATCTTGTACAGGAACCCCAGGCCATGTTTAATATGTTTGGGTTTTGCACTGACAACGTAAAGGTCAACATTTAAGTTAGATTATGGAATCAGAGCAGTCCCATGGGATCAACACTGAGCCAAATAATTCCCATTTAATTGTCCTCTTCTCCCATCCCCCCCTTCTCCTTCCAAACAGCAAAGTCCTGTTATTTCCTCATTCCCTCAGCCTCGGAATTATATCAGGGCTGATCTCACGTTTATGTGAAGCTGGGATCAAATTTTCCAAAGTACTTAAGCGAGGCTTTGGTCATAAAACACTGAGGCATTTGAGAAGGAAGAAGACTCTTTTTTTTTATTTCCATACTAAAATCCTTGGGGATTTGGTGGGACAAAAGACACCTGAATTCCGTTGTTTTGAGTGGAGAGAGGAATAAATGCAATCTTTTAACTTTGTATTCAGTTAGAAACATTTTGGATTTTGGGCATGGACTGGAAAGGCAAAACCTGGAGCAGGAGCTGGGGAAAACGGTGAGTGCCAAGGGGAACACAGGATGGGAATAAACCTGAGGGACACCCGCTGTAAATCAGGCAAACCACACCATAATGTGGCAAATTCCAGGCAATCACACAATCCCATGGATAAAGTTGGAAAGGACTGATGCCTTGAGAAGGCTGACCTAGAACAGAGGCTGGACAGAGTTAAAGAATAAAGCAGGGATTCATTAAAAGGATCTCCTCCATGGATGCACCTTGGGCAGCACCAGAGCCCAGCCAGGGCTGCACCCAAGATGACCCAAAATGGCCCCAAAATGCACGGCCGCTCCCGGGGGCTCTCCCTGGGATCAGTTCTGCTCCATTTGCACCTTGGAGTTCATTGTCCCATTCCAGCTTTAGCCCAGGCACTCCCATCCTGCTTGTTTTTCTCTCCTCAGCCCACGTTGTTTGTGCTCTTGGGGCTGAGATTTGGATCATTTGTCCTTGGTGCCCAGCTGGAGCAGGAATTGTTTTGTCTCCCTGCTCTGTGCAGAGAGCTCACCATCCCCTGATGTGAAGCCCAGACCCTCACACCAAAGCAGCACAGAATGTGAAAAATATAAAAGCTAAAACCTGAGGCATCAGGACCACTGGAGGTCCTGCTCAAGCAGGGTCCCCTTTAGTCAGGAGAATCTCTGGAACACTCATCCTTCCAGGTGTGCAAGGCACAACCAAGGCTGACCTGACCCACAGCTGTCTCTAGTCCTGTCCCACCTGGGATTTTGGGACCTTTGTTTGTCTCTTCCAAATAGTATTTCCATGATTTGTTGATTCTGATAATCTCAGATGGCTCTGAAATTGCCCTTCCCAAAAGCACATTTCTAATCGTCCTAAAGGTCCGCGGAAATCTGGCACACAGCAAAAAAAATCCAAGAGCTTCTTTCTTTCTCCAAGTTATCCCACGGCCTTCCATGGTTTGATTTTCACCACAGAACTGGAGATTTGGATTTCATCACGTGGAAACAGATGAAAGCCCACGTGCCATGCCTGACTCCCAGGATGAATTAGCAAGGAGAAGGGATATGAAGAGATCTCGAGGCTCGCCAAGGTTTCTGAAGTTTCTAGCCACCATTATTGGCCTCCCAATTCCAAGGGCCGAGCATTAAATTGTAGCTGAGGAAAAATCTTTGGAAGAAGTCCTGTGAGAGATTAGAGGTTGTGCCCCTGGATTTATAACAAATTATTTTAATTGCTGTGCCAGCCAAACCTCTCTAAGTGCATTCTGTTGTGTCTCAAAAGAAAGATGGAGATCAGAAATTCCAAGCAGAAATAGTTCCTTTATTCAAACACACAGAATACCCTCAAAACAGCTGAAATTTTTATCCTCAGGTCTTTGGCTTGGACAGCTGAGCAGTCGCTTCTAAGATGAGCTTTTCCAGGTGAAATCACACCCTGGTTCAACGAGGAAATTCCCAGCATGGATTGTCAGGATCCCATGACCCCCGAGTTTCCTGACATCACTAAAATCAGGGTTTCCTCCCTGGACTGGGTGCCTGGTGCCACTGGAATCCCCTCCAGGGCGTTTGGATAAGACAAGATCCAGAGGCCCAATGTCCTTCTGGAGCTGCCATCCAAAATCATGGAATCATTAAGGATGGAAAAGACCTCCAAGATCATCAAGCCCAGCCTTCAACCCAACACCCCCATGGCCACTAAAACGGGTCAGAAAATGCCACACCTCCTCTTTGTTGAACATCCCTCTGCAGGGATGGAGACCCCACCACTTCCTTGGGAAGCCTCTTCCAATGTTTAACCATTCAGTCAGGAATTTTTCCATAGTACCTGGGCCTGAACCTCCCCTGGAGCAAGTTTAAATTTAATATAATTGTTTAATAAATTAATAGATCCCCTTTTTTTTGTTTGTTTGTTTGTTTCTTTTCAGTCCAGATTATTGTCCCTGGTTGGAAAATGTTTCCTGGGAGAAGCCAGGACAGGGGACAAGTACAGTGACGAGCAATATCCACATCTTTATTCCTAAAATATAAACCCGTGGCAAACTGATGGAAGGAAATCTTGGAGTTTTATCCCAAATTTTTGCTTTGTCTTGGGTTTGAGGTGTTGCATGATTTTTAGGAAGGCTTCCAATAGCAAAAGGAATATTGACTGGAGAATGTATCCTGTGGGATCATGTCCTGAGTGGATCTCTGGAAAAGACATCTTATTCTCCAGACACTTTTTCTGGAATCATTTATTGGGGTTACAAGAAGGATAATTAAAGGATAATTATTCCCATCCTTACGTTCTTAACACCTGGACTAACTGTGTTAGGAATTAGAAGGGAAGTTCAGTGGATAGAGGAAGGGGATGGAAAAATCAAAAATTTTCGGATTTATGCCTCAAGCTACCCTGAGTGGTACAAAGAAAGTCAGATCCATGAATTCCCCAAACTGCATCACCTTGAAAACCTCCAGAGCAGCAGGGACATTCCATAGGTGCAGGAATCAATTATGCAGAGAGCTGAAATTCAGCACTAATGGCATCTTTATGTGAATATTTAAATTCAGGCTGCAAAACGCCCACATGTTACTGATGCCTATAAAATACACGACAAAAGCTGCTGCATTTTTTGAGATTAAATTTAAATGAGAAGATGTGAGAGCTGTCAAGGAGGAAAAGTCTCTGCAGCCAGCGTGAGGCAAATAAAATAACCCTGGATTTTATCCATAATTCCCTACTGCAGGAATGCTGCTTTACCATCAGAGGTGGAGAGAGGAATATTTGTTGCCTGGCTATAAATTGAATTAAAAAAGGTAAATTCAGCAGCCCATTCCTGTCCTGCTGGAACAGGACTGGAGGACATGGAGACGGATTAAGCATTCCCAGAAAGAAACATAAAAGAATATGAAACACATAGAAAACAAAACATAAAAAAAAAAAAAAAAGGGGGGGGGGGGGGGAAAAAGAAAACCCTTTTTTTTTTTTTTCAGGCCATGCACAGAATAATTCAAAGCAAATGTGGAGCCTTTCTCTACAACGAGACAACCACAGAGGGTCACATGAGCTCTGTGGTGGTTTGGTTTCTTGTTAATCCACACTGTTATCCCAGTGGTCCTGGAATTATTAGTGGGAAATATCCCTTGAATGGCTGTGATTGCCAACTGGCTGCTTTGTATTTATTTTGTTATTATCTTGATTATTTGATAGATGAATTCTGGGCTGGTTTTCTCCCTCTCCCAGGAAAAGAGAAGCATCAGCTCCCCATACGTTTCTCATCTTTGGGATCAAACGGATTCCTGGAAAATCTGCTTTGCTGTGGGCAGGACTCGGATACTTTTCCAACACCGTATGTTTTAAGCACACACACAAACCTCCACACTTTTTTTTCTGGTTTTTTGGTGTATAAACCATTCCCTGGCTGCAGAGATACCCCAGCTTGGCTTTGGTGAATGGAGGAAGAAGTTTCCACACTCCAGAACCTGCTGCAAGTTGGGATTTTACCACAGGAAGAATTGAGTCCAACGGCTGCTCCCATTCCCAGCTGCCATTTATGTATCCATGAGGTGAAATGAGGGAAGAGGCTGAAACTGAACCCCAAAAATTAGTGTTGCCCCAGATTTGCTCCCTGGTTTGGCCCAGGGTGGTGTCAAACGAGGGCTTGCTCCGGATTTGGCTCCCAAATTTAAGGGATAAAGGACGGAGCTCTGAGCAGCCTGGGCTGGTGGAAGGCGTCCCTGCCCATGGAGCAGGGTTGGAACTGGATGATCCCTCTTGTCCCTTCCAATTCCAGGATTCCATGATGGAATGAAAAACAAAACTGCTCTGGGTGTGTGTTGCTTTCCATGATGGTTTTCCCAACCCTCCCAGGACCTTGAGGACATCACCAGGACACTCTCCCTGCCCCAAGAGCGTTTCATTTCCATCCACTTTCTTGGATGTTATCCAGAACATCCAAACACAAATTTGTCCAAGCCCAGTGCTGCAGAGTTTGGGGCAGCTTTAGTGCTACACCTGCACCCAGAACTTTGTAAATTTGGGGTCAAAGTCAGGGTCAAAAAACCCCACTCTCAATGGGGACCATTTTTATTGGTGTTTTCCTTCTTTTGTCATCTATTTCAAGATCTCAGGAGGGGACACCAGTGCCCAGCTCACTCCTCACTCTTCCTTGCTCTTTGACTGTCACTAAATGTATGGCTGGGAGCTCCTTATGGAATTGTTTAGGTTGGAAAAGACCTTTGGGAACATTAAGTCCACCCATTCCCCCAGCACAGCCAAGGCCACCACTAAGCCATGTCCACACATTTTTTAAATTCCTCCAGGAATGAGGGCTCCACCACTGCCCTGAGCAGCCTGTGGAGGCCTGGACAACCCTTCCCAGGAAGGATATTCCCTAATATCCAACCTAAACCTCCCTAAAACTGCTGCTGGGTTTCTGTAGGGATTGTGGTCTGTTTATATCAGCACCACCTTCCCTGTTTAATTTTCTGCCTTGTAACCATTTCAACATTCACAGCACCAAATGCAGAGTTGGATTTTAGGATTTTTCAAGGCATAGGAATTTAGGATTTTAGGATTTTCAAGGTACAGGTATTACTTAGGATTTTAGGATTTTTGAGGTTTGGGTATTTTTTATAGACAAGGAAGATAATAACAAGGATACTGGAGAAGAACTGCTCAGCTCATGACATGCAGGGGCAATTAAAGCTCTGGGATATTTCATTTTGGGGTCTTTACTCATCCTGGGACAACACAAAAACTGATTTAAAGTACACCAGTAGATTCCTGCTATCTCCTGCTTCCAAGTGGGAGGAGAAGGAATGTTTTCCATTTCATGATGGCCAAGAACATAAAGAATTGAATTATTTCCCTCTGAATGCAGTGGCTTCAGAAAATACAACACAGAAAGCATGGTAACATCATGGAAAGTCTGGAATTAAACAGATCCCAGTTAATAGGGATGGAGAGGAAAACCACAGGAGCACAAAGAGAAAGGAGATAGACCAAGTGAATCCAAAAATTTTTTCTTTTCCTTTTTTTTTCTTATTTTTAATTGTTATGTCTTCTTCTCCAGCAAAAACCCACTGAGAGCATTAATCTGTGTCAGCTCTTGCTCAGGTAGAAAGCAGGAAGTTTATTTATGTTTTGCCAAGTCAGATTTTTCTGTTCATCACCCGTCTTTTCCACCTGGCAGAAGGTCCTGGGATTTTGAACCTCCTTGAAGTACAGGACAAATCATAATTCTTTATTAAAAGGATCCTTAGAGAAAGGGTAACAAAATATATAGGAGAGCAGAATGAGTGGATTGTTTTGAAAATAAGTAAAACAGACAGCAGGGATATGAAATTCATGGAATCATGGAATGGTTTGGGTTGGAAGAGACCTCAAAGCTCATCCAGTGCCACCCCTGCCATGGCAGGGACACCTCCCACTGTCCCAGGCTGCTCCAAGCCCTGTCCAGCCTGGCCTGGGACACTGCCAGGGATCCAGGGGCAGCCACAGCTTCTCTGGGAACCCTGTGCCAGGGCTCAACACCCTCCCAGCCAGGAATTCCTTCCCAATACCCCATTTTTCCCTGCCCTCCTTCAGTTTCAGGCCATTCCCATTTAACGTCCTTATGAAAAATACGAAAACGGCTCTGATTCAACTTCTCAGCTGTCACAGAATGTCACTGGCAGAGCCAAAATGAGGATCTCCCTCACTTCATTTCCATCACTGCGTGCAGGTGAATCTTCTGGTCATTCCTTGTTTGTTTTGCAGCTCGGGGCACGACTTTGGAGACCCAGTCCTGTGAGGATCAGCTGAGGGAGCTGGGAATGCTCAGCCTGGAGCAAAGGAGGCTCAGGGGGGACCTTGTGGCTCTGCACAGCTCCTGACAGGAGGGGACAGCCGGGGGGGGGTCGGGCTCTGCTCCCAGGGAACAGGGACAGGAGGAGAGGAAAGGGCCAGGGGAGGCTCAGGTTGGGCACCAGGAGGAATTCCTTCCTGGAAATTATTGTTAAGCATTGGAATTGCCCAGGGAGGTTTGGAGTCCCATCCCTGCAGGTGTCCAAGGAATTCCTGGATGTGGCACTCAGTGCTCTGGGCTGGGACAAGGTGGGCATTGGGCACTGGTGGGACTTGATGATCCTGGAGATCTTTTCCAGCCTCAGTGATTCCGGAATTCCGTGATTTTCTTGCCCACCCGGCTCAGATGGGCTGTACTGAGCTAACAGAAATAGCCCTGGGCACATAAACCCTCAACCTGAGAAGCTCCATCCTTCTCTTGAGGCTTGCAACTACTTTCCTCCCAGAGGTGCTTCCCAGAATGGATTTCCCAAATTAAACTGCTCATTCTGCTCCCAGGCAGAAGAGTCCTGCTTGGGCCTGAAGAATTCCCTGGAAAAAACCAGTAGTTCCCTGGAAAAAAGGACCATTCCCTGCCAAAAATGTCCCTTGATATGGGAAGCTCCATCTCCAACCCCTGAAACAATTTCTCCTGGCCCAGGGATGTGCTGAGGGTGTTTCTATTTAAAACCTGAGCTAAAAGGAGCTGAGGGAAAGCAGAAGGAGAAGGAGGAGGGGGAGGAAAGAAGGAAAAAAATAAAGCCCAAGGAGGGAGGGGTTGGGAGGAGATGGTGGAGCCCGTTTCCATGACACGTGAAGTGTGTGGGGTGTGACAGAAATCCCATGACCTGGTCCCACAGTGACAATGGCACCTCGGGAGCAGTGGAAACAGGAGCTCCAATCAACCTCATAAGTGGAGATTAGGGGGCTGTGACAATTCCCCTTGGCCAAATCCTTCCCTGGAGGGATGGAGGGATTCAGACCTGGTGGGTTTGGAATGTCCCTCGTGGTTCCCATGACCTGCAGATAACCCAGAAGGAGGGGGCAGCTCCGGGGGGAGCGGTGCCATCCTCACCCCCTGTGCTCCCAAAAACAGAGGGAGGGCCTCAAAAGGGAATCAAAGCTTTGGGCTCTTCCAGGGGGTGGAGAGGGGTTTAGGAACACCCTGGAAAATATCTGAATTACCCCTGCTAGGGGAGACGTGGATATTTTATGGTTTCACATCCTGCTGGAGCAGGGAGCTGCTTCTGGATGATCCCACTGTGGTTCCCTCCAGCCTGGCCCATCCTGGAATTCTGTGTGGCTACAGTCTTCATCCTAGCACCTAAAAAAGAAGGAATTGCACGTGCCCTTCCCAAATGTCTAGCCTGGAGCTGGGATTGGCTGTGTTCAAGCCATGTGTTTAAAAGCTTGGCATCAAACCTCCTCCACCTGCGTTTGCTTTAAACTCTGCCTTATTACCAGCTTAATAAAAACTGATATTAATGTCTTCATTCCATTCTGCAGGGGCTGGGATTATGAGCCTGGCAGCCAACCAAGGGTTTTGCTGCAAATTGCACAGCAAAGGCCTTGTGCAAATGATATTTTATCCCTCGGGTTATGAATAAAAGGATTTTTCATAGGCAAAGGAGGGAAATAAAGGTGATTTCTGAATAAAAAGAGGGTGACTGAAGTGCTACCTTTTGGTGAACCAGAACTGCTCAGACAGCAAAGTTTCCTTGATTATTTTGATTTATTTTTTTTTCTGGTTAGGAGCTGTAAAATATTCTGCCATCACAACAGACATGAAGATGAGAGTCCAGTGGTTGTGATCACTCTTGGGTTTGTTTTTTTAGTTTTTTTTTTGTTTTGTACATGGTGCCTTATTTTGTCCTTTATTTGCTGAATTCCCAGCTACAAGAATTACCTGACTCTCAGACTGTTGTTTTTATTCAAAAATCACATTTTTTTCCTTTCGGGAGTAAAGAAACATTTGAAAACATGATGCCCTAAAGCCCTTAAAATCAAAATTCATATCAAAGGGATGCTGTTGTTGTCAGTGATTTAGACTCATGGAATCATGAAATGGTTTGGGTTGGAAGGGACCTTAAAGATGAAATTCCAACCCCCCCCCTGCCATGAGCAGGGAATCTTTTACTTGATCAGGTTAGAAAAAGAAAATTAAATTATTTTTCTGTGGATCCTTATTATTTTTCCTCTTTTTTGGTGGCAGGGGCTGCAAAACAAAGCCATTATTGCACCCATACCCCACAGCCGAACTCAGCTGAGTAAATTCTTCAGGGTCAAGTCCCAGTTTCTCCTAAAAATTCCATCAGCAGCTGGTCCTGTCAAGCCATTCCTCATATTTTTGCTGTCAGTGCTGTCCCTGGTGAGGTTTCTGACCTCGGAATTTCACGCTTTCATTTCCAGTACCGGTGGCCTTGACTTGACCAACTGGATTTTTATCCTGATAACCACTGGGTGAGTGACACTCAAATTATCACAAACACTGGGTCAGTGACTCTGGAATTATCAAGGAAAATTGTTCCATTTCCATTGACTCTTGCACTAATTTTAAGACCAGAGGCTCAGCTTTGGGTGCTGTGATCAGTGAACTCTCTCCACACTCAGTGAGTATTTTACAACAGCTTTATGTGCTGCCATATCCAGCAATTGAGTTATTCCTGCTTTGAAATCATTAATTCTGCAGGACTAGTGGCTTTGAGCTCTGGAAATTACTGGGTTTGTCAAAAATGTGGCTTTGTGTTTCCATCTCGTCCTTGTCACCAGTTGCTGAAAAGTTTTGAGCTTTGGTTCTTCAAGAATCTTCAAAATTCTTCGCCAAAGGCTCCAGTTCTGTCCATGGTTTGTTGGAATTATTGGGATTTGTGCTACTGATTTCAACAAGGGCAAAATGGGAGCATTGAAAATGAAATTTATTCATCCCCTGACACCCAACTCCTCAAAAAGTTGGAGAAGCAGAGTGAAGAGGGATAAAAGCTTTGGGAAGAACCTCCAGTATAAATCCCTGGAAGTGTCAAAGCTGCAATAAGAAACAGAGCAGCTCCCTGGATTTGCTGTCTGAAGGAGCATCTGGAGTGATTCCTTCTCTATGGAATTGATTGGAGACTTTTCCAGCTTCTGTTTGCACTGAACTCATTGGAAGTTCCTGGGCTGCCACTCTCTCATTTCCAATTTGTCGATAAGTAAAATTTTTTAAAGGTAAAAACATAAGAAAAAAAAATCCTTTGGTTCCATTTCCTTTTGTTAAGATTTCCTTAAATGTTATCCTTGATTGTTGTTTATTTTGTTAGGATTAGAAGGGGCAGTTGTGAACACACTTCCCACTGCTGGAGTGTCTTAGCCTAGAGAATTCCTGCCTGGAATTGCTGGATCCTGCTCAAATTGCTGAAATCTAGAATCCGGTCTTAGCTCAGAGAATTCCTGCCTGGAATTGCTGGATCCTGCTCAAATTGCTGAAATCTAGAATCCAGTCTTAGCTCAGAGAATTCCTGCCTGGAATTGCTGGATCCTGCTCAAATTGCTGAAATCTGGAATCCAGTCTTAGCCTAGAGAATTCCTGCCTGGAATTGCTGGATCCTGCTCAAATTCCTGAAATCCAGACTGAGGCAAATCTTTTATGGTTTGTGACTCAGTTGATCCTGGAGAGCTTTGATCTCAGCTGATCTGTTGTGTTATCACTTAGGGTTCCTGGGAGTGTTTTCCATTTAGGATTGATCTCTACAATCCCAAAAAGGAGGATGGAGCCAGCTGGGATTGGTCTCTTCTCCCAGGGAACAACAGACAGGACAAGAGGAAACAACCCCAAGTTGTGCCAGAGGAAGTTTAGATTGGATTTTAGGGAATATTTCTCCACAGAAAGGGTGGTCAGGCATTGGAAAAGGATGACCAGGGAAGTGGAGTCACCATTCCTGGAAGGGTTTTTAATTGGATGTGGCACTTGGGGACATGGATTGGGTGGATTTGGCAGTGCTGGGTTCCTGTTTGGACTCAATGAGCTGAGAGGGCTTTTCCAACCTTAATAATCCTGTGATTCCCAGAATCCTCCAAATCCTCACCAGAGCAAATCCTCTATTATGTCAAAAAACTGGGATTGAGGGGATAGGTACAACTGAGATTATCCCAGAATAGGATAGGTACAGGGAATAGG